>CAWUFW010001566.1:2517500-2743291 GCA_963921515.1 Calotriton arnoldi
GTCTCAAATTAGTCAAGATTTGTGCCTTGATTTATGAATTCTTAGAGTGTTTATTCATACTTAGTTATTTATACTATAACTATTGTCAAGCTAGCTAGAATGCCTCACAGAATATTAAAACGCCACAGAATGTATATTATTATTGGTATTGGTATAGCACTTACCTAGCCACATGGGTGAAGCAGCACTTCACATGTAACAGGAAATGAAATTAGTGTTTTGCAACTGACAGAAGAACACTAAAAATATAATATCAGTAGCTAAGATGTAAGACCTTTTGGATGGTTTTGGTGGTAAAGATGGAGTCTATCGAGCAAGTGTGGGCATTAAGTCTGAGATCTTCAGGCAGTGTGTTGCAAGACAGGAGGAGGTTTGGTTTACCTTTTTGGGTTTTTCACTTTTGGGATGTCTAGGATCAAAGTGGACTACTTCCAGTATTTCTTTTCCTCCCACGACTGGGAGTATTTTTTTTTTTTTTAAATAGTTGAGTAGGTGTAAGTGTAAGACTTTGTAGGTGATGCAAGTCACTTTGAAATGGACTCATTGTAATTATACCCCTTTAGGATAAGGGTGATGTGATCAATTTCTTAGCACGTTTAATGACGTGGACTTTGAAATGGAAACAACTTGTTATTTGGCATATGCAGAAATATATTAATTTGGGGCATCTTTACAGGACTGTCCACAACTTAAAATCGTTCTTTTACATGAAATATTAGGGGTTAGCATATGCTAATTTCAAGCAGTATTAGCCAACTTTGTGGACAAGCATTGGCAAAGCCAATTAGTTTAGCCTCTATTAACCAGGTGCAGAATGTTTGGCTCTGCCAATGCTTGTTCGCTTTGCTATCGCACAAAGTATGAAACAAATCCAAGATGGCTGCTGCTGGTCTGTTAGCAGTCACACACGTGCGCGCGCAAGTATTTATTTATAGAGCCAAAGTGGCCAATGTCCATTTTAGAGCAGTACATTAAGAAATAGATTGATACAAACCTATGTATTGAAGTGAACAGCCCGATAATAGTGTGCAGCTGCTGGGCTCTTACAAATTGGGTGATCAACTGGCATAGAGGCAAATTCAGGACGGGACTGTAAAATAAATTCAGGAAATTGGGTCAAAATTCAGGGCGAAGGATCAAAACACTGGACAAAATTCAGGACAAAGGGAGGAGAGGCCATACCCCAGTGGTTTATCAATGCATTTATTTACTATTTTTTATATTGTACTACTTACTCACTGCTGTGTATGAGATTGCCTCTAAGTATGCTACATTCAGATGGCGCATTATGTCCTTGTTCAATAGTAAATTGATACCCTTGAGCAGGGTGTCAAGGGCATCGCTAATACCCAAATATACCCAGTCTTTATTGGAGAGAAAGCAACATTTTGGTTATGTTTCTAAACATTTCAATACACATGGCAAACAGTTTGGGAAGCTTTAAGGTAAGTGACTTTTATACCATCTGCTAGTTTAGGCAAGTTGAACAAACACATCTGGCATACCTGACCCTCCGCTAGACATCAAACCTAAAAATAAATAATGAGGCAGAGAAGGTGGCGTGGGTGACCGTCTCGCACCAAATGTCAGAATGTTAGGTACCCACAACTTGTCTGTAGTCTCTCAGCACCAAGAAGGCCAGACTGCTGCATTAGAGTGCGCATCGGAGACTCTATATTTATCTTGGGACAGGGAGCCCGACCACCAGAGAGAGAATTAAAGAGCAGGATGAAGTCCAGATCAGATGGGAGATCCGCAGAAACTGATTCAGAGGGTCATTGCTAAGAACCGGATAAATAAGAAAGAGAAGAACAGGGCAGGACAATTCCTAAAATCAGATAGGCCCTCCATGAGTACTGGAAAGTATCACATATCTGGAGAGTAGTCTCAGCAGAGAGGCCAGAAACAGAGGAGGGACTGTCAAGTGGCTGATTAAGCAGCACCCTCCCACCCTGGCAAACTCTGCCGGTGCGATGGTCCATTGGTAGGGCTCATTGTGGGCGGGTAGAGGCTGGCCCCTTGGAATGTTGGGCCCTGGGCAATTGCCCACTCTGCCATGTCTTAAAATGGCTCTGCAGTCGAGCCAAGCCCAAACCAGTAGCTGGATCATCCCTAAGTACCTAAGAGCATGTAGAACCTCCAAAATATTTGGGATACAGATTACACAGCTAACAAAATATAAGGACATGATAAGACTTTAAAATGTAAAAAGTGTTTCTTTAACACTCGAAGTATTCCAGTTTAGTGTATTAGATCACAACTTTGCTTTGGCATTTATTTGAATTGGAGGTTTCTGAACATGAACTTTAAAACATTTATTAACCCTCCCTCCTGACAAAGCCATGAGTAAACAAAGCATACGAATTGTCAGGTGTAGATTATGTCCTAGCCGATATTATTTTTGTGGATGGAGGAACATTGCAGGCTATTGAAGCATATACAAGTGAGGTTTTTACACAGAATCCATCTTGAGCTGAATTACTTGAATATGCTCTCAAAAGTCACTATCAAGTAAACTAGATTTGACTTAAATAACACAATTTAGTCATGAAGGTGAGCTGGGATTTGAACCCAGGTTTCCTGGTCACACATAGTGCAATTAAACAACTGCTGTTCTTTAGCACCAGAGGACAGTGTTTTTAAAAAATTCTGTAGATAAATAGTACACTCTGTTAAGTAAATACAGATTAATTAACACAGTTTAATTTGACACAATGTCTATATATATATATATTCACTGAAAAAACCATAGGTTTCAGGGGCGTTATAGTTAGTTGGACATTTCATTCGTACAAAACCATAGAAATTCCCCCGTTATAGTTAGTTCAGCTAACTATAACTCGCGCGCCCGCAATGCACTGCTGATGACATCACATATTACATCACTCATGACATGGTCAGTGACATCACTCATGACATCACTGATGACATCTCAAATGACATCACTGATGACATCACTGATGACATCATCCTTGTGATAGTGGCAGACCTCCTCTCACCCTAATATAACCTTTGATACACACACTCAAAAATACAAACTAACATTTTCAAAACAATGGAGATACCAATACCAGTTACAACACACCTATTCAGTAATTCCAAGATCTACACACACATCCACTCATTCACCAACAGTCCCTATACAGTCACTCATACATGTACTCACTCATCATATGTACTCATACACCTATACATCCTGTTACACACCGCCACTCATCCATAGAGTTACTCACACACATAGTCACACATGCAAACAAAGTATCAAACATCCATTTACTTGCATATACAGTTATACACACACTACCACACTTACTTCTACAGAAATTTACACATACTTACTCTCTTAAACAATCACTTATAGAAACACCTACTTATTTGTACAGGAACTCTTCCAATCTCTCACTCTCACATATACTCACTTATATACACCAATACTCACATATACTAGTTTAAAACATATGTAGTTACTCATAAAGACACTATTGAGACAGTCATTAACTCACTAACACACCCATACACATACTCATCCACCTATACAGTCCTGCACACATGCTGTCTTCAACACATACAAACAGTGAGTCACTCATTCATGCATCTATGCACTAATACCCCCCACCGAACCATACAGACACTCAGACACTCATACTGATACTCAAAAACCAACTAATAACCCATATAGACACTCATGTAGCTACTCACCAACCCATGCAGCCACTTATACCCAAAGTGAGAGACTGATACAGATATTTTCATATTTAAACATTACTCACTAACCCATGTATTCACTAAGATACACTTAGTCAGTTATACAATCAATTTTACAAAACAAAATCATCCATTTAGACACTTATATACCCATTTATTCTTCCATCGACCTTGAGATATACATATATAAAACATATTTAATTTTCAGAAAAACACACATTCACTGGATGATGTCATCAGTGATGTCATCAGTGATGTCATTTGAGATGTCATCAGTGATGTCATGAGTGAGGTCACTGACCATGTCATGAGTGATGTAATATGTGACGTCATCAGCAGTGCATTGCGGGCGCGCGAGTTATAGTTAGCTGAACTAACTATAACGGGGGAATTTCTATGGTTTTGTACGAATGAAATGTCCAACTAACTATAACGCCCCTGAAACCTATGGTTTTTCAGTGAATTTCTAAGGTTTTTTAAATGCTAATTTCTAACTATAACGTGCCTGAAACCTATGGTTTTTCAGTGAATTTCTAAGGTTTTTAAATGCTAATTTCTAACTATAACGTGCCTGAAACCTATGGTTTTTCAGTGAATTTCTAAGGTTTTTAAATGCTAATTTCTAACTATAACGTGCCTGAAACCTATGGTTTTTCAGTGAATTTCTAAGGTTTTTTAAATGCTAATTTCTAACTATAACGTGCCTGAAACCTATGGTTTTTCAGTGAATTTCTAAGGTTTTTTAAATGCTAATTTCTAACTATAACGTGCCTGAAACCTATGGTTTTTTCAGTGAATTTCTAAGGTTTTTTAAATGCTAATTTCTAACTATAACGTGCCTGAAACCTATGGTTTTTCAGTGAATTTCTAAGGTTTTTTAAATGCTAATTTCTAACTATAACGTGCCTGAAACCTATGGTTTTTTCAGTGAATTTCTAAGGTTTTTTAAATGCTAATTTCTAACTATAACGTGCCTGAAACCTATGGTTTTTCAGTGAATATATATATATTTATTATACTATGTATACATGTGAAAATGTCTCGGTCCCCTGTTTGCCTCGGTGGCACGGAAAAAATGGGTGGAACTGACGTCAGCACGCCGGCGAGGTTCTCTTATGGCTCCGATGACGTCATACGGTGTCGCGAGCGGAGCCGTGCTATTATGACGTCCTCGTTGACGTGGGAGAGCTAGGAAAGAATTTCCGTGGAATGCTGGTGCAGGGGATATTCACCTAAGTGTTCAGGCTAGTCCTTTGGGAGCAACTGTTTATGTTGCCACTCCAGAAACCGAAACCAGTGATCCGAGGGCAGAGGCCCTGCAGATGGCACACAAGGTGGGGTGCCCAGTCGTGTGCACCGGCGGGGCAGCGAGTGACAAGCACCACAACCCACAAAAAAGGTAACGAGGGCACTGAATAACACAGGATCTTCTCTTTGTATCTGGCAGGAACAACGAAGTTAAAATGCCCTAGTACCAAAATGTAGAATTAGTGCTACAACGGTCTTCAAGAGGACCTGCGATGCCGCTTCTGTCTCCCGTACCCTGGAGGTGGCACATGGGTCACGCGGTACGGTCATATTGCGGTGGGACGCACACTCGTTGACCTCTCATGGCACTGCTCCACACTTCAGGGAGGACGCTTTCCATTAGCTATGTTTTCTGATGACATGTCGCGCCGGCCCCGTCCAACAACAGAACTCCTTTAGATCCAAACAGACTCTTCCACTCTCTCACCGGAAGTGAAACCAGGCCACGCGGACACTTTCACAATACAACAGCCAAGAATGCACTTTTCGGTAAAAAAAAACACATTCCTTCCTCCTAATTAATCAAATAAACGTCTCACCGAAGAACAGGGGCCAGCTTCGATCGGTAAACAGCCGTTACAACGACTTTTTTACTTTGCGATACCATTACAACGCATGCATTACCACGCATGCGTTGTACATCACGAAGTCATTACTACGCATTTTTTTAGAACGCTTGGTCATTTACCCCGCATGCCTTTACAACGAATTTTGTTGTAAAGGTATGTATGGTAAATGACCATGCGTTCTAAAAAACATGTAGACGATCCATGTCGTTGTAAGGAAACAGAGGCTGTTCCGTTTCCTCACAACGACGTGCACCGCCCCTCAGAGACGACGTGAAGCAGGAACCACGAGGAGAGAGGAACCACGAGGAGTGAGAGGTAAGGGGGATTGGGCATGGGGTGGGGGTTTCTTTTCTAGGGTTTAGGGTAGTGCAGTGGTGTTTGGGTGGTGTAGGGGGTCGTGCTGGGGGTAGTGTTTTAGGGTTTAGGGTAGTGCAGTGGTGTTTGGGTCGTGTAGGGGGTCGTGCTGGGGGTAGTGTTTTAGGGTAGTGCAGTAGTGTAGGGGGTCGTGCTGGGGGTAGTGTTTTAGGCTTTAGGGTAGTGCAGTGGTGTATGGGTAGTGTAGGGGGTCGTGCTGGTGGTAGTGTTTTAGGGTTTAGGGTAGTGCAGTGGTGTTTGTGTAGTGGGTCATGCTGGGGGTAGTGTTTTATGGTTTAGGGTAGTGCAGTGGTGTTTGGGTAGTGTAGGGGGTCGTGCTGGGGGTAGATTTAGGGTTTAGGGTAGTGCAGTGGTGTTTGGGTAGTGTAGGGAGTCGTGCTCGGGGTAGTGTTTTAGGGTTTAGGGTAGTGCAGTGGTGTTTTTGTAGTGTAGGGGGTTGTGCTGGGGGTAGTGTTTTAGGGTTTGTTAGTGCAGTGGTGTTTGGGTAGTGTAGGGGTAGTGCTGGGGTTGTGTTTTAGGGTTTAGGGTAGTGCAGTGGTGTTTGTGTAGTGTAGGGGTTCATGCTGGGGGTAGTATTTTAGGGTTTAGGGTATGGCAGTGGTGTTTGGGTAGTGTAGGGGGTCGTGCTGGGGGTCGATTTAGAGTTTAGGGTAGTGCAGTGGTGTTTGTGTTGTGAGGGGGTCGTGTTTTAGGGTTTAGAGTAATGCAGTGGTGTTTGTATAGTGTAGGGGGTTTAGGGTAGTGCAGTGGTGTTTGTGTAGTGTAGGGGGCCATGCTGGGGGTTGTGTTTTAGGGTTTAGGGTAGGGCAGTGGTGTTTGTGTAGTGTAGGGGGTAGTGTTTTAGGGTTTAGGGTAGTGCAGTGGTGTTTGTGTAGTGTAGGGGGTCATGCCGTGGGTAGTGTTTTAGGGTAGTGCAGTTGTTTTGTGTAGTGTACGGGGTCGTGTTTTAGGGTATAGGGTAGTGCAGTGGTGTTTGGGTAGTGTAGGGGGTCATGCTGGGGTTGTGTTTTAGGGTTTAGGGTAGGGCAGTGGTGTTTGTGTAGTGTAGGGGGTAGTGTTTTAGGGTTTAGGGTAGTGCAGTGGTGTTTGTGTAGTGTAGGGGTCATGCCGTGGGTAGTGTTTTAGGGTAGTGCAGTTGTTTGTGTAGTGTACGGGGTCGTGTTTTAGGGTTTAGGGTAGTGCAGTGGTGTTTGTGTAGTGTAGGGGGTCATGCTGGGGGTTGTGTTTTAGGGTTTAGGGTAGGGCAGTGGTGTTTGTGTAGTGTAGGGGGTAGTGTTTTAGGGTTTAGGGTAGTGCAGTGGTGTTTGTGTAGTGTAGGGGGTCATGCCGTGGGTAGTGTTTTAGGGTAGTGCAGTTGTTTGTGTAGTGTACGGGGTCGTGTTTTAGGGTATAGGGTAGTGCAGTGGTGTTTGGGTAGTGTAGGGGGTCATGCTGGGGTTAGTGTTTTAGGGTTTAGGGTAGTGCAGTGGTGTTCGGGCAGTGTAGGGGGTCGTGCTGGGGGTAGTGTTTTAGGGTTTAGGGTAGTCCAGTGGTGTTTGTGTAGTGTAGGGAGTCGTGCTGGGGGTAGTGTTTTAGGGTTTAGGGTAGTGCAGTGGTGTTTGGGTAGTGTAGGGGGTCGTGCTGGGGTAGTGTTTTAGGGTTTAGGGTAGTGCAGTGGTGTTTGTGTAGTGCAGAGGGTCATGCTGGGGGTAGTGTTTTAGGGTTTAGGGTAGTGCAATGGTGTTTGTGCACTGTAGGGGGTCGTGCTGGGTTCTAGTGTTTTAGGGTTTAGGGTAGTGCAGTGGTATTTGTGTAGTGTAGGGGGTAGATTTAGGGTTTAGGGTAGTGCAGTGGTGTTTGTGTACTGTAGGGGGTCGTGCTGGGTTCTAGTGTTTTAGGGTTTAGGGTAGTGCAGTGGTATTTGTGTAGTGTAGGGGTAGATTTAGGGTTTAGGGTAGTGCAGTGGTGTTTGGGTAGTGTAGGGGGTCGTGCTGGGGGTAGTGTTTTTGAGTTTAGGGTAGTGCAGTGGTGTTTGGGTAGTGTAGGGGTCAACCAACATGAATTTGTCCTTGTGTGATGTAACCAATGCTCATGTAAAGCACTCCAATACCTGACCAGTCTGCACTATATAAAACTGCAAAAAACCAAAAATAAAAAGTGTTTTGCACACTTCTGTCATTGGGCTATACGTGGGCTACCTCTGGGTGATATTTGTGCTACATTTGGGCTCTTTTTTCTCTG
The DNA here is from genome assembly GCA_963921515.1 of Calotriton arnoldi. Taxonomy (NCBI): domain Eukaryota; kingdom Metazoa; phylum Chordata; class Amphibia; order Caudata; family Salamandridae; genus Calotriton; species Calotriton arnoldi. The sequence continues at coordinate 2,525,678 of CAWUFW010001566.1, forward strand.
GTGGCCATCTTGGGAGACTTATTTGTTATGAAGTTTCCTAATTTCCTCATTTACTACAGTCTCCTCAGTAGGAAATGCTTTCAGTGTTTTACTTTGATTCCATCAAGAAGGCATTCAGATGTGTCACACATTTGCCATAAATTCAGAATGTTAGCACTCTAGTTGTTTATTAGATCACTGTAGTAAAGCTACTGCTCACCAAGGAGTTAACTGGAAGTCTACTGCTGGTATTGAAAGTGATTGTTTCAGTCTGCATGTCAGAATTTTCTAATGAAATAGAAGAGGATTTGAGATCTCACTTAAAACATGCCCTAAATTTTCTTTCTGCAGCACTAACCATAATTTCTATGGCAAAATGAACCCCCTCATTTTGTTCCTTTTTGAATTAAATGTTTTAAGTGTTACCAGTTTATTCCAATCAAGATGGCTTCAGGTGTGCCATACTTTTGTCATAAGTAAGGCTGTTAGCACTCTAGTTGTTCTTTAGAACACTCTGGGAAGCTGCAGTAGAACACAAAGGCATCAACTGACAGGCTGCTCCTGTTGAAATATAACAGGAAGATATTTGAGATCACACTTGAAACATGTCCAAATTTTCTTTCTACAGCACTAACCATAATTTCTATGACAAAATGAACCCCATCATTTTGTTCCTTTTTAAATTAAATGTTTTAAGTGTTACCAGTTTATTCCAATCAAGATGGCTTCAGGTGTGCCATACTTTTGTCATAAGTAAGGCTGTTGGCACTCTAGTTGTTCTTTAGAACACTCTGGGAAGCTGCAGTAGAACACAAAGGAATCAACTGACAGTCTCTGCCATTGTTGGATGTACATGTTTTACTGAGAATATCAGACTTCATTCTCACATGACTGAGAAAGATAATATGAATTTACAGAAAATATGCTCTCATTTTAGCTTCTGGAGCACCTTCCAAAACTGTATGGGACAAGCATGTGAAAATAGTTTTCTCTCAAACATGATTCATGATATCCCAGCAGAAGGTTTTTCACAGGGTAAAATCACCTTAGAACACACCACAATTCCTGAAATTAGTATGGTACCATCAACAAATGAATTCTAATGTAACTAAAGTCTGTTATCACCCTTTATAGTTCTCCTTTTGGTAACCCTCAAAATCTTCGATTCACTACAATGCATTTCAATGGGGTACTATCATTTATATTGGTCCCAAGATGGCTGCCAGCAATTCCAGGATGAAGTGCTGACAGCCAATCAGATCTCACGATGACATGTGTGGTTAGGCTCCGCCCAGATATATATGTGTTTTTACTTTTGATTTTCTCAGCAACTACTAAATGGATTTACACCATTTAACAAAAAGGGTTCTTTCTGAACCAAGAACTACCTCTTTGCCAAATTTTGTGTAATTCCGTTCAGCAGTTCGGGCTGTAGCCGTGGCTAAAGTTTCCTATGGGAAAATGAATGGGGAAAACACGTTTTGGGACCCCCCTTTTTTCTCGGCCCCCGCTTGACGAATCACCCCAAAACTTTCAGGGTAGGAGCGGACCGGAGCGGGCCATAAAGTTTGAAAAGTTCGCGAAGATTCGTCGACCGACGCAAGAGTTATTTCAAATAGAATGTTGCGGATTTCCTATGGAAAATAGGTCCTAACTATAACTATCTACTGGCGACTGCCAGTAGATATATATATATATATATATATATATATATATATATATATATATATATATATATATATATATATATATATATATATATATATATATCACTGAAAAAACCATAGGTTTCAGACACGTTATAGTTAGAAATTAGCATTTAAAAAAACCTTTGAAATTCACTGAAAAAACCTCAGGTTTTAGGGACAGTTATAGTTTGTTGGACATTTCACTCGTACAAAACCATAGAAATTCCCCCGTTATAGTTAGTTCAGCTAACTATAACTCGCGCCCCATAATGCACTGCTGATGACGTCACATATTACATCACTCATGACATGGTCAGTGACATCACTGATGACATCACTGATGACATCTCAAGTGACATCACTGATGACATCATCCAGTGACTGTGTGTTTCTGTAAAGTTTAAATATGTTTAATATATATAGGGAAAGGCTTATTGAAGAATGAGTGGGTGTATAAGTGTCTGAATGGATGATTTAGTACGTGAGTGACTGACTCTACAAGTGAGTGATTAAATGTATCTTACTGAATGCATGGGTTAGTGACTAAACTGTGTGAATGTCTGTATCCGTCTGTCTGTTGGTTTGTAAGCGGCTGCATGGCTTTCTGAATAGCTACATGAGTGTCTACATGGGTTATTGATTGATTGTCTGAGTATCTGTATGGGTGCCTGAGTGTTTGTGTGGGTGGGGTGTGTGTGACTCTGTGCATAGATGTGTGAGTTGGTGATTCACTGGGTGCATGGTTTCAAGAGTGCATCTGTGATGGACTGTATGGGTGGGTGAGTGTGTATGGGTGTGTTAGTGATTGAATGTATATCTCAGTGGTACATGTGTGAGTAACTACATATGTGAAAGGCAGTATATATGTGTGTTGGAGTATATAAATGGCTATAAGTGAGAGTGTGTGATTGTGAGAGTGGCTGTATGGATGAGTGTGTACTTGTATCAGTGATTGTATAAGAGTGTAAGAATGTGCTAGTATTTGTATGAGTAAGTGAGCTGGTGTGTGTATAACTGTATAGGTGAGTAAATGGGTGTGTGATTAAGTTTTTGCATGACTGACTAGGTGTGTGAGTACCTCTATGGATGAGTGGCGGTGTGTGAGTGTTTATATAGGTGTATGGGTGCATATGATAGTCCTGTACTGAGTGACTAAGTATGAGTGACTGTACGGGTGAGTGAGTGGATGTGTGTGTAGACCTAAGAATCAGTGAGTGGGTATGTAGTTTTTGGTGTTGGAGTGTCTATGGTTTTGAGAATGGCAGTCTGTAATTTAGAGTGGGTGTTTCAAAAGTTATATTAGGGTGTGAGAAGATGCATGAAATTATCACATGGATGATGTCATCAGTGATGTCATTTGAGATGTCATCAGTGATGTCATCAGTGATGTCACTGACCATGTCATGAGTGATGTAATATGTGACGTCATCAGCAGTGCATTGCGAGGCGCGAGTTATAGTTAGCTGAACTAACTATAACGGGGAATTTCTATGGTTTTGTACGAGTGAAATGTCCAACTAACTATAACTGTCCCTAAAACCTATGGTTTTTTCAGTGAATTTCAAAGGTTTTTAAATGCTAATTTCTAACTATAACGTGCCTGAAACCTATGGTTTTTTCAGTGAATTTCAAAGGTTTTTTTAAATGCTAGTTTCTAACTATGCCTACAGAGGTAGGACATGTGAAGAAAGAAGAAAAAACGCACAGAAAGAAGCAAAAGATGTGCAGAAAGAACCAACAGAGGAGCAGAAAGAGGCCTTGTTGCAAAATCATCCTGTGCCCACAACTTTTTCATGCGGGTACTGGTGGTAACTGACTCTGACTAACCAGAGCCAGTGCTATGCTAAAAGACACTTAGAATACAGTGAAAACACCTACATACACTAGGGAACACTATGCGTTGGGGTACCCCTGTGATTAGCATGACCTCCTCTGCAAGTCCCTAGTACATAATAGGGCAGGGGGATTAAAACTACCTCTTAAAACGCGCTACAGGGCGCGTTTGCACAGTGGTGAAGGGAGGGGGGGCCTGAGGTGACATGTGTGCAAACGCACCCCGTGGCGCGTTTTAAGTTGCGGGATTAAGTCCCCTTGAATTCTGAGGGTCCCTGGGGCCCAACTAGCCCCCAGGTACCTACAGTTAGGACCACAGAGCTGAGTTGCAGAGACTCGTTCCGAGGCCACGCACCTTTTTCACCTCTCTGCAACGCAACTCTGTTGTGCTTACTGAAGGTACCTGGTGGGCTAGTTGGCCCCCAGGGTCCCTCAGGATTCAAAGGGAATTAATTCCCCAATTTAAAACGCACCACAGGGCGTGTTTGCGCACATGTCACCTGAGGCCCCGCCCCCTCCCTTCACCACTGTGCAAACGCGCCCCATGGTGCGTTTTAAGTTGGGGGATTAGGTCACCTTGAATCCGGAGGGTCCCTGGGGCCCAACTAGCCCACTAGGTACTTCCAGTAAGCACCACAGACCTGCGTTGCAACGCCTGTAACAAATTGTGCAGTTGTGTTTAGGTAGTGAAGAGGGTCGTGCTGGGGGTAGTGTTTTAGGGTTTAGGGTAGTGCAGTGGTGTTTGTGTAGTGTAGGGGGTCATGCTGGGGGTAGATTTAGGGTTTAGGGTAGTGCAGTGGTGTTTGGGTAGTGTAGGGAGTCGTGCTGGGGGAGTGTTTTAGGGTTTAGGGTAGTGCAGTGGTGTTTGGGTAGTGTAGGGGTCGTGCTGGGGGTAGTGTTTTAGGGTTTAGGGTAGTGCAGTGGTGTTTGGGTAGTGTAGGGGGTCGTGCTGGGGGTAGTGATTTAGGGTAGTGCAGTGGTGTTTGGGTAGTGTAGGGGGTACGTGCTGGGGGTAGTGTTTTAGGGTTTAGGTTAGTGCAGTGGTGTTTGGGTAGTGTAGGGGTACTGCTGGGGGTAGTGTTTTAGGGTTTAGGGTAGTGCAGTGGTGTTTGTGTAGTGTAGGGGGTAGTGTTTTAGGGTTTAGGGTAGTGCAGTGGTGTTTGTGTAGTGTAGGAGGTCGTGTTTTAGGGTTTAGGGTAATGCAGTGGTCTTTGGGTAGTGTAGGGAGTCATGCGGGGGTAGTGTTTTAGGGTTTAGGGTAGTGTAGGGGTCATGCGGGGGTAGTGTTTTAGGGATTAGGGTAGTGCATTGGTGTTTGGGTAGTGTAGGGGGTCATGCGGGGGTAGTGTTTTAGGGTTTAGGGCAGTGCAGTGGTGTTTGGGTAGTGTAGGGGGTCATGCTGGGGGAGTGTTTTAGGGTTTAGGGCAGTGCAGTGGTGTTTGGGTAGTGTAGGGGTCGTGCTGGGGGAGTGTTTGAGGGTTTAGGGCAGTGCAGTCGTGTTCGTTTAGTGTAGGGGGTTGTGCTGGGGGTAGTATTTTAGGGTTTAGGGTAGTGCAGTGGTGTTCGGGTAGTGTAGGGGTCGTGCTGGGGGTAGTGTTCTAGGGTTTAGGGCAGTACAGTGGTGTTTGGGCAGTGTAGGGGGTAATGCTGGGGGTGGTGTTTTAGGGTTTAGGGCAGTGCAGTGGTGTTTGGGCAGTGTAGGGGTGGTGTTTCAGGGTTTAGGGCAGTGCAGTGGTGTTCGGGCAGTGTAGGGGGTCGTGCAGGGGGTGGTGTTTCAGGGTTTAGGGCAGTGGTGTTCGGGCAGTGTAGGGGTCGTGCTGGGGGTGGTGTTTCAGGGTTTGGGGCAGTGCAGTGGTGTTCGAGCAGTAAAGGGGGTCGTGCTGGGGGTGGTGTTTCAGGGTTTAGGGCAGTGCAGTGGTGTTCGGGCAGTGTAGGGGGCAGTGAAGGGGGTGGTGTTTCAGGGTTTAGGGCAGTGCAGTGGTGTTCGGGCAGTGTAGGTGGTCGTGCTGGGGCTGGTGTTTCAGGGTTTAGGGCAGTGCAGTGGTGTTCGGGCAGTGTAGGGGGTCATGCTGGGGCTGGTGTTTCAGGGTTTAGGGCAGTGCAGTGGTGTTCGGGCAGTGTAGGGGGTCTTGCTGGGGCTGGTGTTTCAGAGTCTAGGGCAGTGCAGTGGTGTTCGGGCAGTGTAGGGGGTCTTGCTGGGGCTGTTTCAGGGTTTAGGGCAGTGCAGTGGTGTTTGGGCAGTGTACGGGGTCATGCTGGGGCTAGTGTTTCAGGATTTAGGGCAGAGCAATGGTGTTCAGGCAGTGTAGGGGGTTTTGCTGGAGGTGGTGTTTCAGGGTTTAGGGCAGTGCAGCGGTGTTCGTGCAGTGTAGGGGGTGGTGTTTCAGGGTTTAGGGCAGTGGTGTTCAGGCAGTGTAGGGGGTCTTGCTGGGGTTGATGTTTCAGGGTTTAGGGCAGTGCAGTGGTGTTCGGGCAGTGTAGGGGGTCGTGCTGGGGGTGGTGTTTCAGGGTTTAGGGCAGTGCAGTGGTGTTACGGCAGTGTAGGAGGTCGTGCAGGGGTGGTGTTTCAGGGTTTAGGGCAGTGCTGTGGTGTTCGGGCAGTGTAGGGTGTCGTGCTGAGGGGTGGTGTTTCAGGGTTTAGGGCAGTGCAGTGGTGTTCGGGCAGTGTAGGGGGTCGTGCAGGGGTGGTGTTTCAGGGTTTAGGGCAGTGCAGTGGTGTTTGGGCAGTGTAGGGGGTCGTGCAGGGGGTGGTGTTTCAGGGTTTAGGGCAGTGCAGTGGCGTTCGGCCAGTGTAGGTGGTCTTGCTGGGGGTGGTGTTTCAGGCTTTAGGGCAGTGGTGTTCGGGCAGTGTAGGCGGTCGTGCTGGGGCTGGTGTTTCAGGGTTTAGGGCAGTGCAGTGGTGTTCGGGCAGTGTACGGGGTTGTGCTGGGGCTGGTGTTTCAGGGTTTAGGGCAGTGCAGTGGTGTTCGGGCAGTGTAGGGGGTCGTGCTGGGGCTGGTGTTTCAGGGTTTAGGGCAGTGCAGTGGTGTTCGGGCAGTTTAGGGGGTCGTGCTGGGGCTGGTGTTTCATGGTTTAGGGCAGTGCAGTGGTGTTCGGGTAGTGTAGGGGGTCGTGCTGGGGGTGGTGTTTCAGGGTTTAGGGCAGTGCAGTGGTGTTTGGGCAGTGTAGGGGGTCATGCTGGGGGTGGTGTTTCAGGGTTTAGGGCAGTGCAGTGGTGTACGGGCAGTGTAGGGGGTCTTGCTGGGGTGGTGTTTCAGGGTTTAGGGCAGTGGTGTGCGGGCAGTGTAGGGGGTCTTGCTGGGGGTAGTGTTTCGGGGTTTAGGGCAGTGCAGTGGTGTTCGTGCAGTGTAGGGGGTCGTGCTGGGGGTGATGTTTCAGGGTTTAGGGCAGTGCAGTAGTGTTCGGGCAGTGTAGGGGATCGTGCAGGGGTGGTGTTTCAGGCTTTAGGGCAGTGCAGTGGTGTTCGGGCAGTGTAGGGGATCGTGCAGGGGGTGGTGTTTCAGGGTTTAGGGCAGTGGAGTGGTGTTCGGGCAGTGTAGGGGTCGTGCAGGGGTGGTGTTTCAGGGTTTAGGGCAGTGCAGTGGTGTTCGGGCAGTGTAGGGGTCGTGCTGGGGCTGGTGTTTCAGGGTTTAGGGCAGTGCAGTGGTGTTCGGGCAGTGTAGGGGGTCTTGCTGGGGGTGGTGTTTCAGGGTTTAGGGCAGTGGTGTTCGGGCAGTGTAGGGGGTCTTGCTGGGGGTGGTGTTTCAGGGTTTAGGGCAGTGGTGTTCGTGCAGTGTAGGGGTCGTGCTGTGGATGGTGTTTCAGGGTTTAGGGCAGTGCAGTAGTGTTCGGGCAGTGTAGGGGGTCGTGCAGGGGGTGGTGTTTCAGGGTTTAGGGCAGTGCAGTGGTGTTCGGGCAGTGTAGGGGGTCGTGCTGGGGGTGGTGTTTCAGGGTTTAGGGCAGTGCAGTGGTGTTCGGGCAGTGTAGGGGGTCGTGCTGGGGGTGGTGTTTCAGGGTTTAGGGCAGTGGTGTTCGGGCAGTGTAGGGGTCTTGCTGGGGGTGATGTTTCAGGGTTTAGGGCAGTGCAGTGGTGATCGGACAGTGTAGGAGGTCTTGCTGGGGGTAGTGTTTTAGGGTTTAGGGCAGTGCAGTGGTGTTCGGGCAGTGTAGGGGGTCGTGAAGGGGTGGTGTTTCAGGGTTTAGGGCAGTGCAGTGGTGTTCGGGCAGTGTAGGGGGTCGTGCTAGGGTATGTGTTTCAGGGTTTAGGGCAGTGCAGTGGTGTTTGGGCAGTGTAGGGAGTCGTGCTGGGGTAGTGTTTTAGGGTTTAAGGTAGTGCAGTGGTGTTTGTGTAGTGTAGGGGGTCGTGCTGGGGGCAGTGTTTTAGGGTTTAGGGTAGTGCAGTGGTGCTTGTGTAGTGTAGGGGGTCGTGCTGGGGTAGTGTTTTAGGGTTTAGGGTAGTGCAGTGGTGTTTGTGTAGTGTAGGGGGTCATGTTTTAGGGTAGTGCAGTGGTGTTTGGGTAGTGTAGGGGGTCGTGCTGGGGGTAGTGTTTTAGGATTTAGGTTAGTCCAGTGGTGTTGGGGTAGTGTTTTAGGGTTTAGGGTAGTGCAGTGGTGCTTGTGTAGTGTAGGGGGTCATGCTGGGGGTAGTGTTTTAGGGTTTAGGATAGTGCAGTGGTGCTTGTGTAGTGTAGGGGGTCGTGCTGGGGTAGTGTTTTAGGGTTTAGGGTAGTGCAGTGGTGTTTTTGTAGTGTAGGGGGTCATGTTTTAAGATGCAACGCTCCAATACCTGACCAGTCTGCACTACATAAAACTGCAAAAAACTAAAAATAAAAAGTGTTTTGCACACTTTTGTCATTGGGCTATATGTGGGCTACATCTGGGTAATATTTGTGCTACATTTGGGCTCTTTTTCACTGGTGGCCATCTTGGAAGACTTCTTTGTTATGAAGTTTCCTAATTTCCTCATTTACTGCAGTCTCCTCAGTAGGAAATGCTTTCAGTTTTTTACTTTGATTCCATCAAGAAGGCATTCAGATGTGTCACACATTTGCCATAAATTCAGAATGTTATTACTCTAGTTGTTCATTAGATAACTGTAGTAAAGCTACTGCTCACCAAGGAGTTAACTGGAAGTCTACTGCTGGTATTGAAAGTGATTGTTTCAGTCTGCATGTCAGAATTTTCTAATGAAATAGAAGAGGATTTGAGATCTCACTTAAAACATGCACTAAGGCATCAACTGACAGGCTGCTCCTGTTGAAATATAACAGGAAGATATTTGAGATCTCACTTAAAACATGTCCTAATTTTTCTTTCTACAGCACTAACCATAATTTCTATGGCAAAATGAACCCCCTCATTTTGTTCCTTTTTAAATTAAATGTTTTAAGTGTTACCAGTTTATTCCAATCAAGATGGCTTCAGGTGTGCCATACTTTTGTCATAAGTAAGGCTGTTAGCACTCTAGTTGTTCTTTAGAACACTCTGGGAAGCTGCAGTAGAACACAAAGGCATCAACTGACAGGCTGCTCCTGTTGAAATATAACAGGAAGATATTTGAGATCACACTTGAAACATGTCCTAATTTTTCTTTCTACAGCACTAACCATAATTTCTATGACAAAATGAACCCCATCATTTTGTTCCTTTTTAAATTAAATGTTTTAAGTGTTACCAGTTTATTCCAATCAAGATGGCTTCAGGTGTGCCATACTTTTGTCATAAGTAAGGCTGTTAGCACTCTAGTTGTTCTTTAGAACACTCTGGGAAGCTGCAGTAGAACACAAAGGAATCAACTGACAGTCTCTGCCCTTGTTGGATGTACATGTTTTACTGAGAATGTCAGACTTCATTCTCACATGACTGAGAAAGATAATGTGAATTTACAGAAAATATGCTCTCATTTTAGCTTCTGGGGCACCTTCCAAAACTGTATGGGACAAGCATGTGAAAATAGTTTTCTCTCAAACATGATTCATGATATCCCAGCAGAAGGTTTTTCACAGGGTAAAATCACCTTAGAACACACCACAATTCCTGAAATTAGTATGGTACCATCAACAAATGAATTCTAATGTAACTAAAGTCTATTATCACCCTTTATAGTTCTCCTTTTGGTAACCCTCAAAATCTTCGATTCACTACAATGCATTTCAAAGGGGTACTATCATTTATATTGGTCCCAAGATGGCTGCCAGCAATTCCAGGATGAAGTGCTGACAGCCAATCAGATCTCACGATGACATGTGTGGTTAGGCTCCGCCCAGATATATATGTGTTTTTACTTTTGATTTTCTCAGCAACTACTGAATGGATTTACACCACAAAAAGGGTTCTTTTTGAACCAAGAACTACCTCTTTGCCAAATTTGGTGTAATTCCGTTCAGCAGTTCGGGCTGTAGCCGTGTCTAAAGTTTCCTATGGGAAAATGAATGGGGAAAACACGTTTTGGGACCCCCCTTTTTTCTCGGCCCCCGCTTGACGAATCAACCTGAGACTTTCAGGGTAGGAACGGACCAGAGCGGGCCATAAAGTTTGAAAATTTCGCGAAGATTCGTCAACCGACGCAAGAGTTATTTCAAATAGAATGTCGCGGATTTCCTATGGAAAATAGGTCCTAACTATAACTATCTACTGGCGACCGCCAGTAGATAATATATATATATATATATATATATATATATTTAAAAAAAGGGTACATAGTGAAGGTGAGGAATTGCTGGACAACTTATGCTAACATCACTGGCTTTGTCAGTGGTCAAAGGGCATTAAAAAGAAGTGATCCCGAGTGCAATGGGGATGTGGTCAGAGAGCATGGAGGCGGAATCAAAGGCGACACTAAAAAGAACAAAATATTCTGTGACTATTTTTTAATCTTTTACCATCAGACAACTACATATAAAATAATGCACACCTTAAATGAAAAGTAAATATAAGTTTAAAAGAAGCAATGTGAAATGCACTAATTTATGTTATTAAACCTTGGTTGGTTAATGTGATCACAGCAGATGTATGTGTATGCAGCCAGAAGCCCACAGAACTGAGTTCTGTTTGGTTCAGCAAGAAATAGTGACTTGTGTATTGTTAGTGCTAGGAGGTCCCTGCCCGTCACAGAAAGCACTGTGAATGTGTAAGTCATTATTTTAAATTTGCATTACACACAGTTTAAGATATGCTTCCACAAAATGTGGACATGAATTTAGGTTTAAATCAACAAAGTGTTTTCAAAGTGTACATTTTAGTAATATGGAGATTGCACCTAGTGTAAACAGTTTTACAACTGTCCATTAAAAGCATGCACTCCACAACTCGGCTTGGAAAAACCCCTACAATACCTGTCAAAAAGAATAAATATTTGTCTTCAGAAAGCTCAAAGTGTCTCCATCAATTAACGCCACCTCTACCGGCTCCCAAGCAGCCTTTACATTTACAGATGTACCAACTGCACAGACCTACATTTCTTTTCAGGCAGCCGGCACCCTGGCGAGAAGGCTTGCTTCTTGTTTATGTATCTGCCCTCCCTCGGGATCACTGCAGAGGAGAACTTCCACTTCAGTCGAGGCATTTCAACTGTAACATAGGTGTTTTAGCACAAAGGCTAAAATTGCAGACAAATGCTGTCCGTTGAAATCTTCATCTTGACCAACGGACATTAGGGTTAATTCACAGACACTGTGAAAATACGGACAGTTGGTCAGCCTACTTACAAAGCAATAATAAATAAATGAAAAACCAGCCAATGTCAAGGCTAATAATAGGTCTTGCCTTTGGGACCTGTTGACCTTTCCTATGGTTTTAGCCATGCTGTCCAGCAGTGATACTCAGTGTAAGAGCAGTAGTGGGCTTCTGTTTACTGACTCAGCACTAAAGAGAGGTTAAATAAACGGGCAAGTATTTATGTAAAGGTTAATTAAAGTTAATAAAAAAAAAAAGAGAGTAACCAGTGTCCTGCATGGTTTAATTCTAGGAACACCTTTATTTTTAAAGACATCTTGCAGCAAAAGTGTAAAAATATTATAAAGTCTCTTCAGAATTCAAAAAGTGTATTCATTTACATGTAGAACCGTTTCATATTAGTACATCAGATTATATCAGTGCATTGAGATGCATTTTTTTAAGTGATAGTTTTCAAACATGAATTTAGAAACATTCATGCCCCCCCCGACAAGAATGTCAATAGTGAATTAAGAGACAAGTCACCCTGTGGGTGCCCTGGGTTGCTATTATGCTCGAACAACATTATAGCTTATTAAATCAAACACAGGAGAAGGTTTTGTACCGCGCATGTCCTAAAGTCATGTATTTCGAGGTCCCCTTATATATGATAATGAAGAAAAATGACTGAAAGTCCAGTAAAACAATTGCATAGGATCGCACAATTTGGTCAACTGGGTTGATCCCAAGTCTTCAGGTTTTACATTGTGCACACTACATTTACGTGCCGTGCTTCCTCTACATCCACATTACTCCCCAACATGCCCCCAAACCGCCACTATTCTTGCATCAATGCAGCCCTCGATCACACCACAGACCAACCTTTTTGGCTCCTGGGAAAATGTTTGCGAGTACCCATGTTGTACAGGATCCTTAACAATTGACTGCTTTTAACAAGCCACAATTCACGCTTTTATTCTTGGACCACAGCACATTGAACGAATCGCATTTTGAAACAGCTTTCTTCTGAGTCACATATCAACCCAGAAAAGTGACTTAATTGTCTTCTTAGAGAATTTAATGTCATGGTTGAAGCCGAACTATCCTTCCATCGCTCCAAGGTTGATGACATGAGTACCATGGAATTGGGTATCAAAACCAGTTCAAATTCCTACAGATAGTTTGATTTGTGGAGTATGCCATGTCATTAATGTTTTTGATTCCTATTTAGTAGGGGATGAAAAACTGCATGCTCATAATTGGAAAGATCACAGTAATGCTATTGCAGTCAACCCCTGGGAACTTGCTCTACCGGGGCGAGGGGTGGAGGGCAAAGTAAAGTCCAGGTAGCAATGTATGTTGAAGAGGGAGTACTTAAGCTTCCTAAGACAGTTTACAAACGCTTTTGCCAACCAACATCATTTTCTAGATGTATTATGGTGAGTAAAGAAATACCTGAACATTCTTACAGTGTTTAGAATGTTATAAATGTTAATGTGAGAAAATAAAAGGTAACAGTGAGCATCCTTTTTGTTAAACTGTATTGGATGATTAATGTTGTATCCCTCAAATCCTCCTAGATATGTAGCTTTCTGACTGACTGTATATTTTTTAATTTACTTACTGGTTTAAACAAGCACCATAGAACTTAATTTCTCGGACTTATTTTTGAGATGTCTCGACGCGCTCCTCCGGTATTGTTTGAATCGTTTTTCTTGCAGTGTTTTTACAGAGTTTATATTAATTGTGATAAATTGAAAGACGCTACTTAATATCCCTTTTTTGTTTATATGTCTTAGAGGAAAAGCCCTCAAACACCACGTCAGTGTTTGAGCTCCCTCATAATGTTTAGTATTTTACAAAATTCAGAGACAATAACATGCCATACTTTGGGGCTCTGACTAAATTATTTTACACATCCAAAGGGTCGCCTGAAAAGTTTGACTATCATTAAGCTAGTATAATCTGCTGCCAAAAGAGAAGCTTCTCCTTATAACAGCATTCTTCTCTGCAACACAAGTTTCCAATAGTTTCCCTGTATGACTGCACCATTCTGTGAAACACCAGAAACCAATGATCTTTGTATCTTCTTATGCGTATGTACTGTCTGCGACATGTCTTGATCTACCTTCTTTCTTTTCAGATTTTTATTGATCGAGATCCAACCATATTTGCTCCCATTTTAAATTTTCTCCGCACCAAAGAACTTGATCCGAGGTAGGTCTCAAAATCTCTAATGTCTACGGTAACTTTGGGATGAGCAACATATTGAAATCTTTCTGCTGATGAACAATCTAGGGGCTGTCAGTTACCTCCTATTTGTGTTGCTGAAGAACCATGGGTAGGTTTTAATTGTTAAGTTAGAGTAAACTGCTCCAATCTTTAAACATCCTCTTGTAAATGGTCCCATTTGGGAAACAGTACTTTAGGACACTAATGGCAAATTCGACTGTGCGAATGAAGACTGCCGAAAGATAATAAGATTCAGAATGTGCCACTTCATATACTTATGGAGGAAGCACGACTTTCAAATCTTTATTTGGAGTGATGGTTACTAGCATTGTTTGGTGTCTTGAACATCAGCCTTTCTTTTTCTGCATGAGTTCTTGGCCCAGTTATCCTCCAGTGCTAGGAGATGGACTGTTAAGCTGAGCCTCTGATGAGATCTTCGGCATTATGTACAAGTTTGAAGCAGAGATTATCTGAAGGTGGTCAGATCTCTAAGATTAACATTTTGCCTGCACCTACTGATAGAATAATTGGGCAGTGCTTAAATGCAAGATTAATTTGAAATTTGGAGGTTGTAGTGGCCAGCAGTTGTAAATGAATGTTTTATGTAAAGTGTGCAGCTGTATTAACGTGATCCTGTTCTCTTCTCAGGCAAGTGAACACCAGCTTGCTGCTCCATGAAGCAGAGTTCTACGGAATAACCCCTTTAGGTATGCCTAAATAGTTTTATGGATTATGCTGTAATTCTTAGTCTGTTTTCTCCACTGATTGTAGAGCCGAGTAGGACCACTGCAGTATGTCTCGATGATCACTTTGGCCTACAATGAATATCTGATCTGGTACCTGTATTGATTGTTGACACAAACTTTTATTCCTTTGTGTAGGGTTAGTTTGGGGGTTCAGGCATACTTTAGATATTGCTACCAAAGTCCTTGGTTTGTCACTCCTTTTTGTGTTCATGTATGCTCAGGCCGTCATTGATTGCTTTTAAAAATCTCTTGCAGCATAATCTACAGTATGGGAGATCACTATAGCTGAGAATTGGTAAAACAAAATGTAATCTCTCCATCAATATCTCCCACCCTTTTTCACTGTCTTGTACCTAAAGTTAATGACTAGACGGGCATTGTAAACAAAAGATATCCAAGGCACTTTATTGAATACCAAAAGCTATTAGATATGAGGCAGGATAGGCAAAGGTTCAATGTAAGGGCCTAGATTTTGGATTGGCCTTATATTGGTAGATTTCCTTCCCTTATACAAGATTCCTGCCGATTAATCAATCTCTGCCCTGTGTTGTGTTTTAGCATTCTTCTCTGATGAACTTACTGCCTCCCAAAATAAACCTGTTTGATGTTGTTGTGGGATAACTGTGACTGGCCTTTTGAAAATGTACCCTCGACCTTGATTTGCATGGAAGGCACCTTGTCTTTGTGAGTCACCACCCATCTTGGTGTTGGTGTTTATACTTTATATTGTCCTGTCTCTTCCTATGAAGCTCTTCCAGTTTTGCTAACAAGTTCACTTATATTCTGTAGGTATTCACACACATGTGTAGAGTGCTTTCATGGTCTTGGCTTGTGATTTTAGATTAGGAAGTACCAGAGGAGGCAAGAATACCAGCTAGGAGAGATAACGTATGGTGGTACTGTTGGAGAGATTAGCGTTCTTGCACCTACAAAATAGTTTTCATGATGTAGTTTGCCACATTTGAATAACCAGAAGGTGTGTTCCATGTTATAGGTGCATGGTGATGTTACGAGTGCGGGGTAGAAACGTCCGAAGAGCATGATAAGCAATTGTTCCAGAAGTTCCATCCTAGCTCCAATAGACTTTACACAACAGTTTTTGGTTTTTGGCTTGCCGCCTGCATCCCACCATTAATTTCACAACATTTTATATTTTGCAGTTCGTCGTCTGCAGCTGTGTGAAGAGTTGGACAGATCCTCATGTGGGAGTGTCCTCTTCAATGGATACCTGCCGCCTCCAGGTAAGGTGTTCCACTCTTTTGTGTTTCCCTTTTCTTTAAAAAGAGATCATTTCAATCTACTATCTGATTCTGGACGCAGTCGAGCTTGGGGTCTGGTCAGAAGAAACCTACAAAGAGATTCAGTTCTATCCTTGTATCTTGTTTATTAAACTTTGTAACATCTAAATCACTTGCTCAGCAACCCAGACCAGTAATATTTACCCAGACCTCTTGTCTCCAGTAAAATGTGTTTCTGTAACCGCCTCCTCACACCTTTCCAAACACTTTCTTGCCAACATGATTTTCCTACTTCTAAGAGTCCGATTATACATAATGAATGATTTTGTTCACTCTCATCATGATTGCCCAACTAGTAACCGGATTGAGGACGGCGGAGCCCACAGGTTCCTTCCTTTAATGCCTCATCCTTTCTCTGTCATTCCACACATCGAATTTCAAACCCTTTCCTAAACCAAAAAACTCTGCGTGGAACAATACTAACTTCAAAAAAATGCATTAACATTGTGATTAAAAAATACCTTTCTTCCCTCATACATTATCACTCCACACAATATCTGGCAAAGGCTTCTCTTAATAGCCCAGCTGATTACTTTTTGAAGAGCCACGTCACTCTGTTCTTGTGCGCCTAAATTAATTAGGGAGATGAATACCTGGTCCAGTTGTTAGTAGTAACAAATGCTCTTGCAGATTGGTGCTTGGGGGTGGGGAGAGATCCTTGCTACAGTATTCTTGGTATATATTTGCAAAAAGGGATCACCTCCCAATGAAACCTATCACCGTATTGCAGTTCATAATGGTAGTATTTTTTTATTTTATTTTTTATCGTTTTTTACAGCATTTGTTATGATGGACGGTCGATAATAATTAAATATCAGACTGGTTATAGGAACAGAACATGAGTTACACATAACTTTTTGTTATTCATGCACGTAAGCACTTAATTTGTTGAATGAAAAATTAACTTATTTCTATTTAGATTCTTAAGTTTCATTTGGCCAAGATAAAAGAAAAATATTTTGATTCAACCTAAGAAGGTTGGCTAAATTCCTGGATTTGTTCGGATTGAAATGTGCATTATAATTACAAAATACCTTTCTTCCGCATACATTTTCACTCCACACAATAGTTGGCAAAGTCTTCTCTCATGAGCCCAGCTACCTTTTGAAGAGTCAGGTCACTCTGTTCCTGTGTGCCTAAAATAATTAAGGAAAATAACTACCTGGTCCAGTTGGTAGTAGTAACTGATGTTCCTGCGGATTGGTGCTGGCGGATGGGGAGCGATCCTTGCAACAGTATTCTTGATCTATATTGGACTACCACTTCTTGACACTCGTTTGCAAAAAGGCATCACCTCCCCATAAAACCTATCACCTTAGCGCAGTTCATGATGATAGTCTTTTTTTTTTTTAAGTAGGTAGTTTTTTGCAGCATTTGTTGTGATGGACGGTCGATAATTTAATACCAGACTGGTTATAGGAACGGAACATGACTTACACATCATTGTTTGTCATTCATGCACATAATCAGTGAATTTGTTGAATATAAAATTGACTTATTTTTATCTAGATTCTTAAGTTGCATTTGGCCAAGATAAAAAAAAACATAATTTTATTTCAAGAAAAGTTGGCTAAATTGCTGGATTGTTTCTGATTGACTGTTGGTTTGACTGCGGTTTGGAACTGTTGGGTATCTGACACCATTTGAATCAGCACATATTTGTGCTGGCATGCATTAGACATTTACCAACTTGATCTTAATATACATAAGGCTGCTGTAGAATCCCTTTCGACGAACGCGTGAAATGATTTTGTGTGTTGTTCAGCTTGTGGGTTGCATAGATGATACTTACTGAATATATATTGGCATTTGCAGAGAGTTGGGTTCTCTAATTACTGTTGTAAATTCAAAATAACGTTCAGGCGAAAGTAACATGGTGACATTCGGGAAGGCAGGCTCGTTTGCTGAATCATAGGATACAAGATTGGAACTTGAAGATGGGCATCTACCTTTGGGGTTACCCGATACAACTGATATACCCGATGGGCGGTCGAGCACCCATATGTGGGTTAGCCTCACACAAGGGAATGGGCTGTTAAAAGGGCATGGTTGCACGCTAATGCTTTGATACTGATGACAATTTGTTAGTGCTGATGTCTTTGCAGACACTTACACAGAACAAAGTAATGTAGATCAGAACAAATGGTACCAATGATACACCTACAGTGCATTATGTTCTGAGTCCTGAGACTAATGCATTTCAGTGTGGTGCTCCGCATCACTGCACTGAAATGCATTGTCATGCATTATAGGCATAGGGCCTGGCTGTCAAGCAGTTAGCGCTGCCTAGTACTTTTAAAGCAGACTGGAGTGGCTAGCAGCGTGTGGCGTGCGTGTGGAGTGCGTGCGCTGCTCCAGCAGGCTTGCGGCTCGTCACGTGACTACATCCTGTAGTGCTCACTTGACTTCGGAGTTAGTTGGAGGCTGGCTGGTTTTGCGGCAAATCATGGCGCAGCGCTGCCTGCAGTGCTCGCACAGGCCGCAGCGTGGCTCAGCTGCAGTAAGTTTAAAATAATTCACAATTGACCCCGGCTCGGTCTGCAAATTTGCGGGACTATGGAGACCTAGTCGAGTGACAATTGCTCAAACCAGATGGAATCGTGTTCATGAGGGAACTATGTTCACTATCGCAAGTAGCCCACATTATGTGGGATTTAGCTTACAGAGGTGGATCAGTCTGACACCACAACCTATTTTAGAAACAATTTGACTTGGCACGCTCTTTGAGCCACAATTGTACAATCACAGAATATATGGGCATGTTAATGTTCAGTTGGGCCCAGTCTAGATAGACTTATTCACAGCAAAAGATAGCAAAAATGCAAATGCTGCCCATTCAGATACCAACAACGACTGAATCAATTGGGAAACACCATCCAGATGCACTGGCACAGTAAGTTTATGTAAAGCTTGCTACCAACTCCTCTCATACAAGAAGATATTCAGAAGGTACATACATCCACGGTGACAACTGCATAACATAACCTGTGTAATTGTAAAGTGCACATTACTGTTGGATCTCTTGCCGCTGAATAACAGATGTTTATTCTTATCCAACTCAGTGGCACTCATTTTATCGACCCTGGAAGGATGAAAAGCTCTGTTAACCCATCAGGATTTGAACCTGTGACACTGAGATCAAACCCAGGTTCCGAGAGTGGATGCATTAGTCCAGTGAGCCACCGACACGGCTTCCTGAGTTTGACCACACCGACAAGGATATGATAGTCTTGGTTCTAGTAGATGGTGATCCATTGCTCCACTTGGGTAGTTATAGTACTCCCCAAACCACTCATTGTAATTTCAAAGTCCATGCACTTGGCAGCAAGATCCCTGAAGACATAGAGTTGGATACCTCTGTCTTTCCGACGAATCCGTGCAGGTATTGAAAGATGCCAGGTAGCCTGTTACTAGATACTGCCAAGCAGTGACATGAAAATACTTATGCAACAAGAATTTATAGGTCCCATGTGAGCAATACACTAGTGTCATCTCAACGTGCATACCACTCTACTAGAAATTAATCTCACATATGCCTCAGTCATTGTTCTGTAAGTTGTTTTTACAGCATGGAGTAGTTAGACACAATACAATAGGTCACTGTAAGATTCTGGTTATTAAGATTTACATGGAAGGCATAAAGCAACTTCCACCACGAGTAACAGATCCATTATCTACATAAGATGAATATACTGCATTCACAAATGGGGGACTAGTGTTTGAGCTAGTGCCTTTTCTGATCTATTATGGGAAGTGGTTTTGTTTTGCTAACTATCACTTCACTTTGAAGCTGATGCATACAGAGAAGATAGTAGTGTACAATCAGAAAACGGGGGGAGGTAGAGGTATTCGCTAGGTCCACACTCCTAGAACAGTAGAAGACGCACAATTTCCGGGATACCGGAAAAAGAACCTAGCTATGGGTGAAGAAAGACTTTCACTCAAGTAGAGTGAGAGAGTCTACAGACAAGAAAGAAGAATTTCATTCTTGAGTCCCCTCACTCACCAGGGTTTCCCCTTGGTGACATGCTTCATCATAGGGGTCCTCTCAATCCGCTGCGGATTGAGGCGAGCTGCGACTTGCGGAGTTACGTAAGAGCACTTTGGTGAGAAAAATGAAAGTGCTCCTACGTAACTCCGCAAGTCGCAGCACGCCTCAATCTGCAGCGGATTGAGAGGATGTTAAAAGCAAAACGACAATCGTGAACATTACCTGCGCCATCTTGTCTGGTGGAATTCTATGTGCACATAAGTTGCAGTCATTTTAATCTATCACAGCCATTTTGTACTCTGTTGGTCACCTTTGTTTCACCCTGCCCTTACTAGCATCCCTCTGACCGACCTGGTACGTGTGCTGGGGGCTATAAACTCTATTTGCCGCAACAATCCTCAGCGCCACTTGCTGCCACAAACTCGTTTTTCCTCTCATCTCTGTTTTCAGGCAAACCTTTGGACACTCTACCCTCACTGCACCTAGTTACACAAACAGGTTCCAAACACCAAAAAGACTCTTGCAACATGATTTATTGCACTGCAAACAGCAAGACTTGTTGTTACCAACAATGGGACCTGTTTTTATCAACAGAACGGACTCTTAGATCTGGCCGGTCTCACATGTTTTAGACCCTGAAGCAAGGTCCAGCTGCAAGATAAGATTGTCTGTTTGACCTGGGTGGGAAGAGAATTACTGTTGGGCTTGTGTGACAACCTGCCCGGGGCGGGGACCCCAAGCTTGTGTAACCATGTTGATGAAACCAATGCATTGTGTCAAACCTGTATAAAAGGAAGAGCCAAAGGAGTTATCAGCAGAACACCTCCCTCACACATCCCGGTGTCTGCAGTTGACGTGATCTCCTCATGAGAAATAAACCTTTTTCTTGTCTTCCAGTTTCCAGCGCTTGCCTCATTATTTTGATAGCGAACCCAAAGTGAATTAGAGGTGGAACCCTGCACCGGGCAGCATTGAGGGTCTTAGAAGACTCGCTGCCTTTCACAAATTGGCGCCCAAACGTGGGGGCCCATCAGCGACGTGTGGGTCCGGTAGAGAGGTCCTAACGACGGAGTGAACGACTAAACGATTGGGGTATACCTGCCTGAGAAGACCCTTGTCTGGCTGCCGATCGACTGAACTTCACCGGTTCCGAACGGACCTCTCTCGAGTGACCTGCGGTCCTGACTGGGACCTTAGAGGAACGCCGCATTGATTGTTGGAGTGAGAGGACAACCAGGCGCTGGAAGGGGAAGACGAAGAACCGTCCATACGGTCCGGGTAAGGTCGTGAAAAAACGACTTAAATTGATTGATTGATTGAATAGTTTGATTGAAATACTAGTATTCCTTTTTTGATATTGAGTTATTTACGACATTTCCCTGCTTGCAAACAACGAAGAATAGGAATATTCTCTCTCTTTGCAGGCAGCGAAGGACAGGTAGTGCAGACTTTTTGTCTAAATTGATTGATTGAGATATTCATTTTTGACCGATAAATACGTCATGCCTGTTTTCTCTAGATTGTTTGATTGTAATTATTTTGGACCAGACCGTTCGTTAGAGGTCAGTCAGCCGGCACCGCCGGAAGGCACCCCTAACAAGGACATGTACGTAAAGTATGGATTAGCCACCGTAGCTTATAGCAAACTATGGCATAAATACACTAGGAAGGACCGGGTAAATCAGTGGCCACTGACGGGATCTTTCGATCCCGCTAAAATAGAAACGTTAGAATTAGCTCTCCACAAAAAGAAAACTAGACCAGCCATGTTTGACAGTTTTGGTTTATGGCGAAAAGAGGCAGCTCAAAGAAAGAAAAGGGACGAAGCTAGACAAGATAAAGAAACGCGAAAATCAGCTTACCAAGCCTGTAAAAGATTAGAAGAAAAACTAAAAGAAAAGGAAATCGATAAAAAGGAACAGGAATCAAAAATATCAGGTCTATGCCCTGTTAGAACGCCCTCGACTCTTTACCCCAAGTTACCAGCAAAACAAAGGGTAGATGATGATTTATTGTTAGGTCCCCCAATCATATACATGCCACCCCTTACGCCCCTACTCATCCCGTAGTACAACGCCAGGACCACCAAAGTATAGCCGGAGATGGCACGATCGCCTCAGTCTCCACCGCCTCTGCTCCCACCGAGTCACCCACACCAAATGCCTCATCAAAGGATACAGTAGTAGAGGTAGGATCAAAAGAAAAAGGAGTGCCCAGGGTCCCGCGATTAAGTAAAAATGAGCGAGCAGGCATTGATAAAATAGTTAAATCCCTCATAGATAGGAAGGAGACAGAAGAGTATGTAACTGACATATGCAAATCCTATGTTGAAAACCGCAAACGATACTTTATTGTACGTCTCTGTTACCACACTCTAACTGCATATGAAGAGAAGTACCAAGATGTAGGGCCCGAGCGGCTAGTGGCTCTCTATAGGAAGGTAGACACCGGAGATGAAGGCGACAACGATGTTACAGAACTCTTTTCATCCACACTGGAGGTATTCCGTCACCTCGTGGAACAAGGACGGATAGATAAGGACAGGACATCTAAGATAGCAGGACCCCCGGTGGAAAAACCAGATAGCATGATGCCGATAAAAGAAGCTGCCCCTTATTGGGTACCTCCTAGAGGACAAGGGACTCATGACGATATGAACCATCAAGACGCTAGAGGAAGGGTGGTCTACAATTGGGTGTATCAACCATGGGACAGACAGGACATTTTGACGTTCCGTAAATCTTTACCGGATTTACGAAAGAACCCCACCGCCTTTACACCGAGCTAGGTACCACTCTGGGATCAACAATAATGACACTTGCCGACATAGACTTGTTCTTCGGGTTATGTTTGCCAGCAGATGTGTGGAAACAGATTAGGAAAATAGACCATACCGAACTGCTTGGTCATACCTGGGAACAACTCAACACACTAGATAAACAGCGGAATCCTGGTCAAAAACCGGTTAAAGCAATATTGGACCTCCCTGACAAAATAGTGCAGAAAGTGAAAACGCTGATCCCAGAGAAAAGATAGACTGGTCCATAGTAACCGCGTGCCGCCAGAAACCACAAGAGGATGTCTCAGAGTATTTCTCCAGATTTGAAACAGTGTTCTCCGATTACAGTGGACAAGACATGTCCACCGCAACCGGACACCACTTATTTGTGCAGAACTATGTCAAAGGACTACTGCCAGATGTATCCCAGAAATTACAAGCCAGCGAAAGTAGTTGGGCAGCATCTAAACCGGCGGCCATTCTCCAAATGGCCCAGTACTATGAGCATCAGAGAAACGAAAATGACAGGGCTACAGAAAGGAAAAAGAAGGACTTGAAGGAAAGGGTAATGGTAGCACAACTCCAGGGGGCGAATACAGGAAGGGAGCAAAATAGGGAGGATACCAGCAGAATACCCCTAGAGTACAGCCACCTAGAAACAATTCATCGACATCATATGTAGGACGCCAAGACCTAGGACAGGATCAATGTGCATTTTGCAAAGAATATGGACACTGGAAAACCCAATGCCCGGCTTTGTTAGGAGCTGGTAGGGGCAGAGGGGCGAGGGAAATAGCAAGTGGACAGAGAGGAAGAGGACGTGGGAGAGGGTACGCGAGTGAAGCAAGCGAGGAAAGGCCAGGAAGAGTGAACACATTTGACCATCCCAAACAGAATCAGTACCAACAGACAGATTATGACAATAAGTACGACTTTGCATAGGACAGCCAGGGGCAAGGGAGGGATCCAGTCGAGCTCTATGTTGATCAGCAAGGCCCTTATGTTACCGCTGAGGTCCTGGGCACAAAGTCGCCATTTCTGGTAGACACGGGAGCAACACGTAGTGCACTATCCAAACGACTGATTCCAAGGGCACCCTTGTCAGGCTCACATGTGACCTCAATAGGATTTGACGGTACGCCCTCCACCAACCCTTTGTCCCGACCGATCCCTTTTAACCTTGACAACAATAGCGTCAAAACGACATTCCTCCTCTCTTCCAACACCCCAGACGCCATTATGGGTCTCGACCTTTTGAAACACTTCCATGCGACTATCAGATGCTCACCAGACGGAGTGCGTGTCGTCCTGTATGACAACCCCCAGCGCCATAGAGAGAACCCTTCTCAGCACATGTTTCCCATCTCCGAGACTGACGCATCCCTACTGGACACTTTGCCATCACACTTATGGGCTAGGGCTGATTCAGACGTAGGACGAATGATGATTGACCCAGTACACGTAACAATACGACAGGACGCAACCCTACCGAAAGTACCGCAGTACAAAATATCGCCAGAGGGTGAGAAGGCACTGACAGAGATCATACACTCTTTGGTAGAGGCAGGGGTGGTAGAGGAAGTAGTGAGCAACGTTTGTAACAGTCCCATACTACCGATTGTAAAGAGACAGGGAGACGGAAAAGCCTACCGCTTCATCATTGACCTGCGGGAGATAAACAAAATCGTAGTGCCACAATACCCAGTAGTTTCCGACATCACGACAATTTTGACTTTAATCCCCTCCACTGCCACCACCGTCACTGTAATTGACCTCAAAAACGCATTCTTTTCCATACCTATACACAAGGACAGCCGCTATCCATTTGGATTCACCCTAAACTCCCGTTCGTACAGATTTTGCAGAGCACCTCAGGGGTACACTGAGAGCCCAAGCATCTATAGCCAGGCGCTTAAAAGACAGTTGGACGCCATACAATTGCCAGATGGAGTGGCACTAATACAATATGTAGACCACATCCTTCTAGCAGCGGACACCATACCAATAGCCGTCACAGCCACCATCAAACTACTCCATTTTCTTGCTGAGAATGGTCACAAGGTCTCCCGAAAGAAATTGCAGTTCTGTAAATCACAAGTGACCTATTTGGGTCACCTTTATCCAAAGAAGGGAGGAAACTCACGCCTGACAGGATCCAGACAATTCTAGACACTCCTGTCCCCAAAGATCAGAAACAAGTCCGCTCTTTGATAGGTCTCACTTCATTTTGCCGACAGTGGTTACCGAACTTTAGCCTCATTGTCAAACCCCTTCTCTCCCTCCTAGCTAAAGACATCCCCTCACCTCTCCCTTGGACCCCGAATGCCAGTCAGCCTTTAAAGAACTACGCAATGCCCTTTGTTCAGCGCCTGTCCTAGGAACCCCGGATTACTCCAAACCATTCTTCCTCTACATGCACGAGAGGGAAGGATGTGCATTGTCTGTCCTAACACAATCAATTGGTCACAAACAACGCCCTTGTGCATATTTCTCTGCCACCCTCGATCCAGTAGCCAGAGCGCTGCCAGCGTGCCTGCGCGCTGTGGCAGCTGCAGCAGTATCGATACGCCAGAGCGAAGGAATAGTACTCTCCAATCCAGTCACTGTTTTAGTACCCCATGCAGTCGACACACTACTAAACCAGACCAAAACCCAACCTTGACTAGCGCCCGACTGACAGGATATGAGTTGACCCTGCTAGCACCGCACATTACCCTAAAGCGATGCACCACCCTCAATCCAGCCACACTGTTACCCCTACCCGAAAATGATCCTAGCGTGACTCCACTACACGACTGTGTGACACTAACCGATGAACAAACAAAGAGTAGAATAGATCTCAGAGACACCGACTTTCTAGAACCAGATGGAGAACTATGGGTGGATGGTTCGTGCATCAAACTCCCCGACGGCACCACCTCAGCTGCATACGCTGTCACCACAGCCCGAACCGTTCTGGAAACAGCCCGTATTCCCCAACGTTCAGCCCAGGCTGCAGAACTCATTGCCCTCACACGAGCATGTATCTTAGCGACTGACACAACAGTGAACATATACACCGACAGCCAATATGCCTTCGGGGTGGTTCACCATTTTGGGATCTTATGGAAAGAAAGAGGGTTCCTGACTTCACACGGTACACCCATCCTGCATGGAGATTTAGTGTCCGCCTTGACGCAAGCAGTCCTCCTCCCCAAGAAGTTAGCAGTGATAAAATGCCAAGCACATAGGAAAGTGACTGATCTCATTGGACAGGGAAATGCACTAGCAGACGTTACTGCCAGAGCCACGGCAGGAGACAGAACTACGACACGAATGTATGTGACCAGGTCACAAGCTCAACGATGGACTGACGCTAGGACCACTGTAAGGGACATACAGACTACAGACACACAAGACGAATTGACCGAGTGGGAAAAGGTGGGACTAAAAGACGAGGAAGATTGCTGGAGAACTAAAGACGGAAATAAATGGCTGTTACCCAATGCCTACCTCATCCCCATATTGACCATGGCACATTTACCAGCACACATAGGCTCCACCCCATGATTGAACTAATCACCAGAGTATGGCATAACGTCAAGATAGCAGAATCTGCAAAACGCCTAGTACAACAATGTATAGTCTGCCTACAACACAACCCAGGGAAGGGGACAGTAGTACCACGGGGAGGGTTTGGAGTCCCTGACCACCCCTTTGACATCCTTCAAATGGATTACATTCAACTAGAGAGATGCCTTGGTCTAAAATATGTCCTTGTGGTTGTGTGCGCTTTTAGCAAATGGGTGGAGGCATATCCCACCCGCGACAATACCGCCTTAGCCACTGCAAAAGTATTGCTGAAAGAATTCTTCCCCCGATACGGCCTTTGCAGAATTTTATGGAGCGACAACGGCCCCAACTTCGTAGCCGAGGTGATACAGAACATACTGAGAGGGTTGGGGGTAAAACAAAAGTTCCATGCCGTCTTCCACCCCCAATCAGCGGGCCTGGTAGAGAGACACAATGCAACGTTGAAACTAAAACTAGCCAAAATAGTTGCCACGACCGGGTTGAAATGGCCCGACGCCCTCCCATTGGCATTGTTATCGATGCGCTCCACCCCAACCAAACACCGACTGACCCCGTATGAGGTGGTCTTCGGCAGGCCTATGAGCATTTGGGCGGCACCAAGACCCACCTCCATTAACGATGTCCCGAACATATTAATGTCGGATTACTTGCATAAATTGACAAACGAGCTAACAATTATCCACCAACAGGTGCAGCAAACCTTGCCTGACGTATCCAGGGGCCCGGGACATGAAATAAAGCCAGGCGACCATGTATTGATTCGCAACTTCCAAAGAACGAAGAATCTGGAGCCTAGGTGGACGGGCCCCTGGCAAGTCCTGATCACCACCCGAACTGCCCTCCGAGTGGAAGGAAAACTAAACTGGCTGCACGATCATCATTGCAAACGAGTCCCTCCAACCCTGGCAACCTGTGAAGGGGTGGAGGTGCAAGAGGAAGTACTCGCGAGAGACCGACCAGCTCTGAGTTGCTACCCACAAGAAGACACCCTCGAACTATCAGAATTTCCTGACCCCACGGTGCCATCCAGGAAAGGGTACAACCTAAGATCGACGAAAGGAGGGAGCTCCAACGACCAGGCCACTAACTAAGTCAAGGTCTCAGATCAGTAGCACAGTCAAACAACGCTACCAGGAAAGCACCAGACAAAAGTCTGTGGTCCTAACAGTTGTTGAGCTCCTCGAAGATGATGGAAGAAACTGAACACCTGCAAAACCACCGCAAAGACACCAAGACTGCTAACCTGCACAGCACAAAGACAATTGCACTTGTAGCCGCATTTCTCACCTGTCTCCTGCTAATGGTCGCACTCTGGATCATTGAAGAGAATGCACCTGCATACAGAACATTGTCACCCACCATGCAACCAACCACCAAGAAAGAACACTACCTGGTATCACTACCGCCACATCTCCGAGAATGACGCAAAGAATTCTGGAATAATTCTTTCGTGCAGATGTTGCACCAGCACAATCTTGCCACCAATGCTACCAACTGTTGGGTCTGTGGGCTGTTACCACATGCCACTGAACATTCCATCCCTTTCATCCCTTCGCCCTTTTCTATTCACGGATCTTGCCTTGCCTGGATGATGCTCCTACAAGAAAGTTACAAAGACAATGCCACTTCCGACGGAACAATCGCCCAGTTCTACAACGAGTTCTGGCGAAACAAAACAGGAAGGACAGCCGCCCCCTTCTGCCCTCTCACCTTCAATGCGACATTCCAGATTAATGTCCCCTCCAAAGAACGAGTGGAAATGCAAGTGTTCAATAATCCTAACAGAGCCACATTTTCCTACCTGAAGAAAAGAACTGCTGTAACACTGACTGTGGCCCTATCTGTGGTGAACGTCTCTGGCCTTGTATGCATTGAAGGCCGTGGGACTAAGAATGTGGGTCACAGCACCTGTAGCATTGTAAGGACTTTGAACACTGCCAACCCCCAGCGCTTGTTGCATCACCCAATATGTACTTTGTTTGTGGAACCAAAGCCTACACCTGGCTCCCAAGAAACTGGGGGCACGTGCTACATCGCCTTTGTTTTGCCACCAACCTACACAGCCCCTGCAGAGCATCATCGAGAAAAGCGTTCTAAAGACATTGATCAAGCAGACTCTGCCTCATCACAGTTCCTTGACGCAGCAAAAGGGCTCGTCCCGCTATGGGGTCCGATGGCAAACAGCCGAGCCATCAGACATCTGTCCCAAGCAGTAGAGACCGCCCTGAACGTCACTGCTGGCATCCTCACCAACAACACTGCTGAGCTCCAAGCGATCCGTCTGGTTACCCTGCAAATTGCATGGTCCTGGACGTGGTACTAGCGGACCGTGGAGGAGCATGCCGCATCATCGGTGCCAGCTGCTGTGTATACATTCCTGATAATTCACCTTCTGTCTATGAAGCAATCGAACATCTCCATAGACTATCTTCAGAAATTCATCAAGGATCAGAGACTTGGACAATTGGAAGTTGGCTTTGGGGCATCTTGAAGGAGTGGGGTTGGAAAATATCAATGATTCTCTTGGTCCCAGTATTGACAATATGTGGTTGTTGTTTGGGTATACACTGTATACCACCTTTGTGTTCTCTTTGCATAACTACCTTGCACCCTAAGACTATGGACACTCGGCTAACAAAAATGAGAGTAATGTATGATCAAGAGATACAGGACATTATGGAGATCGAAATAGACTGACAAGCTGGCTAGTTATGTTCAAAGGGGCCACTGTTAAAAGCAAAACGACAATCGTGAACATTACCTGCGCCATCTTGTCTGGTGGAATTCTATGTGCACATAAGTTGCAGTCATTTTAATCTATCACAGCCATTTTGTACTCTGTTGGTCACCTTTGTTTCACCCTGCCCTTACTAGCATCCCTCTGACCGACCTGGTACGTGTGCTGGGGGCTATAAACTCTATTTGCCACAACAATCCTCAGCGCCACTTGCTGCCACAAACTCGTTTTTCCTCTCATCTCTGTTTTCAGGCAAACCTTTGGACACTCTACCCCTCACTGCACCTAGTTACACAAACAGGTTCCAAACACCAAAAGACTCTTGCAACATGATTTATTGCACTGCAAACAGCAAGACTTGTTGTTACCAACAATGGGACCTGTTTTTATCAACAGAACGGACTCTTAGATCTGGCCGGTCTCACATGTTTTAGACCCTGAAGCAAGGTCCAGCTGCAAGATAAGATTGTCTGTTTGACCTGGGTGGGAAGAGAATTACTGTTGGGCTTGTGTGACAACCTGCCCGGGCGGGGACCCCAAGCTTGTGTAACCATGTTGATGAAACCAATGCATTGTGTCAAACCTGTATAAAAGGAAGAGCCAAAGGAGTTATCAGCAGAACACCTCCCTCAGACATCCCGGTGTCTGCAGTTGACGTGATCTCCTCATGAGAAATAAACCTTTTTCTTGTCTTCCAGTTTCCAGCGCTTGCCTCATTATTTTGATAGCGAACCCAAAGTGAATTAGAGGTGGAACCCTGCACCGGGCAGCATTGAGGGTCTTAGAAGACTCGCTGCCTTTCACAAGGACCCCTATGATGAAGCATGCCACCAAGGGGAAACCCTGGTGAGTGAGGGGACTCAAGAAAGAAATTCTTCTTTCTTGTCTGTAGACTCTCTCACTCTACTTGAGTGAAAGTCTTTCTTCACCCATAGCTAGGTTCTTTTTCCGGTATCCCGGAAATTGTGCGTCTACTAAGATAGTAGTGTACACATTCCAGAATAACACTGAGGTGATTTCACCTTTCCATATTAACCAATCTATTTTCTTCTTTGGATATTCACAGAAGATGGGGAAAGGGCATGTTCTTGGTATATGTCTGCTTAGCAGTCATATGCCACTTAAATGTTTGGAATATGTGATGTCTAAATAAAACTCCGTCACATGGAAAAGAAATGACAGCTAGCTAGACTGAACTTGCCAGATAGATTGTTTATTGTATTAAAATGTAATAATAAAATTTTACATACACAACAGATATAGCATATTCCAATAGGAGACTACAGCCTTCATGAACACATCCCACTTCAAGAAATGTTTGGAACTGCAACGTGTTGAGTTCTGTTCTCATGTTTGAACAAACATTGGCAAAAGCCCGTAGGTCTAGCCTATTCAATGGCTATTGGCAATGTGTTTTAGCCATTATTACACCAGTGTGGCTGCTGTTTAGCATGGCTAAAGGTTAGTGGGGTAGATTGGTGTATAGTGGAGTAAATTGGAGTGGGGTAGATTGGGGAAAGTGTTTCCCACTCACCGGCTGGACACCTAACATTAGAGTTTATGGAGTTTAAGTGGCTAGGTGCATACAAACAGTATATGGAGGTAATATCGACCCCACAAGATAGGAAGCTTTACATTCAATTTAGATTCGGCTGCCTCCCTGTGAATTCTTTCACAGCGGCATGGCAGGGATCTTCTGAGGTTGCACAGTATTGCCCAGGCTGCCCCGGGATAGTGGAGACGATCAAACACATCCTCTTCGCATGTCCACTGTACATTTCCCCAAGATCCAAATGGCTAGCCCCTGCATGTAGGCTGATGGGAACTCGGTGCCATCAAGAAGCATTTCGTATTCTAAAAACAGACTCTAGGCCTCTGATGGTCTGTGCAGTGGCAACATTTCTAGGGAAAATGTGGATCATCAGGCGCCATGCACTAAAGAAGCGATAAAGCATCCTCCCTAGAATTGTTAATGGTCCTTTTAACTTGTTTTAAATCACATTTTACGCTTTTTATCTCTTGTTTTAATCGTTTTTAGCTCTCAGTAAGAGGGCGCAATTTGATGGTCAATATGCTGCTAAGTTCTGAACGAATGATTGTCATGCTTGCTTTATTGTACTCTTGGCATCTGCACTTTTATGTAACCATATACGCGTTCTTATTCCAACAGTACCTAGATCCTTTTACTCCTGTGCCTCATCTTCTATTTAGTAAAATACTGTTTTAAATATCTATAATAAGATGATGTTTTTAAAATGACTGCCAAATCTTGCTTATACACTGTACTATTGGTACTAATGAATTTTTGTATCGTTTGCACTTGCACTTTTATGGTCGCAACGACCGAATAAAGAAATTTTGACCGACAGAATCGATTGGAGTGGGTTAGATTGGAGTGGGATAGATTGCAGTGGGGTAGTCTGGGGATGAGTGGAGTGCAGTGGATTGGGGTAGCTAGGAGTGGAGTGGGGTAGCTAGGAGTAAAGTGGGGGTAACACTGTATGCACCTCGTTAATACCAGTTTAACACCAAAACATAGCAATAACCAACAGAAAGGTGACCAGTCTAGCTTTGTAAAGGGCCTTCCACTGGGTGGAAACAGGTGTTGTTGCATTTTTAGTAACTTTCTTTTTCTTAAGATCTGCAGATTATGCGGCAGATGATGGATTATGTGGCAAATCTTAAATTATGCAAAAATCGCAGCAGCAGCACAATCGTATAGTTCCAGTGGTCCTGTGTAAGAGTCTCTCTTCCCTGTTTGTTTGCTCCTGTGAGTAGGAAAGTTCAGAGAAATAACATCCCTTGAAAAATTTGAGCCACATTTTAGGCACATACGCGTTGCTCTCGCTAGGTGACCTAATTGTATAAACAAAAAATATCTTTTTAATCCTTAAAAGGGGCTTTTGGCCAGCCCATTACTTACCATTCGTCAGCATCATTATCACTCTTCTTAATTGCCTTCTAATTCGGCACCGCTTCCCATGCGTCAGTTTCTGTGTCACTTCGGTTCTTGTTGTGGCGCATGGATAAAATGCAAATTGATTTCTTTTACTTGGTGTCGGACCGCTGCTTGCGCTATGATTGAGGTACTAACTTAATCCGACACAGACGCTTTGCCTGAGCACAAGTTACTTTACCCAAGGTCACTTTTATTTTTTTAAGTGTTTGCTTTTGAGGGCAGAGTTCTGGAAGCTTTGTGCTTGTTGTGTTAGTGTGTACTGTTCGGTGCAGAGCTCCGGGAGCTTTGTATTTGACAGCAGTTGTGCAAGGACGACTCCTTGTGTGTACATTTGTTTTGTCCTTCTCGACACGCCCCTATACCCCATTCCATTCCAATCCACTGCAATCCACTCAATTCTAATCCACTTCACACTAATCCACTCCACTCTAATCCACTCAAATCTAATCCACTTTGCTCCACTCTGATCCACTATAATCCACTCCAATCCACTCAAATCCACTCCACTCGCTCTAATCAAATCCACTCCACTGTAACCCAATCCACTCTAATCCAATCAACTCTAATCCACTTCATTCCACTCCACTCTACCAGCAATCCAATCTAATCCTCTCCAATCCACTCCACTCAAATTCACTCCACTGCAATTCATTCCACTCCAATCCACGCCACTGTAAACCACCCTACTCTGCCACTCCACTCTTCCTGTGCCACTGCAGTCTGTGCCACTCTGCGACACTCCACTCTGCGACACTCCACTCTACGACACTCCACTCTACGACACTCCACTCTACGACACTCCACTCTACGACACTCCACTCTACGACACTCCTCTCTGCCACACTCCTCTCTGCCACACTCCTCTCTGCCACACTCTTCTCTGCCACACTCCTCTCTGCCACACTCCTCTCTGCCACACTCTCTGCCACACTCCTCTCTGCCACACTCCTCTCTGCCACACTCCTCTCTGCCACACTCCACTCTGCCACACTCCACTCTGCCACACTCCACTCTGCCACACTCCACTCTGCCACACTCCACTCTGCCACACTCCACTCTACTCTTCACCACTTCACTCTACGAGCCTTCATGCCACTCTACACCACTTCATT
Source organism: Calotriton arnoldi (assembly GCA_963921515.1). Classification (NCBI taxonomy): domain Eukaryota; kingdom Metazoa; phylum Chordata; class Amphibia; order Caudata; family Salamandridae; genus Calotriton; species Calotriton arnoldi. Next base: position 2,558,237 of record CAWUFW010001566.1, read on the forward strand.
CTACAAGACTCTACTCTATGAAGCTCTACTCCACACCACTCCACTCTTCTAACTTTTAGCCATGCTGGACAGCAGCCACAGTGGTGTACAACATGGTTAAAACACAGTGCCAAAGCCAATAGCTCCCGCATAGGCGAGACCTATTGCCGTTGCCAATGCTTGTTATCTAAACTTGTCTTGCAACCACCCAGGGAAACCATCGTTCATTCACCCACCTTTGGGAGTCTTTAGTGACAGTTGAATCAGAAAACATGCAGCTTTGCTTGGCATGGTCATAGGTTGGGTTTGCTTTTCTAAATACGGGAATTGGGGTTGTGTATATTACATAAAATTAGTAGAAGTGGTCTCAGTTATGTGGAGATTAAGGTCAGAATTCACATCCATAGAGTCGTAATAAAATAAATTTCTTGCTCCGCTTGCTCCTTTGATAGATTTTTGTTTGTCGGAGGCAGAAATTAAATAATGATTTTGAAAACAATTGCACCGTTTTATCAGTGCGACCTTCTGACCAAGACGGCTGGGGACTAGAGTGCTCATAATTAGACATATGCTATATTTCAATGATTCTCAACCTTTTGACTTCTGTAGATCCCTGCGTAATCTGTACTGGAAACCGGGGACCCCCCATTGATCATTATTGGAATCTCGGGACCCCGACTGAGTCATTGATGGAATCCTTGGGACCACGGCCTAAACAATTTCATTGATTTGAACTGCAAAACATTGCATGAAATTACGGAAACAAGCCTTCTTCAAACAAATTCACAAATGATGGAATGTTTTATTTAATTCACAAACAGATATAAAAAAATGGGAAGGCTGGAGCTTTTCTAAATTCAGTTGAGGCCCCCCATCATCCACACTAAATTCTGTTTGATGTACTTGCACTGCTCCCACAATTCAATCTTAGGATACCAACTTATTTTTTAGGCTCCAATTTCAAATTCCCATTTACAGAACGTTTTTAAATGTTCAATTTTGCTTCATTATTGATATACACTTTATTAATCTGTTCATATTATATTATATTCTGAACAGTCGCCGGACCCCGTGAGTAGGCGTCGCAGACCCCCAGGTGTCCCCGGACCGCAGGCTAAGAAATGCTGCTATATTTTGTTATGGTGTCCTAAAAAGAGGCGCAAAAAATCAATTACCCATTGACAATTTTTTGTTTTGACATGCACTGATTTATGCTGCTTTAAACTTTGTGGGGGTCAAAACACTTATTCAGCATATGTACTATTGTCAGAGCCAGGATATTTCATCCCATTTTCCAGATTTATCTGACACTGTGTGAAACATAACTGACCTTGTGCAATACTGAAAAAAATCATATAAAAAATCTTCCTTTTATTTCTTGACCTTGAAACCCGATCTTAAAGTGGAAGGTTTCAATAAGTAAATCTAAGCATAGAAATATTAGAAATAAAAATTCTTGAGTCTAAAAATCACAGCTTCACAAAAAAAAAAGGCCCGTCTCTCCGGGTCAAATGCACAGTGTTAAACAAGGTGAAAGCAGGATCAACAATATTTGGCTACGTATGAACTATGGTTTGTCCACAGTTGACACTTGATGACAGGCATAACTATTGACCGGCAACTTGGACGACACTTCCCCTACTCTTGCTCAGTCTTTTGATAGTTCTGCCCTCTCTCACTTCCCTTCCAGTCATTTGATTATCGATTGGGGTGGGGTCAGAGCTGCCAATGCTAACCACCAAGTGGGGCTCACAACTGAGCAACTGGAATATCGGTGTGTTGTCTGGAGGAAGGGTGATACCATCCAACCCCCTCCCATCGAATTGGTATCCCTCTCTCTCTCTCTCGGTACCTGAATTGGGCTTGCAGAGAGATGTAGCCAAAAAGAAGGTGGAAGGGGGGTGTCAAGTGGGAATAAAAATATGGACATTGGTGAGAAACTACCCCACACCATACTCCTATATATTTGAAGAAACAACGAGATATTATTTTTTAAAGTGCATTAAATCAAGATTTGCAAAACAGGGCAGTTTTCTATTGGCAAAATGTTTGCATTGAAACCACACAGAATGCTTTTTGCTTGGAACAAAATGATTATGGTTAAAGTACAAGGCAGAGCGGAATGTCTTTGATCTGTTTGATTGCCAACATGATAAAGACATCAGATCCCCAGTATTGGTGCTTGAAGCGAAAGTAAGTCAATATTTCGGAAATCCACCTGTAAATGCAAGTCTTTAGATTGAGGCGGATGGCGAGGGCTAATGCCAACCCACAACTCCTGGTTGGTTTCGCTGCTGCTGCGAAGGCCTTCGTAGTCCAGTTTTAACTCCACCCATATTGTTTTTGAACACTGTGAATCATTGTTTTCTCCTGCTCCACATTTAATAGTTTGAATCCCTTTTTTATTTCCCATTGGCGAATGATGGTTGGTAAGTCGATGCCTCTGCTCAAGTTAATAATATTTGTGCAATGGCAGGTTGCATTTGGTTGACCTATTACTCTTTGGGAGAATCATTCGATTCACCTGAATCTTTGCAAACCTTTTTCATCAGCCACCAGTGAGCTTAAATATGCAATGTTTTGAAGCACCTGATATCTACAGGTCGTGAAAAATCTTTAAAATTCTGCTGATCAGGCAGTGTATGTTGCAAATCAGTCCTTGTTGGTTGATAAAACCACATCATACATCATCCAATACTCTCTTTGTAACCCTTTGCTCCAGTAGACCTAGGTGGGTTTCAGAAGATGTGGGACATAGCGGCCATGTGTGAATCACTTGACACTTCTTAATAATTAAAACATTATGTTTGTTGTTTATATTGTCTTGGAATTTTTAGATAATCTATTAATCTGATTGGCAATTCTTTTGATCCTAGGCATAATTCATCCTAAATATTCTAGAAAATGCTCCCTTTACAGAATCTCAATTCAAGCTGTGTGATTTACACTGTGTGGGCCCGGCGGATACGTGCATCAGTTACTCTCACTAAGTCACTTTTAGTGTCCATCTCCTGATTCCTTCGATGATTGTTCTGCCTGGTAAAACTGAGCCCATCCAGGCACACTATAATTTCTGAAGCAGGAACAGAAAGTAATGCGTATGTTATTGATTTGTCTCTGTTCCAGTGTTTCCTGCCAAAAGAAGAAACCGTCACAGCGTGGCTGGACCCCAGATTGCTACAGGCAGGCTGACACCATCAGAAAGAGCTCCAGTGCGCAGGAGTAACACTATGCCGCCAAACCTGGGCAATGCAGGCATACTTGGGCGCCTTTTGGAAGAACGATCTGGTGGAAGTATCTCTGGTAGGTATCCGCTTGAACCAATGCTTTGCTTGCTGGGGATGTCTTGTATAAAGTTAATACCAGTAGCATGTTATTTGTTCAAGGGGCACAGCTCTTTGCTTTTGGATGGAAGTTGCTTTTTAAAGTACTCGATAATGTGGGAGTTTTGAAAATTAAACCGCCCTTTTATTCTTAGATATTGGAGAACAGATTCTTCCAGGGACTTCAGGTTGACCTGCAAAACAATTAGATTTCATTAGGCGGAATCAAGTTTAATTCTAAACTTTGAATCTCTCACACAATCTCAACTACTCACAGTGGGAGGGGGCAGGGCTCTAGTGGGCTGGAGGGAGGGGGGAAATAGTTTGCCCTACTCCGAAATGCTGCAGAAATTACTGTACTACACAGATCTGTCATAATAAAGGATATGTGATGGGTAAGGCACCACAGGCTGATAATGTGTTAATAGAAGACCTGGAGGGAAGACTAGACAAAGAAATAGTCAAAAAAATAATGGATGCCCCTTCAGAGCTAGATCAGAGCTTGTCTCTCCCAAGCTGTGAGCTGCCTTTGTTGCTTCCTGTATGTTATTTCCAGAGTTGCTATTCCAGCTCAGTCACAGGACCAGTCGTTTGTTTCATGTTTTTCCAGATCTGTAAGAACTTGTTTGCCTGTTACCATTTACTAGGATCAATTGACCCGGCTCCTCTTGAGTTCCAACATTTATTTCTTTATTACACCATCCCAAACATACATTTCTGTCTGCTTTCTTAACCATAGGGTTTCTGTTGTGTTTTCCTTCTACTTAGAAGATGCATATTGCCTAAAAGCTCCAGTAGCACAGCTGCTCTTCACATCTTGGCAAGTGCGGGACTTGCATACTGATTTGTACACTGAGTAGAAGCTTTCTTGAAAATATGAAAATTTGTTCATAAAATGATAGCAATCTATGTTCAGTGTCAAACTACTGAGCACAAAAATATTGTAGCCTTAATATAGACTACTACATGATTTTGAAGGTAAATGTATGGCTAAGTTGAGATTTACTGTCCCCAACTCTACAGATTCATATCTAATCTTCTAGGTTCATATATGTGGTATTAAATGTACTTCTCAACTTATCTGAAGATTCTTACCTTCCCAATATTTTGGTAATTGATATTCTGACTATGATATTTCTGAAGCTGTGTATTTGAGACTCCATATTCTGGTTGCATGCCAACAGGAGCTTTGTATTTAGACAACACATAAAGCATGGTCTCTTTGGGAGTGAATGAACGCGTGAGACCTCGGTCTCTGGATTTTGATGGGCAAGTGTTCAATGCTTCCTCTGCTTTTTTGTTTTTTTTTGCTGTTTGTTGTGAGCAAAATGATCAAAACTCCACAGAGTTCAAAACCTCATATAGGCTAAAAGTGGACAGATAAATATAATATAAGTCCATCAAACAGATGTGTGGCCAAATACTGGTTCTAAAAGAATTTAGGAAAGTAGTTCAAGCAAAATGAACGACTAGGCAGCCATTAAAATTAAGCAAAAAGAAGTGTGCAGTAAAACAATTATAGTACAGTACATGTCCATTGATGCACAGAAAAATACAGCTGTGTGTTTATTTAATAGAGCAGAAAATAAATTATAAAATAGCCTTTTATCCGTCTATCGTTAGTAAGCATGATGCCCCTGCAGATTATAAAAGCTTAGGGGTCTATTACGATGGCGGTCGGATGCCCACCGCCGGGCCGGCGGTGGCGCCCGCCGGACTGGCGGTGGACATCTGCCCGCGATCGCAACCAAGAAAACCGCCGGTCAGATTAGGATGGCGGTGGTGACCGCGGCAGTGGGAAATTCCGACCGCCGCTTTTCCGCCGGTTGCCATCCGCACTCCTGCCTGGCGGACGGAGCAGGACCGGGATAATGGTGGCGGTGCAGAGCAGGCTCCGCCGGCAGGATTATGATGCCGGCGGTAGCCAGCCTTTCCTCAGCGGTCAAACCGCCATGGAAAGGCATGCGGAGATTGTCTTCCGGGGGCCCGTTGCGGGCCCCCAATGTGTTGGGGGGGGGTGTGGGTGCACTAGGGGGGGCACCCATGGTCCCCCCCTACATTTCCCTGTACCACGCAGTAAAGGGAAATGCAGGACATGCTCCTTTCGGCATCGCGGCGGTGCTGCGGGCAGCAGCAACCGCTGCAATGTTAAGGCCCGCGATCAGACCGCCGTGGTCGGATTTCGACCGCGGGTCATCGTAATTCGACCGGCAGTGATGTCGCGGTCCATGCGGGCGGTCTTTTCCCACTACCATGGCGGTCGGGGAGGTTTTCCGACCGCCATTGTAATAGGCCCCTTAGTAACTGTGTTCTAGGTTGAGTAAACATAATCTCCTTTTGCCTCCTTAGTTCCTTGTGTGTTGTGCAGTCTAATTAGGTAAATGAACTAGTGTTGCCTTGCCAACCTATAGTATGGGCAAAAACAGAGAAACTGGAACTCCCATTCCACAATGCAAGCATCATGGGTGGAACCTAGGGTGCTAAAAACGATTCTTGGTTTTCCACTTAAGAACTCTATAGCCATAAGTACTACAAATCTGACACAAAGATCTTGGACCAGGTTTTTTCTTATTTTCCAAATGGGTGTTGCAATTGCATGATCTGATAGAGACTTCTAGCCGCAGATTTCTTACCCTAGAATATCCCCTGGCATCAGACTAGATCTGGAAGGTTTTCGAGCAGTACCCCTCCTGGGGTGCCACCTAGGGGTGTCAACCAGCACCGGGGGGCGCCAGCACTGGAGCGGGCACTGAGGAAGGTCCCGGATGAACCGTCACTTGTGTGAGTCCTGTAGGGGCCCCTCTCAACTGTGGGGCACAAAGCCGCTCCAGAGGGGCCGCGACTCCCAAATATGAAGCTTATGCCCTCATAGAACTCCTTCAGCTGGAGGGGAGGGGTGGGGGTTCCTCCAGCTAAATCAGGGAAGCACAGAGCGGATCGGGGTTCAGGCTCCGCCGACTCGAGGGACCTGGAGTGCCGATGCTCCTGCGTCTCGTCAGAAGACTTCAACGGATGTGGCAAAGTCAAAGACCTCTTGGACTTCCCCGACAATTTTAAGTGCGACGACAACTGTCAGGAAGGGCTCCATGAGCAGTCCTGGGACCTTCCATGCAATTGAGACTTCAAGCGTCGCAGATTTGACCGACGTCGAGCGGCGAGGAGCCTGAGGGAGCTCTCCTTTAGCCCCTTGGGATGCATGGCGCAGCTGTTTCCGCAGGTCTTGGAGTCGTGGCGCCTCTTCAAGCACCACAAACACACTAAGTGGGGGGCTGTCATCGACATTTGCCTGTGACGGACCCCACATAGTTTGAAACTAGACGGTTCCTCATACCAGGAGAAACATTTCTCAAAAGAGTTTTAGTGGCGGCTGGTGACATTTGAAAGTGGTGTGGCGTAAAATTATTGCCGTGTTGCACAGCGCCGAGCGAGCGTAGCGAGCGAGCCCGAACAACCTCACGGGGGATTCGGGAGCTTCTCCCCGAGAAAATTTTGAAAAAGAGTGGATAAATAGTGCATTTTCAAGCAAATTTGAGGAAGCAGGAAGGTTAATAAAGCAATACGATTGAATTATTTATCATTTAAGAAATTGCCAATTTTTTTGAGCTATAGAGGACAATCTTTGCATATGCGGATGTTATCATTTGCCCATATTAACTTTTGAACACACTGATACACTTGTAATGGTTTTAACTATACAATAAATACATTCATTGACTGTGCAGTGCTGTACATCAATATGATGACACTATTTCCTTAAATTAATTTTCTGTTTTCATGCAAGAAACGCCATTTAAAAGAAAAAGCGCAACAGTGACTTCACTACACCATTCTGAATGAGAGAGCCAAGGGGAGTTGTGTGAGGGAGTGAAACCAAGAGGAGCTGTGTGAGGGAGAGTTTGTGCTATATAAAACTGCAAAAAAAGGAAAGAGAAAAAGGGCCATAAACACTGCGTCCTCTCTCTCTCAGATATGAGCACCTGGGCACAGCAGTTACAGGCTTTGGTGCATGCTTCAGGCTGGGGCACCAACACAAGTGTGAGGATTCAAAAACAAAGGACCTTGAACAATCCCCCTGAAACAGCATGTACATAACGCATAAAGCCACAGGCAAGCCGATTTTTTTAAAGTGTTTAGAGCGGCAGGGATTAATATATTCCAAATTCATTGCTGGAAGCCCTGAACGAGGGGAGGAAGAGTGAATAAATAGGAGCAAGGGCAGCGTAGGGTTAATTGGGTGGGAAGTTCACGTAAATCATTCGATGGCGACTGTATCATCATCAATTTCAACCAACCTCATTTTGCTGAAAGGATTCTGTTTTCCGCTATCAACAATTCCTCTCAAGGCCACAAGACGTCAATTGTTGCCTTACATCTTGTTTTTTTTTATAAACCCGAACCTATTGGTCGTATCTGTTTGGCGACCACCTTTAATGGCCCAGATAACAGTTATATGTCTTTGCATCGACCAACAATGAACCCGACTGCTAACTGGGCACCAGAGTTAAATCACTGGAACACTACTGGACATGGCTGGCGGGAGTTGCCACCTCTCCCTACCCTCGAGTTGGCTAATCGTTTTACGCCCTTGACAACTCTAGATGCTTGTGACTGACTTAATGGGCCTGATTCCCCGAATCAAGTAAAATCTGCCATCTTGCAGGAAACCCCACGACCAAGTAGTAGGACTGCAGATACCAGTAAAAGAAATTTCATATCTTGGAATATTGCTGGACTTGCTAGCAATTATAAAGGAAAAAATGGTTCTGTCGGGGTATCAATTACTTCGGACAAGTAGCAACAGCTTACTTATAACCAATATGAACGATTTACAAAGAAAACCAATAAAGATATAACACACACCAAAATTTTTGAATCAATAATATATTAAGAAAAATCAAATAATAAAGGCTGTCGCAATTTACAATTTCAATTGCAATGTGAAGAAGGTGACTGTGGTGAAACAGTGACATGTGGTGAATGGTGATGAATACAGTCCACTATATACAGAAACAATTGTGCAAAAAATTAGGGAGGGGAGGGAGAAAGATTTCATAAATGTCCTTATTCTTAGCACATATGCTTAATGATCCAATGACGAATGGGACTGTGATCAAAAGCGTTGTGTAGACATATATAATACTACGCCGACGTTTCGACCCTGTGTATCGCGCAAGAAGTGAAAGTGCGTACAAGCGGGTCTTCCTCAGGGCAGGAGGGGGAGAGATGGCAGCCCAAAAGCAGATTCGTGGGCCTGCGAATACTAATAACTTGGTCAGGTATAGGTAGGAAAATTCATAAGGATCTCCACCAGCCGGTTTGGAGCCTCAAAGATAAATTGTATTTAACTTCCACCCATCGGTTGGAATCGTATTTGTGCCAGTCCGATGTTTTTCGTGATCTGAAATACAAGCCTCCTTCTGTCCGTGATTTATTTAGGAAAATAACTTGCTAGCAAGTTCTCTGACCCTTTATGGATTGTATATGTTAAGCAATTTAGTGTAATTTGTTTACAGGAGACTTGGCTAACAGGTGATATTCCACCATTGGAGGGTTACAAGTCATTTTCAGTCCCGGCTATCTCATCATATGTGGGAAGATCAAGGGGTGGCCTCATAATCTATATCTCCCTAGCAGTCGAATGTGGTCTAAAGGTTATGTCTTTAGAAAACCCATGCACACAGGCATTGGAACTTTATAGGGGGCCCCGTAAGTTGGGCCTCATAAATTTCTATAACTCAGTATCGTGTAACAACGAAGCAGGTAATATAACTTTGCTAGGCTCTTTTGTAAGGCAGCACATGAATATGACCTTTAGAGACCTTGTGATCGCTGGGGACTTTAATACTCCTACATGTGGTGACCCCAGGTTGGTTCCGGTGGCCGTGATGGGGTGTCCACGTGTTCAGGGTATCCACTTTGAACACTCCAGGCAGGGGGAGTTACTGAATGACCTCCTCCAGGAATATGACTTGTTGTCCCTCATGTGTTTATCTGATCCACGTAGTAAATTAGCTATTCCATCTTTTAAAGGTAGGGGTGATGGATCGTTTATAGATTTTATTCTGGTATCTTCACCCATACTAGATCTATTTGTGGGATTCTCCATACAAGCTAGTGTTTACAGTGATCATAACCCCCTATGTGTGCAATTTCAGAGACCCTATATGGTATACGGAGGGGGGGTGTTCAAAGTGGGGTGGTGAGACCAACTGATGGTGGGAGGCGGTTAAAATGGACCCAGATAGCTCCAGATGTGTTTTATGAATACTTGACGTCTTCGTAGGCCAGCGAGCTGGCTAGGTGCTATTCTGCGACTTCGTCGCCTAAGGAAGTTATCAGCGCCTTTAACACTATTTCAGATAAAATAAGTGAGTTTCTAAGCGCCCCAGTAAGGCGACCCACCAGTCAGTTTCCAAGATGGTTTGACTCCCTTTGTTCAAAGGCGGCTAGGAAACTGCGGGAGGCACTCAGCAAATGCCCTAGGGACTCTATTCAGGTGAGATCTTGCCATAGGGAATACAAGTTAGAACTTGTAAGACGAAAATCTGCTTTAAAAGAGGAAATATGGAGGGACCTTATCGATGCAAGTACACTGAAGGATAGCTCGAGATTCTGGAAGAGAATTAATAGCCCCTTTTTAAACACTGAGGATAGGAGAGTGGTAGCTGCCAACATAACAGAGGAAGAGTGGGTACACCACTATGAAGATATATTTGAGTGCCCCCCTGAGTTAACTTGCTCACTATCTAGGGTGGTGGCAGATTCTGGTCTGGTTTTCAGCTGTTCTGAGGTCAAAGAGGGTATCATGGGATTGACCAGTAATAAAGCCCCGGGACCTGACTGTATCCCAGCTGATCTTTTTAAATCTAATCCAACCCTCTGGGCCCCTGTTCTCGCTGTGGTTTTGAATGCAGCGGCAAGATCCGGTTGCCCTGAGTCTTGGGCAACCTCAACCATAGTGCCAGTTTTTAAGAAGGGCAACCGTGATAGTACCCATTGTTACAGGCCTATCTCCTTGTTGGATTCGATGGTCAAGGTGGTGGGTCGTGTGCTTCTGGAAAGGTTGACAATCTGGTCAGAGGAGAACGCTATCCTATCAGACATTCAGTACGGGTTTCGTCCCGGAAGGTCCACCATGGCCCAATGCCTTAACCTGTCTATGATCCTGAATAAGTATACAGTTGCTCGCCCCGGTACGATCTATTTAGCATTTATGGATTTGTCTTCCGCGTTTGACCGCGTGAATAGGGGTAAACTCTGGCAATCCATGCTTGCTATTGGGGTAGACGACAATATCGTTTCTTTCTTGGAAAGTCTTCATCAAGCAACCAGGGCACAGGTCAGATTTTCTCAGGACCTCAGAGTCTCTTGCTCTGTGGATATAAAGCGTGGTGTAAGGCAGGGCTGTATTTTGGCCCCTTTTTTGTTCAATCTATATATTAATGATTTAGATAGCGTATTACAAGACACAAGGGTTGATTTTCCACAGGTGGGCCGTCGGGACTCCCGGTTTTATTATATGCGGATGATGCGGTCCTTATAAGTAGGACCGCTAGGGGTTTACAAACCCTGCTTGACTCTTTCTCGGCTTTCATGAAGGACAGGGACTTGTCCATAAATGACTCAAAATCCTTTGTGATGCAGATAGATACCCGTACAAAAAAGACCTTTCAGTTTAGGGTAGGCGCTGCGAAGGTCCCCTGTACCGAGGTTTTCTCATACTTGGGAGTAATACTAGACGAACATCAGAATTGGGGCCCACTAAAGCAGAGAAAGAGGGGTGACTTAGTACGAGCTAATGCGGCCATTTTTAATTTTGCTACCAAACTAGGTAAAAGACCGATAGCGGCACTTCTAAAGATATATCAGGCAAAATGTGTCGCGTTGGCTGCTTATGGTAGTGAAATATGGGGGCATGTAGTTATGGAAGATTTGCATGTGGCCGAGAACAGGTTCCTGAAGCGGTTACTGGGTGTCCCAAATGGGACCTCGAATTTGGTTGTACATGAAGAACTGGGGGTACCTTATTTGAGTGATACCTTGGCCCTACGCCCACTAATCTTTTGGTTGAAAACATGGCGGAATGAGGAACTGCTGCTGACCCAGAGGATACTGAAAGAGTGTATGTCGCTGGATTGCGTGCACCATATATCATGACTAAGATATATAAGGTCCAGTTTTGATAGACTGGGCAGACCAGATTTATATACTAACCCGGAAACAGTATCTAAAAAGGATCTGGTTTGGGTCAGGGAGTCCTTCTGTAGTCTAATGAAACTAGAGAGGGAAGGGCTCGAATTGCAGAAACCCAGTGTGCGAAAATTTATAATTTTGAAAACATCACCAAGTACAGAGCCCCATCTTTTAGGTTCTTTCAGCACATATTACCGTTTTCTGCTGACTAGGTTCCGCCTGGGTTTCTTCCATCTCCTGTTAGCTTTCCCTGGGGGTTGCCATAGAGGACAGCCTTTAGCATCCTGCGGCTGCGACGGTGCGTCTCCGCAGGATTCGCTTCATTTTTTATTTTTTTGCAGTTTCTATGCGATCCCCCTGGAAGAAACTAATAGTTCCGGTTTTAAGGAGATTGAAATTTAGGCAGGCTCCCCCAGCTTTGATCTACTTACAGCTGCTATCTGAAGATTCTGTTTTTTTTGTTCTCAACTTTCTCAAATCCGCAGTAAAAGTAGGGCATCATTTGACTAGAGGGCAGTATTCCGGAGGGTAACTTATTAATTCAGTCCCCCGCTAGTGATATAATAACCACCAGGACTGTGGGCTCTATCCAACTCTAGGTCTAATTGAACCTCTGAACCCTACTGGAGTATTGATTTTAATGGGCATTTTATTTATGAATTAACTTTTTGCATGTAATGAATTGGATAAATGGTTTTATGAATTTTTATTACTGTTTTTCTGTATATATGAACTTTTATGGTTTTACAGCTGTAAACCGAATAAAGTTGTTTTGATTTGAGTGAATAAATGAATGCACGACTATGGGGGCAGCTGGAACGACAGCGCATCGGTTTACGCATGCCCCCTTATGTTTCTGTTGTCAGCAGCCCATGGGATCGATTTTAGCTGAGCCCACTTTGGTATCATGTTTTGGTGAGTTTTCGTTGCGTAAGGGCGTTACTTAAATATGAGATTCCTGTCTTTGGTGTTATTGATACTGAGTAAAGCTCTTAAATGCCCAGAACAAATGAGGTTTTTACACAAAATCCCAGGACTGAAAACGGTGTCTGTAATGACATGAAGTTAGGCGGGCACCTTATTCAAGCCTGCATTAGCACGGTAGATCTGCAGGGTTAAAGCTTAACGCATTATTACGGAAGTTTCCTTGGAGCCCGAAGGCCTGCTCCAGACTGGCGGGAACATCAGTTAGTTCAAGGAACGAGATTGCGCGCTCTTACAATTTATGTAAGAACGAGAGCATAAGGTTGAAGGTCATTCAATATTCTGCTCGTTTTCACTAGAACGCAGACCACGCCAAATATTAAAGCTTCCTCCTATAACACCAATGACCCCTGAGCTCTACTATCAGCCCTTTTCCAGCCTCTGGTCCTTTTAAGTAATGAGTTACTGTAAATCCCTTAATATTTCTGTAAATGTGTTGTGTCATCCGATGAGTTCTAGTTCAAGATTATCAATTACTCGGAATTCACACACGGAATTCCGGGCTGCCATTGGTTTTCATTAAGATTAGGGTTCTCCGGTCGTGACCTTTTCTGTCTGCTCGCCTTCGTACTGCGAGCTCCCCGGCACCCACTAGCTTCAGGAGTAAGAATGGTGTGTAATTGTAACTACCCTCGAACTTTTCAAAAATGTCACTCTACGTATGCTAGACTAGTGCTGCGAGGCAACCATAAAGCAAAGGATAGCGCATGAAAACTCATTAAGCAAATAACGATACTAGATGTTTCTATTGACCTACTCAATAGACCTCGTTATGTCAACACTCAATAAAATAAAAGCGTGATTCAGCACTGACAGGATTCTTAAGTGTGACTTTGAAGTCACACGCAGATGAGTGCAGCAGTCGCACACCATTCGAGGCCAGTCCTTTACGTTTAGACTTTCATTACTTATTCCATTACAGGGCATTGTGCGCAAAGTATCTGAGGCCAGTGCTTTTACATGTTGACTTTCATCACCTATTCCAGAACAGGGCATTGTGCACAAACCATCTAAGACCAGCCCATACTTTTATCACTATTCCAGAACAGGGCATTGTGCACAAACCATCTAAGGCCAGTCCATACTTTTATCACTATTCCAGAACAGGGCATTGTGCACAAACCATCTAAGGCCAGTCCATACTTTTATCACTATTCCAGAACAGGGCATTGCGCACAAATCATCTGAGGCCAGTCCTTTACGTATATACTTGTATCACGTATTCCAGAGCAGAGCATTGTACACAAACAAACATTTGGTGAATGCATTGCCAGCAACCACGCACAAGAAAGACAATGAATAATGCACAGAACACAACCGCGCAGAGAGGCCAACAGCATCTTCAGGAAGTTCTCTGCTGTGGATGCAAAACTTTCCGGTGTCTAAGCCCATGCTGATGACAACAGATGCACAACAATAGGTCAAAACGCTGTGGCTCGCACGAGGAAGGTACAATTTGTAGGAATAGAAAAAAGCGCAGAGAGGGAACAGGGAGCGCACGCTATGGTGGGGCTTCTTACCGTGTTGAAGAGGACTGTTAAACACTACTGGCAGCCTCTCTGCTCCCGTCAGCCCTTGGCATCAGTGTGATACATAGAGCGTCACTCCAGATTATAGCGGGCTCTGCGAGTCTTTCCTCAGAGGCCACACGTCCCAGCCCTGGGCCTGCCGCGGGTGCCGACTCCATGTGTTTGTTATATTAGGGTCCGTGGCCGGGAGGCGGCAGAGCCGGCAGCCCTCCACGCAGCGGCCTCCCCTGGGGCTCCCGCCTGCAGCCGGCCACTTCCTGAGCGGCACCAATGCTCGATCCTGGGCTGATGGGCCAGTGAGGGGACGGACAGAGTGCGCGGAGCCTGGGACTGAGGGGCCAGTGAGGTGGCACCCAGCCTGCGCAGACCCTGCGGCTGACGGGGGCCAGCGCAGCCCCTGAGCGCCTCTGCGCCGGGCCCTTACTGAGCGGCACCATGGCTCGATCCTGGGGCTGAGGGGCCAGTGACAGGACACCCAGCGTGCGCAGAGCCTGGGGCAGAGGGGCCAGTGCGGGGGCACCCGGCCTACGCAGATCTTGGGGCCCCTCTGCAGCCGGCCACTTCCTGAGCGGCACCATGGCTGGATCCTGGGGCTGACTGGCCAGTAAGGGGACGCCCAGCGTGCGCAGAGCCTGGGGCTGAGGGGCCACCCAACCTAGCGCAGCCCCTGACCCCCCTCTGCAGCTGGCTACTTCCTGAGCGGCACCATGGCTCGATCCTGGGCTGACGGGCCAATGAGGGGACGGCCAGAGTGCACGGAGCCTGGGGCTGAGGGGCAAGTGAGGGGATACCCAGCGTGCGCAGACCTTGCGGCTGACGGGGGCCAGCGCAGCCCCTGAGCCCCTCTGCAGCCGGGCCCTTACTTAGCGGCACCATGGCTCGATCCTGGGGCTGAGGGGCCAGTGAGGGGATACCCAGCGTGCGTAGACCTTGCGGCTGAAGGGGCCGGTGAGTGTACACCCAGACCAGTGCAGGCCCTGGGGCCCCTCTGCAGCCGGGTCCTTACCGAGCGGTACCACGGCTGGATTCTAGGGCTGATGAGGCCAGAGGAGAAGGGGTCGGTAAGGCCCAGTCCTCCCCTACCCCCTCTCTACTTTGGGGTCCACAGTCTGCAGCCGGCCATTTCCCTAGCGGCGCCGCGCTGTATCCAGAAGACTGAGGGGGAGGGGAAAGGGGGGCAGCAGCGTCCCCTAGACTAGCTCAGGCCCACCATTGCTTGCACAGGGGCCCTTGTCTGCAGCCTGCCAATGTTTGCGCTGCACCGCGGTTGGATCCCCAGGGCTACCGGAGGCAGTGAATGGTTCCCAGTCCAGCTCAGGCCCACCCCACAGCCCCTCTCGCTTGCAGCTAGACTCTTCCTCGGCACCGCGGTGGTTGATGCCCCAGTCTGAGGGGGGCAAATAAGGATTCTCAACACAATCCAGGCCTATCAACTCCCAGCACAGCATAGACACACACGTGACTTCCCCCTGCACGAGATTCCTCTGAGACACCCCTACACCGCACTGTGTAACAATCTTCTAATTTACTCAGTCGCGGCTCGCAATACTCGCGGGGGGAGGGGGTGGGGGGAGTCATGCAGGGGTGGGTTTAAAATTAAAATAAACAGAAAACTTACCTGACCGGGTCCGCGCCGCCTCTGCTCCTGGGCCAGGTCTTGCGTTCTGAACAGGAACAGGCATGCTCCCTCCCCTCCTGTAAGCCAATCACAACGCTGCAATGGCAGCGTTGTGATTGCTGCGGAGTCCCGGACAGCGCCCAGCCGGGCACCTGTAGGGAGGCCATTTTCTCTATGTAGGCTGCATGCAGCCTACATAGAGAAAATGTAGAGTGCGCATGACTGCTTTGGTGAGCCCCAGGGCCGACCAAGCAGTCAGGGCACTCAGAGTGGTGCAAGCCACTCCTCCCCGACCCGCCCACCCGCCCGCCCCCAACCAGGCTTACCCTCCCGCCTGCCCCCAACCAGGCATACCCCTGTCTTCTGCTTTCTCGCAGCTCGAGAAGCAGAAACATAAAATGGTATTTTAAAATACCATTTTATGTTTCTGCTTCTCGCACTGCGAGAAAGCAGTGGGGCGGCGCTCCTCCGCCCTAATGGAGGAGCCGCCGCTGAAGAGTTCGACAAAATGTTGGAAAAAGCCAGTCAAAAAGTGACTGAGGGGTAGCTCAGACTGGATCAGTGCTATCTTGCGTGGAAAGGAAAGAATTATGGGGTGGTGCCATTATAATTACCGCGCCCGTCACTTCCAGCGCGGACAACGCAGAAGCAGAGCCGAATGACACCTCCTACTGGCATGCTGGGGTACTGCTCAAACATTTTCCGGATCCAGTCTGACGCCTGCCAATATTCTATTGTAAGAAATCTGTGGCTAGATAGAGTCTTTACCAGATAAGGCATTACCGAAAGTAAGTAACTTGTTCTTTTGTCTCATAATTTTGGATGGCCATCGTAATGTGATTGAACATTTTAAAACTAATAGCATCAATCCAGTCTCAAAATGATATATTAATCCGGGACAAATGATCTTTATGCATGGTCTCGGACCATGGCCACTATCCAGTGTTTGGACGAGCCAGAACAGCTGCAGCTCTACAGAAGGTTCAATGGGACATAGTCAACATGTGCATCAAAAGAGAATGTTCTAAAGTCTAGCAACATGTTTGATCCGCTGAATAGCAAGCTCTGCTGGAAATTTTCTTTGGTGGATGTGGTACATACACTTAATTACTTACAGAAACATTGGACAGATTTGGGAGGTTCAGGACTTATCCTCTTATATGTTGGAAAATCCATCACCAGGTCTGCCTCTATTCGACAGCAGGCGAATCCTGTTAAAAAGAGGTTTGACGTGCCTTGGCCTTTTTTTTTTTTTTTTTTTGCATTTGGGAGTGGAAAAGAATTTCCTTGGAACTTTTCATTATTACAGGCATTATCAGTTTGAGTGCTCACCACCGCATCATCTGTTTATAATAAGGCAGACCGGCTTCCATAAGCTTTCGGGTCGGATGCAATACCCTTAACCATTTATTATGGTGTTAAAAAAGCATCAGACATCAATTTAATCACCGCCAGATAGATGACCCTTTACCTATTCTAAATGTAGTAAGTGTACCTAAGTGACGAATGCGAATTACCTCCATGTTGGGTGCAAAAATATTTTTTAGGTCTTGCCTAGCGATGCAGCGCAAAGCGCTGCTCGCTATGCGAGATCTATTGTTGCCGACTTTTGGTCGGAAGCGGGACAGGAGATGTGCACACGCATGGTGCAAGCAATCAATCAATCAATCACGGCATTTATAGAGCGCGCTACTCACCCGGGAGGGTCTCAAGGCGCTGGGGGAGGGGGTAAGTTACTGCTCGAACAGCCAGGTCTTGAGCTGCTTCCTGAAGGAGAGATGGTCCTGGGTTCGCCGAAGGTGAGTGGGGAGGAGTTCCAGGTCTTGGCTGCCAGGTAGGAGAAGGATCTTCCTCCGGCGGTGGTTCTGCGGATGCGTGGTACGGTGGCGAGGGCGTGGCTGGTTGATCGTAGCTGGCGTGTGGGCGTGTAGAAGGTCATGCGGTCGTTGAGGTACTTTGGGCCCAGGTCGTGGGGGGCCTTGTGTGCGTGGGTGAGGAGTCTGAACGTTATTCTCTTGCTGACGGGGAGCCAGTGCAGGTCTTTCAGGTGTCCGGTGATGTGGCTGTGTCGGGGGATGTCCAGGATGAGTCGTGCGGAGGCGTTCTGGATGCGCTGGAGTCTTTTTTGAAGTTTGGCTGTGAGCAGGAGTTGTAATAACGCTGCAAGCCGTACGCGTGCACATCAACTGTCTGTGCCGAAGCTTAACAGACAGGAGATGTGCACGCGTACGGCTCGCGGCGTTATCACAACTCCTGCTCGCACCATACGCGTGCACATCTCTTGTCCAGGCGCGGCAGGGCCTGCAAGCAGCCATTCAAGTTTTAAATAAATGACATCTATCCTACATTTGAGTGTACCCGATGTGTTAGCTTGTTCCCCACAGTTATAGCAACAGACGCCTAAAATATAACCAGCATTTGCAATGCAACAGGTCTCGCATTTATGCGAGTCTGAGCTATTGGCATTGTAAATGACAATGCCTTTCATTTATGTTTTGGTTTTGGAAACATAAATAAAACGCATTGTCATTTACAATGCCAATAACTTAAACTCGTGTAAATGCGAGACCTATTGCTTTGCAAATGCTTGTTAAGAGCAGGCAGTGGTCCCAAGGACCTCTGCGTGCCCTTAAAAAATGAAACTGAAAAGTTTACTTTTTCTTTTTTAAATGCATCCTTTTTTCCTTTAAGGAAAAAAAAAACAGCTTTATTGAAAAAGCAGTCACAGACATGGTGGTCTGCTGACCCCAGCAGGCCACCATCCCTGTGAGCGCTAGCTATTCCCAATGGGGTCGCAAATTGCTACTGCCGCGTGAATATTAATGAGGCATGCAATTTGCGACCCCATTGGGAATCGCAAACAGTGTCTGATACACTGTTGTACATTTACATTTGCGAGTGGCAAATTGCTAGTCGCAATTCGACACAATTTGTGATTCACAAATGTGAATGTTCGTACATCTGGCCCCAAAAGCTTTTTGTGTTTAGTGAATACAAGTAAAGTAACTGGTTGGTTTATCAAATAGTTAAATACCCTTAAGGAAACCTGTAAGCATCGCAAGACGGTTTGCTACTTATATTTCTAACCTCATCCAGAAAGGAATTAGCCTGAGATTTAGCTCTCTTCTTGTAAAGTGGAATGATCGCCGCTCTAAATCAAATAGTGGACTAGTTGTGGCTAAAAATGTTGTGGGAGTCTTTAGTACTCCCCAATATAGGATGAGACTTGTTTAAATTGAAGAGTGGATAATAAAACTGTTTTAAAGGTCTTCAATGCAATTGCATCCTTGGCATCTGGCTTACAAAAAAGGAGATCCTGTGCTAAGATTACCATGTTGGGAGATAAATCTGAATCGGCTTGGCAGAATCAGTAGTCTAGCCCTGTGCCAAGTGGTTTTTCTACTGGGATTCATATAACCACGGAGAAAAAGTCCTCTTTTACCTGTCACCGCCTACTAAAAGGGCTTGCTCTCTTTTTCTAAGATCTCGTTTCGGAGATCTTCCTAATTCTTCTCACATTGTTCCTTCGCCCTTTTACACTGATCTGTGGTTTTTGTTCTCCAGGAATGAGCAGTGATCCTGGCATGGTGCGTATTATCTGTGGCCACCATAATTGGATTGCAGTCGCCTATGCCCAGTTCATCGTCTGTTACAGGTAATGTTGACAATTGCTGCTGATCTTGTTTGCCACTTGAGGCCTTTGCCTCTGTATCTGGGGGATATTGGGTGGGGGAGAGAAGAGTAGGAGTGACTATTGGTCCCTTGCACTAAAGCCATACTGCTGATTCCATCTGTCTAGATGAAGAGGGAGAAGACATAACCTTACAGGGATAACCTCCAAACTCTAGGAAGATAGTATTACAAGCTGTGGTGTACAAATGGTGTCATGTACTTTTACACAAACAAGAAAACTGGGCACCAGATTCCTGTGTTTCTCTGTTTGATAGTAAAAGCAGTTATAATTTTGTTGCAGTTTGGCTTCGGAACCCTGGGCTCAGGTCCAGTGCACCTGCTCCAGTATTGATAGCTAGCTACACCACTAATTACACGTGTGTCTATAGCTACCTTGTTTATGTATTACCTCACTTTCAAGTTCGATAAAGTAGCATAACGTTTTAAGGGCATGTCTACACTAGTTTATAGTTTACCGCGCTGGATTTACAGTTTCTTAACTTTTTGCTATATATCACTTTGCATTTGTTGTAGTATTTGATTGTATTTAATGTAGTTGCATTTTCTTTTTCTTTTTTTTTTAGTTTTTGTAAGCCATGAAGTTTTGTTTGCAAACTTAAATGTTTCGATTTGTGGTGGAATTTAACCAGCATAGATCAGCCTTCTTTTGGACTGGCTGCAGCTACTATCTATATATTTTTATTTAAATGCAGCCAGTTTTCCTTAGAGGAAAACGGGATGAATTTCAAAAAGAAAATCAACAGTTTGTTTCATTTTTTAAGAGCAGGCAGTGGTCCATAGGACCACTGCCTGCCCTTAAAAAAAGTTTTCGCATGCATTCACAAAGGGGAAGGGGACCCCTTAGGACCCCTTCCCATTTGTGAATGGGTTACCACCAACTTGAAGCTAGCGGTAAAATGCGAATGTTTTGCGAACGCATTCCGGTCGGAAAACATTCTTACATACCCTTACAAGTCGCTATTAGGAAGGGGCGTCCTTAACACGCCCCTTCCTAATATTGACTCGCTAACCCATTTTGCGATTCGGTAATAGGGTACCGAATCGCAAAATGGGTTTGGTACATAGGAAAATGCAGTTTTCCCGTCACAAACGGCCCGATTCTGCGAATTGGGCTGTTTGCGACCCTAAAAAACCTACGTACATATGGCAGAAGGTCTTTTCTCAAATTAAAATACAATATTTTACTGATGTATTTTCCATATAGTGGAGCTTATATACTCTGCAGCAGTCATGCCGAGTTGTCTTTGCTTTGCATCATATCTTGTGAGGATTTATGGAAGTTCATAATGTGTAACAAGACAAATGTGTATGATTGGGAAAAAAAACTTCCACCACCAACCACTCCGATTCAACAAAGGGTTCCATGCCTGAAAAGATGGCCTTTATCCAGATTGTATGGCATTGTGTTGTACTTATCACTTGTACACTAATCTCAAGGGAGACTCCTTTAGTTAGAAGCAAGCGTGTGCAGCTTTTAAGCCAATACTCATGCCTCGAGGTTGAAGGAACTTATTAAGTGTATTTCACATGTATATCTATTCAGTTGTCCCCATCATAGCCACCTCAGTGCTGCCAGCATTGCTTCCTCTCTCATTGATTCATTTTCATTCCTTTTTCCTTCTTCTCTTTCTTCACAGAATGAAGGAGACTTCAGGCTGGTTGCAGGTTTTCTCAAGCCCCCGCCTGGACTGGGTGATTGAGCGGGTGGCGCTGAACGCAAAGGTCATTGGTGGCCTGCTTGGGGACAATGACAAAATGCTGGCTGTGGCTTCCTGCAGCGAAATCATCCTCTGGGCCATCCAGGCAGATGGAAATGGCAACGAGATAGGTGAGCTCATCGGACACCCACAGGCGCAGCATCTGGCATGTTGGAATCTTACAACCAAGCGAAACAACAGTTTATATGCTGTCTTAGTGATGTGGGAACTCGATTGCACATCACTGGTTTAATTTTAGCAGCTGTTTGTGCGTTGGGTAGGACTAGACCTAGGTACAGCTTCTAACTAAATTTGAGTACACCAGGACGTGGCAACATTACCCTAAGCAATGCCACACCTTCTGCACTTTCCGCCCCGTATAAGTTTGTGTTATCTAAGAAGCCTGGGCTTAGGCACCACCCCAGTTCTCTTGATGATGGCTGATCCTTCAGAACTATACAACTGTCTCTTGGTGGGAAGGAAGTGTCTGAGCCTATATTTCATGTGCCCTAGGATCTGTGTGACAACTTGCTCTTCTAGATGTTACTCTAAACTGTTTCCAGGCTCGTCTTGGAGTTCCTCTAATACATCTTTAATCTGTATCAAACTTGTTATTTGCTTAGTAATTCTTGTATCTCCGTGATTAGAGAGATTCATAGCACTCCATGGAGGAATTTTCCCTTCTATACATCTTGGCCAAACTGCGGAGTCCTGGCACTATTATGGATGACTCCGATGGTGCTTTCAGCGTATACATTTGTGTCAGATCAGTTGTACTTAGGTCATTTCACCTCGAGCACTGTACAACTATCAAATGGTAGTAACTCTAAATAACACGTCTGTTCAGATTTGTACAATTCTACTCCGGTTGCGCCTCCCTGAACCTCGCTCCACCTCGCCGCCACATCCCTTTACTGAATGTGAATTTGTTTGACGCTTCCATAAGCCTCCACGATTTACAGCAGACTCGTCGCAAAAAGAGCTGATTTAAACTTCCCCTTGGTGAATTGCATGTGCCTTTTCTTTGTTTTAGGGGTCTTTAATCTGGGGGTTCCTGCTGAAGCGCTCTTCTTTGTTGGAAACCAGCTAATCGCCACGAGTCACACTGGCAAGATCGGAGTGTGGAATGCAGTCACAAAACACTGGCAGGTGAGGATGGTATAAGCTGCGCGGCAAATTCAAAATACCCTTTCTGAAGTATATATTCGGTTTCCGAATAAGAGTATATATTAACATGCATTGGAGCGAGCCTGAGAGCCTCGTTCTTGATCTTCTTTGGAAAATTGAATCTGGTTTGCTACTGATGTAAGGATGTCTCAATGGAAGGATTTGACCAGATGCTTTCTTATTTTGTGTCCATTGGGCAGATTCAGGATGTGGTGCCGATTAACAGCTATGACACGGCGGGGTCCTTTCTGCTCCTGGGCTGCAACAATGGATCTATCTACTATGTAGGTAGGTGGCATCGGTGTGGCCAAAATGTTTTATTCCTGGTATTCCTCTGACCTTGCAATGTCAGTAAGATAGCTCTGCTGCGTGTCGCAGATTTAAAATCCCGCCATCAAATATTACCCTCCTCCTGAAATCCTCCAGTTGGGTAATAGTAAGCTCTGATATTTTGCCTTCAGCGACACAAGCCCAGCAATGTGTCAGGTTGTGGGATACAAAGAGTTATTGTGCTTTTCTGCTTTTTTCAGGTGGGGTGATGACCTCATGTTTTTGTATCTGTCTCTGCATGGCTTAGGGAGCAGAGTAAAGCTTGTCCCCTCTGGGGAAAAAGATGTCTTTCAGAGATAAGGTTTCAAATGCCATGTATCAAATTCTTCTAAAACGCTGACTACACATTCAGTCAGTTTCCAAACAAACACATCTTGTAGGCAGAGTTTACAAAAAACCCTGAAGTGTAAGCAATGGTGTGTGTTGAAGGGGGAAATGCGTGTTTGGACAAGGATCTGAGATGTGGCATTGTGTGGTAGACTTTCCTAATCACTGAACGCATGGCACCTGGGCACTCTACTGCTCCAGGGCACCCTGGCTCTGGCTTCCAGGACTCGGCCTGATCCCAAGCGCTGTTGTACCTGTGAGGCTGCCAGTTCTGCAAAAAGCAGGGCTGTGGGCCTTCTTTGAAGTGTGATAAAGATGTGGTCTGCAGGGCCGGAATGGCCGTAGCGGGCACCGGGCATTTCCCCGGTGGGCTGCCAGGGTGGGGGCCAGTTTTGTTACCGGGGGCCGGCAATATCGGCCCCCTGTAACAAAATCGGCTGAAACCGGCCGTTGCAAACAGCTCGGCCGCACCCCTCCTCCCCTACAGGGGGGCCGGCCGAGCAGTTTGCCCGGGCCGGTTTCGGTTCCCAGTCCGGCCCTGCTGGTCTGTTGACGATCTTATACAGGAGAAACGTAGGCAGTGGCGGCAAGCTAACATTGTCCAGGACTAGTCCACACAAAACAAACACACATACTGCCTCTCAAACACACTCTCTCTCTTTCTTACACACACATACACACTCACTCTCGCAGTTCACTCTCATACACACCAGCTCACACAAATATTCGTTCACACATGCACGGTTTTACTCTTATATACACTCTCTCTCTCCCTCTCAGGCTTTCTGTCACTCTCCCTCTCTCACGCCCTCATCATTCCCAACGCATACATTGAAAGGTGCCCGACACATACAAGCACAAGTCCTACGTCAGAACGCAGACAACCCTTTACACATCACCCTAACTAACGCCCCGCATGTACACCCTCACTCACTCGTTCCCTTAACTTAATCCTAAATATTAAAACAAAAACAAGGCTCTCTAATTTGAGCAGTGCTTACCTGGTATGTTAAAGGGAAAAACATGGTCCTGGCATATGTAGACATTATCATGAATTATTAATCATGCGTATAGTTTAAAAAATCTTACATGAATGCTGTGGAGCTACTGATGCTGTTTTTGAGCTGGGTTTACCTTTGCAATTCCTTGCTATAGAAGAGTATAACTGATAAAATATTTGCCTCCTTATTGGCCCCTAAGCTCACATCCTTTTTAAATATTTGTGCTTGCAGTGGCACTATGACGGCATCTATGGGCGAGGCATTATCTTGGTTCTACCCATACTGTACAGTGAATGGCCATACCATACTATACAATGACAGGCTATATACCATACTATACAATGACAGGCCATACCATACTATACAATGACAGGCTATATACAATACTATACAATGACAGGCCATACCATACTATACAATGACAGGCTATATACCATACTATGCAATGACAGGCGTACCATCCTATACGACCGGCCATACCATACTATAGAATGACATGATGTACCATACTATACAATGACAGGCCGTATCATAGCATACCATACTATACAATGACAGACCATACTTTACTATACAATGACAGGTGTTGGAAATGGCCCTTTCTAGGGTGCTTTCCCTCAAGTTTTTGCTTTTCTCCTTCCCAGTTTTCCGCTGATCTGAATACTAGCCTTGGGACTTGAGCGCGCTTGGCACTGCCGTGCAGTGTCAAAGCGCTGTGCTCGTCATACACATACTGTGGATCGGTGTATATATGATTGGCTGATTCGAGTTAGCTGTAAGTCCCTTGTCATAGGGTAAGACTTATACCTGGGGCATGTATCTCGAATGCGCCTCCGTGAGCCTGCTGCACTGGTTGTGTCATCTGTGGAGGTAGCTCATCGATTGTGCCACAGGGTTACCCTGGAGGGGGTCTGTGTGCATGGGTCACTGTTACTCGGTTTGGCATTTAAAAGGTTACGTGCCACGATTCTACATGTCTCCTGCTATATCGGAGTTCTCCCTGGTGACAGGGTGCGGTGTTAGGAAGAGGTTGGGCATGAGGGTGTGCACGTTACATGCCAGGGTTGTGAATGGCACCAGGTGGTGTGTTCGGTCCGACAGGGCCTGCTTCTCACAATGGATTAGCATGAGGGGGTGTAGGGAAAGGCTATTGAGCATTATTTCCAACGGGAAAATAGTAGCAGTATAGTGCTTGTTACTGATGAGTTCGTAATATCGAATCCTCTCTGGTAGTGGGCGTGGGTTCGACATTACAGGGATGGAAATGTCACTTTGGGAAAGTGGGAATTTCTATGCTCGTGGCTCTGTGTGCCCGACGGCCCGTCACCTAATTCACAACTGGGTGCTAGGGGGACAGCCACATGTGTGCATTCCTGATAGAAGGCCATAAACTAGGGGGTTCACGGGAAACTTTGGACCTCTGACTCTGAGGGGCCTTTTCTGGGACGGGATCGTGGGGCTGGAATTGGCACCTGCATTCCAGGGGCAGGGTCTTGGCCCCCTAAAGGTTGTGATCAAACCTCCTGGGGTAGGATGGCGTACAGGACAAAATTTAGAGAGGGCCTGTGCATTTCAAAGGTGGCCTTTTGAACTGATCGTATCTTCAGAGGCCATTGTGGGTATAACTACTGGATGTTTCGGCCTCCGAAAGTAGAGACGCTTTTGGAGTTGGACGCTGGGACATCGACACGAGGAATCATTAGGACAGGAGGGACTGCAACTGGACTGTCCGCAGACTTTTGGTGGCCTGGAGCTTGTCGTGCTCCAAGAAGGGAACTATCACTTAGTGGATTGTGCCTGGACGTTGCTGGCCTGCAGCTAAGTGCCAACTGTCATGGCCTGGGTCTGTAAGTACTTTCCAAGGGCCGGTTAGCTGGCCTCCTGTCCACAAGATCCTAGGAACACAAAAAATCTCAGTTTCCACAAGATCGTAAGGACCTCACAGGGTGCGGCGGAGATGGGTGGAAGTGATTGTTGGTTGGGACAAGGACCGTCCTGACGTACACCATCATCACACTGTGCAGAGGAGTGTGCTCGTAAAGATCAGCAGCCACCTGAGGTGCCGGGACGTGAGGAGTGCAGGGGAAGTTTGCAGAGTCCGAGGGACCCGTGCTTGCAACCAAGGGGACCTTTGCTAGCTTGCAATCCGGAGTGTGTGGTGTTCGAGGGGTGTTGGGGAACCTGAGCCGGAAGCTGAGACTGGCTTCGACCTCCAGATCGGGAGGACGACCATGCCTGACATCGCGGCATCTGTCCGAGGTCGTTGACTCCCTCGACACACGCCACAGGGTGCTTTGTTGTGGAAAACACCATGACGAAACCAGAAGGGTTTGGTGTGCCGTGTGCGCATCTATAGCTGACTGTCTGGGTCTACAGCAGGTCACACCTCCGCTTGAGGGGAAAAAATTTCTCCAGACGTGGAAGCGCACCAGCTTCCTTGGTCACAACCTTTTGTCTACATGGGAATAGTGATCCGCACTTGTGCAGGTGCCGTCACGTGCTTGGAGGTCTAATCCGAAAAAAAAGATTAAAAAACATTCCTCATCCCTAGCTCTTTCTGAATTCATCTGTAAGCCCTCTCCACCTACCCGGTAAAGTGGAGCAAGGTACAAATTGAAGGGAAATTGGCACCGACTGAATTAACAAGAAATTGCACGTTTAACGATCCTCACACAATGCTGTCGAAAAAAGAAGTCAAAATGGCGGTTGCATAGTGAGGAGTTTGTCTTACGATTGACATCATGAGTCACTGGCTCCAGCTTCAGTCAATGCCCAAAATAAAAAAAAATTATACTAAAATGCGGTGAGAAACATCGGCAACTGCACCAGATTTTCTTCCATGACTGCTCCCCATCAACATAAACGAGGATGGGATAAGTGGTGGGAGGGTTTAAGAGGGGTAGACAGAGCCTACAAAGACATGCACACTTAAGAATTGCCAGATTAGAAAGAAAATAAAAGTACCTGCACAAGCTGTGGCCAGTGGAGGGACACCGGCTGCAGAGACCGGAACTGTACTTGGTCTGAGCTCCATGTACCACCGGACGTCAGCAAGCACCGAAGAGAAAGTGGAAGCAGCAGTAGGCTCTGAGCAATCAGAAGCAAGAAGGCGAGAGCGACGTGGGAGCCAACCAATGGGTAAGTAACAGTAAGTATGGGGCCCGTTTTTTGAGATTTTTATTTATTTATTTATTTTTTGCTAAAACTTTAGCTGAAAGCTCCTGTGCGCTGTACCGGCGAAACCTAATGATAGGCCATACCATGTCTTACTGTGCCATTACATACTAACCAGTGACAGGCCATGCAATAAGATTCTTTACCATACTATACGATGACAGACCTTACCAAACTATACAATGATAGGCCATACTATAACATACCATACTATACAATGACAGGCCATACCATACCGTACCATACAATGACTTGCCTTACAATACCATATCATACCATACCATAGAATGACAAGCCATGCAATATTATACCATATAATGATAGACCATACCATAACATACCAGTCATGACCAGTCAAACCATCCTGTACTCTACTATACCATACCAAATCATACTATGCCATACAATGACATGCCATATCATACCATTAAATGCTATAAAATGACAGACCATACCATACTGCACAATACCAGGCCTAATCATAATATGCTATAGTATACAATGGCAGACCATACCATACTATACATTGACAGCCCATACCATATCATACTATACAATGACAGTCTATATCATACCGTACCATACTATACGACAGGCCAACCATATTGTGCCATACTATACTTTGACAGGCAATTTCATTGCCATACCATACTATATAACGACTGGTCATACCATACTGTACAATGACATAACATACCGTACCATATTATGCGACTGGCCATACCATACCCAACAATGACAGGCCATACCAAGCCATACCATAATATATAATGACAGGGCATACAATACCATACCATACTATGCGATGACAGACCATACCATATCATGCCATACTATACAATGACCAGCTGAACGTACATACGACAAGCCATATCATACTATACAATGATCGGCCATACCATACCATGCTATATAAACACAGCCCATACCATACTATATAATGGCATTCCATACTATACATTGACAGGCCATACCATTTTGTATAATGACAGACCATACCATACAATACTATAAAATGACAGGCCATACCATATCTTACCATAACATACTAACTAGTGACAGGCCATGTGATACGATTCCCTACAATGACAGACCTTACCAAACTATACAATGACAGGCCATACTATAACATACCATGCAATGCAATGTCAGACCATACAATACCATACCATACTATACATTGACAAGCCATACCATATTATGCCAAACTATACAATGACAGGCCATACCGTGTTATGTAATGACCGCTCATACTGTACAATGACAGGCCATATAACAGCCTATACCATACCATACTATATAATACTATACAATGAAAGGCCATAGTACTTTACCATACTATATAATGACAGGACATACCATACAATACCATTCCATACTATACAATGGCAGGCCATACCATACTATACAAAGACAGGCCATACCATACCATACAATGACAGGCCATAGCATACCATATTATACATTGATAGCCCATTCTATACCATACTATACAATGACAGACCATGCCATACCATACAATGACAGGCTATGCCATACTATACAGTGACAGACCATATTATACCATACGATACAATGGCAGACCGTACCATATAATGCTATAGCATACCTTACCCTACAGTGACAGGCAATACCATACCGAACAATAACCGGCCATACAATACAAGATCATACCATAGAATGACAAGCCATGCAATACTATGCCAAACAGTGATAGGCCATACCATACTATACAGTGACCAGACATACTATACTATTCCATACCAGATCATATATACCATTCCTTATAATGGCAGGCCATATCATACCACTTCATACTATACAATGACAGACCATACCATACTATACAATGACAAGCCATATCATACCATACTATACAATGGCAGGCCATATCATACCGTACCTTACTATACAATGTCAGGCCAACCCTATTGTGCCATACTATACAGTGACAAGCCATACCATAACATACTTTACCATACAGTGACAGACTGTACCATACAATGGCAGACCATACTATACAATGCTTCAACATACCATACCCTACAATGACATACCCTACCAAACAATGACCGGCCATACCATAGGATGACAAACCATGCAATATCATACCATGCAGTGATCAACCATACCATACTATAACAGATCATACCATACCATACTATCCAATGACAGGCCATATCATTCCATTACGTACCATACAATGACAGGCCATACCATAACATACTATACTATACAATGACAGACCATACCATACATTGACATCCCATCCCATACTATTCAATAACAGCCCATATCATACTGTGCCATACTATACAATGACAGACCATAACATATTATACAATGATAAGCTATACCCTAACATACCATACCATATCATACTATACGACAGAGAATACCATACCATGCATATGACAGGCCATACCTTACTATACAATGATCTGTCATACCATGCTATATAAATGCAGGCAATACCATACTATACAATGACAGACCATACAGTATTGTGCCTAACTATACAATCACAAATCATATCATATCATTTAATATTAACAATGGCAGGCCATACTTTAGCAATACCATACTATACAAAGACACGCCATACCATACTGTACAATGATAGGCCATCACTTGCCATACTATACGTTAATAGGCCATTCTATACCATGATATACAATGACAGACCATACCATACAATACTATACAATGACAGGCTATACCATACAATGATTTAACATACCATACCCTACAATGACAGGCCATACCATACCAAAGAATGACCGGCCATACAATACAATATCATACCATACAATAGCAAGGTCAAGCCATGCAATACCATACCATACAGTGATAGGCCATACCTTACTGTGCCATACCAGATCATACCATACATACCAGGCCATATCATACCATTACATACTTCACAATGACCGGCCATACCATAACATACTATCCTATACAATGACAGCCCATACCATGCTATACAATGACAGGCTATTTCATACCATAACATACTATACATTGACAGGCCATACCATACTATATAACGACACACTGTTTAATAATATACAATGACATAAGATACCATACCATACTATACGACCGGTCATACCATATCGTACAGTGCCATGCCATTTCATACCATACCATCCCATACTTTCTAATGGCAGACCATACCATATTATACAATGATAAGCTATACCCTACCATACCATACTATTCAATGACATGGCATACAATACCAAATCATACATACGACAGGCCATAGCATACTATAGAACAGGGGTCTTCAAACTGGGGAGCATTCCCCCCTTGGGGACCACAAGTAATCCTGGGGGGGGGGGGCGGGAGAGGCGGCGCCAGACTCTGGCCTAAAGAAGCATTACAGTGCTTTATTTTCAGCAGAAAAAAATGAGCTGCCGAAAGCTTTTCATATCCTCTGACGTCCTCAGGCTAGGCACCATTTCTGTGAGGCTAATTTACAGTCCATGCACAATAGGTGTATCTACAGCTACACATGCCATGAATGGAAAATGTTACTTGCCCTGTAAGCATCTTTTCATGGCATATAGCGCTGTAGATTCACATGCACCCACCCTCTTCCCAAGAAGCCGTTCAATGTTGCAGACACTATTATTTTATCTTTTAATATTCTTTTGCATGGTCATCTTTCCTGCACCTCTGTGCTCTGTCTACATCCTCCCCTTTAGGTGAAAAAAGCAATCTAACAATAGAGCCGATGCCCATGCGCATTACTAGTAATGGGTGGAGTCACTATGCCTTGTGACTCGAAAGACTTCTTCGAAGAAAAACAAGTGGTAAATGTCCAAGCGCAACACTAGATGGCAGGACTATGCACAGCATGTGAATCTACAGCATTGCATGTCACGAACAGATGCTTACAGGGTAAGTAGCATTTTCCTCCTTTTACTTGCAGCACTCACTAAGAGTGTCTGTCCCCCCTTCCCACTCCTTGTCGTTGTTTGGCCCTCCCCCAACCCCTCCCACATTGTAGCTTGATCCATTCCCTCCTCCACCCTCCCCCGTTGTTACTTTCCCGCCCCCCTTTCCACCCTGTCATTGCTTGCCCGGTCTCTTTTGCCTGTGTTATTGCCCTATTGTCGATGCTTGCCCGTCCACCTCTCCCCTCCTGCTTTGTTGCTTGACCCCTTTCTCCCCTCCCTCCTTCATTGCTTCTTCCATCCCCCTGCCCTACTCTACTTTTCGGCTTTGTCAATGTGTGTTTAAGCCATGTTGTACAGCAATGCGGCTGCTGGACAGCATGGTTGAAAGTTAAAAAAACACACAAACGCTGATGCGGCCAGCGATGATCTCATCTTACCGCTTTGTTTTTTTTAACTTTCAGTCATGCTGCACAGCAGCTGTGCTGCTGAACAGCACGGCTAAAAAAAACATTGAGAAGGCCAAAAGGTCTTGCATAGGTAAGACCTTTTTGCTTTGTCAATTCTTGTTTACTTATCTTGCCACCTTGTGCACCTTTGTTCAGTCTGACAATGTTGAGTATGGTATCATTGCAGTCCACTACTCAGGGTTCCAGGGGAATGCATCTCATGTTTGGTGGCTGGATGGATCATATCGCCTGTCTAACTCTCGCTCCTCGTCTCAGTAGTCTGGACAGTTGATTATTCCTCCCTTTCCTCTAGCCCAATGTTCTGTTCCTCAGGGAGCATAACGTTTGTCTCTTCTGGGGATGTTTGAATTTTTGGCTCTTTAAATGCTTCCTCCCGGTCTGAGATGTGTGGCTGCTTCACGGTACAAGAAACTTCTGTTCTTTTTTCAGAAGCACTCAAAAGGGATCTTCTCTGCCACATATTTGCACTTGTGATTTGCGTTTGTAGGTAGAGGAGCTTCTGTGGCATAAAGTAGACGGCAGTTGCCAGTCTAACTTTACTGTTCTGGTACATCCAGCAGCAGGCTTGTTCAATCTGGACCGCATGTCTGTCCCTGAAACTGCCAATAGGTTCTATTGCTTGTGACACTATCGTTTGACATTCCAATAAAAATTACTTGTAAAGGCCATCCTCCTTGTCTGAGGGTTG
The DNA here is from genome assembly GCA_963921515.1 of Calotriton arnoldi. Taxonomy (NCBI): domain Eukaryota; kingdom Metazoa; phylum Chordata; class Amphibia; order Caudata; family Salamandridae; genus Calotriton; species Calotriton arnoldi. Next base: position 2,590,312 of record CAWUFW010001566.1, read on the forward strand.
TTCAGCCTCCTTAAGGTCAGAGAAACATACTTCTCTGAATCGCTCCCCATTATTCTTTTGGAACTCTGCCTCGTGCTCTAGTGGGTCACCCACTACTTTGAGCTGCTTCAAGCAAAAATCTTTTTTTGGGTGAAAGATGTCAGAACACTCGGTTCCTCAAGCAGCCACTTTATGGTAGTTGTGCTCGAATCAATCTAAGAAAGGCTATTCTTGACCAAGGGTGAACTCCTATATGTCTAGTGTTGCTACTAGATTACCTTTAAATTGTAATCTAGTCACTACATTTAGTCTACAACACACTCCGCTTAGGCCCCTACCCATTCTGATCCTCGATGGTTGCCTCTACTCTTCCTGAGCCTGGAGGTCGCCTATGTGGTCTCTTCAGAGTGACTGGGTGGCATCTGTCCTCTCGTCTGGACCTGTTGGGTCCTTCACACGCATCCTGTCCCCCACACACTGTACCTGTCTTTCTGCTGTTGTGTTCACCCCAATACTATTGAGGAAACACCCAGTAGATACCCTTAGGAAATCTACTCATTTTTGTGAAAAGGAGAGCTGGCCAGTGTCTAGTGCTTCCACTCCAGCGAGTTGTGTTCTGTTGGACAAGAAGTGCGAGGAGTCAGGCGCACATGTGGGAGAACCTCATATCTTCAACTAATCGTAAATGGAGCTCTGTTGTTGTATCCCCAAATCAGTAGGATCACACAGTTGTTGACATTTTACGGTTATATGGCTATTTATTTTGCCATATTTGTCTGCAAATCGTGTGTATTAGAATGATCATAATTATAAACAATTCACCAGATAATAAGATTATATGCAAATCAAGGCAAATGTTACATCGGCCCCAATCATATTTCATCACACATCTCTAACCTGTTAGCCTATTCTCTAACCAGAGTGTCTGAATGTTGTCCACCATCCAACTCATAAGGCTGTATTGGCTTACTCCAAGATGTGTATTTTAAGAAATATATAGTTTCCCCGTATACCATATGCTGTCATTGGGTCAGCAGTCAGAATTTAGCTTTCCAGCATCTCTCCTCAGCAGCCGGTCCAAGTGTCGATCCCCTTGTGTGCACCTTATATACGTTTATCACTAATGATGTCTTATAGAGCGAGGAGTGGCTACTCTTGCTTGGCTCCTACTTTCCTACAAAAATATGCAGTCAATGCCCCTTTATTCCTTTTGCAGCTGAAGCTACGAGGCGTGCACCAGAGAAATGGAAACTTTTAATCCTCTGTATTGTTAATTTCAACCGTGCTTGAAAACATGGAGCTTTTGAACTGAACACATGGTGATCGGGGAGACATTTGTTGGTGTTACCATTCAAAATGTATGCTTTCTAGGCAGTATGCCAAGCTTTATGCTCATTACACACAGTCTCTAACATTAAATCAAAATTCGACCTGCAATATATGTAACTTGCATTCAGTGGCGGCCAGTACAGATCAAGGGGGATGTGTAAAAAAAAAAAAAAGAAGAAAGAAAAAATGTACCTCCTTGCCGCTTCTCTCCTCCGCAGTCCATCGCTCCGGCCAGAACAGGAGGCACACCCAGGCTCCCCTAAGTCAATCATAATGCTGCAATGCAGCGATGTGATTGGTCTGAGCGCCATGGTTTGGCGCTCAGACAGGCAGTGGGAGCCTGGGCATGTTCTCCACCCAGGCTGCAATACAGCCTGGGTGGAGAGCATGCAAAGTGCAAATTAATGTTTGGCCGCCCGAGACAGCCGGCCAAACATTCATGTTCACTTAGAAGGTGCCCACTACTCCTACCCCTGCTTCACCACACCGCATCTACACTTTTTTAGGCCCCTCACCCCCACAGCACCATACGGCAAGGAACAAAAGATCTCCGCCAAAGAGCCCCACATTGGGTGCCCGTCGGGTATTGCAGCGCCGACCCGACGAGGAGCAGGCCCAATGATGAAGCATGACACCTAGCTAGCTGGGTGTGTGAGGACCCTAGTTCCTAAGGGAGGAATCCCCCCTCCCGCCCATCACTTTAGGACTTCCTTCAGCCCTTGTGACAGCATCCTGCAACTTTCTCCCCTTTTCCATACCGGTTAAGGAACTGCATACCTCTTTCTCTAGTATCTGCCTGGGCATGTATGCTGGACCTTAAAAAAAGCCCTGTGTCCCCCATTTTGGTTGACTGTATTGGTTGAACTCACAAGTGGATGACTGTTAGTGGTGCGTCCAACATTCCCTTCTGTTAGGCCCAACTCGAGCCCCTCACCGGGAAGCCTGGTATTCACATCATCTTGCTTGCAGCGCCTCAAATCAACTAAAATACAAGTATTTCGTCCATCCCTTCTAAACAACCATCAATTCCTGTAATTATTTTATTTTCTCCATAGCAGAATTTTTTGAGCAGAATGAAATATAGCCACATGGCTCCTTCTTCCAGCAGCAAAAAAATCAATCTATTAAGGATTCAGTACCATTGTTGCAATGCTACGAAGGACGGGACTGGCCAAGACTTGGCATGTGTTGCTATTTAAATTGCCTTTCTTTCCCAGTTTGTCAGGGAATGTGGTTTGTTCTGAAGAAGCTTTTATAAGTTAAAAAAGTTGGAAAAATAAAAAAGCATAATCCTTGCCTCCAAGTCCAGACATAGAATACATTTTCTTTTAGATGTGAATTTAGTGACAAGCGTTTCTGTCTAATCTGAATCGTCCCATTGTTGCTTTAAGATAAGCCATCGTCCAACCTAAGGGTGTTTGCAATATCTCCTGCGAGTGCAGAATGTGGGTCTTCTTTGAGTTGTGTAGGGTGAAGCAGATCTGTTTTCAAGTACATATATGTTTTTTAATTTTTTTAATGTGACCTTGAAGATCGATTTGGAGACTGTTTTCCTTTGGTCAGTTTCAGATTTCAAGTTTTTTTCCCCCTGTTTGAAAGGAACATACACCGTGCAGCATTGGCCGCGAAAGCCTGGTATTGTGCGTAATACCATGTGTGTGTCTAAAGCCCTTACTCCAATATCTTCCTGACCAGACACTGATTTGTCCTTCTTTAAGCCACCAGCTCCAATCTCAATTATTGCAAAATCAAGCCACTTTGGTAGCTTTAAGACCTACATCACACTGATCAGACTGCACCAATTTGTAGTAGTTTCAGCCAGATATAATTTCTTCTTCATGTCAGGCTGATGTATTTGCTGTGTCATTTTGTTTACGCTGGCATTGCTTTTGCTTATCTAATGTGGTACTCTTTTTTTTTTTAATGTGGTACTCTTTTACCTGTGAAATTGTGCCAAAATAATGAGACCGTAAACCTATTGTCATACTTAATTTTTTAAGAAACTTTCTTTGATCACTAAAAAAATTTGTGGGCATTTCGTATTTCCAGCTCCGTTTGTACTGTAATACCAACTCCCTGTGTTTTGCCTTCCCTTTTCCCAATGCTTTAGATGTTCAAAAATTTCCTTTGAGGATGAAAGACAATGATCTTCTGGTCACTGAGCTTTATCGAGACCCGTCTGAAGACGCCATAACTGCACTTAGTGTCTACCTCACACCAAAAACAAGTAAGTGTTCGAGTTAGATGGCATTGAAATGTTCCTTTGTTGACACTTTGACACTTGGCTCTGCAGATCTGGTTCTGCTGGCATGATCCATGATCTGTATGGTTCTTTTTAGATAAAAGGGCTGTAGTGCCTCGATTGGCCTTTTGTTTGTATAGGGATGGAGACGTCTGAACGCATGTTCAACCATTCGGCTCTCAATATGTCATTCAGGAGTACCAGGAATGTATTTCAGACCGGTATCATCAACAATTTAGAGAGTAACCCCCTTTACAAAGGCACAGTGGATAGTGTTCAGTATTGGTTTGGGTGAACTCTTCCAGACAGCAGTGGCGGCTGCCACTCAACGAAACGTACCTTCTGCTGCCCCGACGCGACGGCTGCCTCAGTGCTTGACTCCCAGCCGTCTCTGGGAAGGCGCAGGCTTCCCAGCCAATCCAGACGCTGCTCTCATGCAATGAAAGCAGTCCCAGGATTAGCCTGAGTGGCCTGCTGTGCCGCTCAGACATTGCCTGGGAGCCTGGGGCTTTTCGCCAACCCGGCTGTGAACACAGCTGGGTTGGGGAAATAGAAGTGCGCATGTCTGTTTGGCCGGCCTGAGATGGCCGGCCAAACTTACATGCGCACTTCTAAGTGCCCACCACTCCTGCCTGTTATGGCACGGCCCCACACGCATGCACCGTCAGCCAGAACCCCTCTAAAATAAAATATTATTGTTTTAATATCATTTTATTTGTCTGCGACTGACTCTCACCAGTGGGAGACGCACCTCCGTCATTACGGAGGAGCCGCCCCTGTCAGATAGGTGTTACATTGGGAGCTTTAATTTCTACAGAAGATTTACAGAAGCTGATGCTTACGTGAGCTTATCAAGAGAGGCTTTGGTTTGTGACCCCTGAACATAAAATGGTGAGCTAGAGCTATCTCTTGTTCTTAGTTCGAATGACTAAATGTGGACAGTAAAAGTGGGTTTTAATCATCAACACTAAATTCTGCCCTAAAGCAGGTAGGAGTTAATGTGCCTGATGAGATCCCCTGGTATTTGAATAAATGCAAATTATGCGACACATTTTGTGCCATTATCATCTACTTGTTTTGACATCTTAACACACAGTGACTCACAAGGGATCAAAATGTTACAAAAATGCATAGCTTTCTTAAGCAATTCCTATTCAAAATGTTTTTCTTCCAGGCACATAAAGCAAAAAAAGGCCATTTCATTAACACTATCTTGCTTCTTCCCAAATGTAAAATAGAGAAAGTAAAACATATATTGTTGCGCTGAGCAGACCGCCAGCCTCCATGTACACACTTTGTGCAATGAAACTTGTCCTGGTGTATTTGGCATTTCCCAGTTATGTCCTAAAGCTTAAGTTTCAGATGTCCCTGTTTTCTTACCATAGGGCCTCTGAAAACACCCCCGTCATTTAAAAAATACAGCTCTCCAGAGCAGTAGAGTACATTTTATATCTACAAAGTAAGAGGTACTTAAGGATTCAAAGTGCTGAACTTGGGTAAATAAAGAAATGTAAAGTGTGAGTTCCTTCTAATGTGTGAATTGCCTTTGAAAAAGCTGCTACAAGGAGAATTGTATCTAATGTAAACATGAATTTGCGTGAATAGTAAAACAAAGCATATTCACGGAAAGAAAGGGATTGTTCTTCCTACCCTGTTTTAATTATATACAAGTGTATACATTTTTTGTTTCCTGCTGCAGACCTAAACCGTGTGCCTGGCTCCATAGATTTGTTTTTTTTTCTCTATTGCAGCAAATATGTTCCCTCTTCAAATGCATGAAACCATTTAATAACTCAGAGGTGACTAGTAAGGTTTTTTAAACTGCAAGTGTGACCTTGCACCTGCAGTTTTGCAACGAAGGGTGAATTATGTGGCAAATGCGGCAAACTTCTATTTACACGGAAAGAGACACAAAATCATCTTTTTTTAGCGGGTCTTGACCATAAACTCCCCACACCATATTTGCTTATGCCTGACTTGCATCCGTTCCCTCCTTTGTTTTCCTGCTTCAGAATTTTCCTACAGAATAGGGAACAGCAAAAGGTGAACTTGGAACTGAGGTAAATTTACAGTTACCATGGCTCTCTCCAGCACTTGCCCACTTTTTCCCCTCGTGTTTGGCAATCAGTCTTGTAAATGGCCTGACACATTCAGAATATGAAATGGTGTACAGTTTGCTCCTGGGAGTGGGCAGAAATCGTTGCACAAAGAGGGGTCTCATGCAAAGGTGCTGATTGTGTGCGGATGTACATTTCGTGGCCTTGTGAAGCAGCTAGTCTTTCTGTGCTGTTGCACCTGGATGTCACACAGTGTTAAGAGGAGAAAACCTACTCCAAGAGGAGAGAAAACAGCAAGGTAACCTAATTCAAAGATGTTAACTTTGAAAGTTACTTCCTTTTTAGGTCGAGCCTGGGCAGTGCATGCGCTGCTCTGCGGCATGCTGTATTGGAGTATGGAATAGAAGCTCCACCCATATTTGTCATTTGCTGGCTTCTGATTCGTTAAAAGGCTTGTTAGTCCCTCCTTAGTACTGCCTTGTCTTCATTTGTAACCTCCCATGAGAACTGGCCGTTTTACTTCGGTTGTTACACAGTACGTCTTTTTAGTGTGCAAGCACTATTTTCTTTAATGAGTTTCTCCTCGTGCAGGCACGACATGCTTTCCTGCAACATTCAGCGCGCCATGCGTGCTTTCAATTTTGGAGCAGTTTGGGACAGTGGCGTCCGCTTCTTTCAATAGGTCTCGCATTAACAAGAGTTTAACCTATTGACATTGTAAATGACTGCCTTTTATTTATGTGTTAATTGGCAAAACAGATAAATAAAAGGCATTGTCATTTACAATGCCAATAGTTTAAACTCTCGCAAATGCGAGACCTATTGCTTTTCAAATGCTTGTTAGGTTTTGAGCTAGCTAACAGCTTTTGATTTTTCTAAAATTATATGTATGATATACTTGTTTCTTAGGGGCTTTCAGCCAGCTTTGTTCACCAAAAGATCTATTGTTCACCTTTTTTCTCACCCACTACATCATACAGCATGGGGCAGTGTGTCATCCTTCTTCAGCCATTGGATAACTTCACTGTGACTGACGGCATTCCACCCTTTCGCAAGGAGCACATCCGCACACAAAGTAGTTCCCTTCAGTGCAGGAATTACTATGGCAAGGTGTGTTTTTTGAGCCTCCAAAAATTTTTTTTGCTCTTAGCCTAGACCTTTTTTTGTTGTTGTTTTAGTTTTAGATTGACAAGGGGCCAGCAAGCTTTGCAAAAACCATGAAGAAACAAAACAAGCATTGGCAAATCCAAAAGGCTGTAAGCCAGTACCAGACGTTTAGGTTTTGTCAATGCTTGTTTGAATCTATGCCCTAGCCCCCATTCCTTCACTTTCTGTTGTGTCTGTATATCTCTCATATCATGCGACATTCTCTTTACAAATTCTACAAAAAATCTGTTTGTAAACATGACCAGTTCTCTTCTGCAAGTTGTTTGTCATGTACTCTAATGGTGCTTTTTTATTGATTTGCCAGGCGACAGTGGTAACTGGATTGAAATTGCCTATGGCACCAGCTCGGGTATTGTGCGCGTGATTGTGCAGCACCCGGAGACAGTGGGTTCAGGACCTCAACTCTTTCAGACTTTCACTGTGCACCGAAGCCCTGTTACAAAGATCATGCTGTCTGAAAAGCACCTGATCTCAGGTAAGAGAGTGCAATGAGGCTTCAGGCCAAGTTAATAGCAGAGTGTTTTTTGCAAAGGAAAATGTAGAATAGCTATTGTTTTATTTAAAGAAAATGCTCTCTTTCTTATGTTTATAATGATGTTTCTCTATTTCTGTTAGCTTGTGCTAAGTATGGCTTAGCGTTTTTATGGTAACCCATTTTGTGTTCACCAACCACTCACATGTTAAGAACTTGGGTTTAAACGAATTTGTGCCACTACCTTGAGCCTCGCTGCGGAGGTCAGAGTGCGACCTCATTCAAGGAATCCGATGCCCAGTCGTTATGTCCAGGACAAGGGCCTTGCTGTTTCTTCTTCCCCTACTTTGTCGTGTTCTCTTGCCTTGCAAGAAGGAACTCTAGTAAATCGGTACATTGAGTAGTGTTGTGATCTCTTCAGGATGTGGCATAATCACGTCCTCACTGACCACAATGACTTGACTGATACGCATCTTTCTTAAAAAACACGCACATTTGTTTCACATATCCATGGTAATATTTGTACTGTCATAGCTCCAGGGCTAAAAGACGTGCATCTCAAATGAAAAACATTAAGCACAGCTAGGTAGTGAAACTGGTAGGCAAGCTTGACACTATGAATGCGCAAAAAGGATGAGCAAAATAGGAAGAATGAAATCCACCAAATTTACCATTCAGGCACGGTTATGGAAGCCAAGTGATTCTGCATGTGGTTTCAACCCTCGAACAACGCCTCCCCACATTTGAACAAGGTGCCCTGTGGCCTTCATGTACAGCAAGTTTGTTTCAGGAAGACAGCATCAGTTGTAGTCAGTCTAGTTGACGTCCCTGCAACAAATCACTTGGGGCAAAATGAAAGCCATTCTGATCCATTGCAAGTTGGCCAATCAGGTTGGCCTTTCCTTTTGACCAATCTGCCTAGATGGAGAACGTTGGCCAGATCGCGTGAAGCACCACATGAAAAATTCTTTTGCCATTTTTGCAGTACATGATAGTCGCAGTGCAGACATTTCGGGCCATGGTACCCTGTGATTTCTGTGTTCCGCACTAGGGTTCCACCCCCTCAAATGGCGACATTCCATGCTGTCTGGAATGCACAATGAAGGAGGCACAGTAGCCGCCATTCCAAAGCTCTGTTGAGCGACAGTAAACCATTTTGACCATCCATGCTTGCCACTGGACTTGAAAAGAAACTACGAAGCCCAATCTAGGCGTTGATCAAAATAGTGGAAAAAGCGGAGAAATTCTGAAACCTATTCTGGTTGCTTTCAATACTATACTGCTAAGCTGGTTCAAGAGAAATTTAGCTGTGAACATAGATTTGGCTCTGAAATAGTGAACTTAGTCTTCAATTGTTACGCTGGCATTAACACGCTAGGTTACCTCTCCACGTTTCCTCTTACTAGTCTAAAGTGTACAATGTAAGTGTGAATGGGACAGGACATAGCCAGATTCATTGAGAAGCACAGTGGTAAATTGAGGTGTGTGTGTTGCAGTTCAGCAGCATCTGGAGAAAAGGAGGTGAGATTTGCAGGCTGGTGTGCCAGTGTTGATGTAAATCTATTATGGATTTTACACAGACTGGTACAAATTTACCCTCAAAAGAGCGAATTAAGGTATGCACTCTGAGAAACCTTGTAATAACTCGCCTTAAATGCCATGATTGTCTTAATCTTAATAAGTATTTGAGCTGTGATTAATGGGTGATTGAGAGCTTCTGTCACTAATCTTAGAGGATTTGAATGTGTCTGGTGGTGGTGACGTTGTTGACTTTGTTTTGAGATGTCGGGCAGTTTGATGGCTTTTACAGCACTAGTATATGACAGCTGAAAAAGGACATTCAGCCATGGGAAATTAATAGATCAAAGCAATTTTCTGAGTGAGAAGCAATGGGCTTCTAAAAGAGAAGTTTATAGATCTAAAGGTTATACTTTTAGTAGCAGGACTTTGAGCAGGCAAATTGGAGATGACATCATAAAACACTCTGTCACCTGAGAATGTAAAAAGAGTCTGTGAAGCAGGAGAGTGACATTTGTACATGAATGTAGTGAAAATGGATATCTCTAGCTTACACATGACTTCCCTATGAACAGTGTGGAATTTTGGAAGAGTTATTAAGTATTTTGCATAAACTTGAGGATGGACATTCAATAATTCCTTTTGTTGTAACTCAAGTTTGGGCATCGTGGGCAGAAAAGTGCAGGAGAGTTCAGACACAAGCAAAAAGAGAAGGAAAGTTCAAATGCATACACATTGATCCAAAATCTCCATTTGGGGCTCCGCTGCCCCCATGCATACCCGCTGATGAGTAGAGTTTTCGTAGTGCATTGCTTAAGCAAAGAATTTGGTTTTCATATTCAAAGACCTTAATTTGTAGATCTGATCAGGTTGGGAATGTACCCCCATATAAGGGGTTAGACGGGGGTGCTTGTTGGCACCGTTCCTTTGTAGCATTTATATTTATTACCTTGATGATGTGGCAGATCCACCCAGGGTAGGGAATCACCTGTTGCCTGCCTTTATGCATGCAGATGACTGCGTCCTTATGGCCAGAACAGGCCTGGGCCTTCAAAAACTTTTAGATGCTTTGGTAAAATTAATGTATGACCTGGGACTTGCAACTAACACTTCTAAATCACATGCTATGGTTTGCGGACACCCCCAGAGTAGGCTCACTTGTTTTCAAGTAAACAGGATCACACTTAAGTGTGAGACGTCCTTTACCTATTTAGGGATCCCATTTCGATAATAAGCTAACCTGGAGGCATGTGAGCAATGTGAGAGCAATTCAACACGAAAAAGCCACAGCATCCCTGTTTACATTTGCAGCTAGGCTTCGGTCTATGGCTCTGAAAGCCGCCATTACAAAATATAGAAGTAAACAACCTGGCCAAATTGGCACCTATGGTGCGGGTGTGTGGGGACATATTACCCACTCTCAATTACAAATCTGCTAAGATAGATTTCTCCGAAGATTATTGTCTCTCCCTAATTCCGTTTCTTCTATATTAGCGCATGAAGAATGAAAAATTTCCTAGCTATCGTAACGGAAAGTTTCAATTCTATTAAGGACGTGGAGGCGAGGATTATGCTCAACTTTCTTCACTTTTAATATAGCAGCCATTTTGAGAAAACACTTTAACAAACTACAATTCCCATGATGCCTTGGGAATTTCAACAAAAAACAATAGAGTCCAGCATGGAGACAGTCTCTTCCATCAGCCAATCAGGGATGCGCAGGACCAGGTATAGTCCCTCAACTCTGTAGACCCATCCTCTGTCGCCTCGCGTAGTCAGTCAAATCCAAACTTTCAAGTATCCTGTTTATTCGAGTCCATTCCTGAAACAAAGAGGGCAAATTAGAAAAACCTCACCATGGCTAAGGTTTAAAACCTGTAAACGAAAAGGACAAAGAGCAACGACCATGGCATAGGAAACTCATCTTATCCGTGCAAATACGCAACAATAATAATCAAAGCAGTTACTTACTGACGTAGGGACGGATCCAACCACGTGCTTCGTGGTAACTTCAAAGGGTGGGATAATCCTCGCCTCTGCGTCCTTAATAGAATTAAAACTTTCCGTTACGATAGCTGGGAAATTTTTCATGTCAGGACAGGAGGAGAGGATTGTGCTACTTCAAAGCTTACTTACCACCAGTTGGGCCATATGCAGCACTGGCTTGAAATGAAACCTTTTAAAGGTCGAGTCCGAAGACTAGTCTGCCGCATTCAAAATATCCTCTAGTCGGGCCCCTAGTGCGAAAGCCTTGGAAGCCATTGCCCCACGCGTGGAGTGGGCTCCAAATAAACGCAGATCAATACCTGCTTCCTGCATTACCCACCGTACCCACCGGGCAATCGTGGGAGAAGACACTGCCCTGTGAGGTTTCCGCAGGGCAATCAAGAGCTCTGACGCTCCCCAGGAGGGCGAAACTCCTCTGACATCTCCTCATAAGCCTTAAGGCATGCCACAACACACAATTTTGGCGACTCCGGGAAAGCCGGATATGAGATCACCCTTGTGCCGCACTTGGTCTGCCTATGAACTGTAAAGGTTACTCCTGAAGGGGTAAAAATCCGATCCGTGACATCCAAGGCCCGAACATCCAAAACCCGTCTACAGTACACCAGACACAGAAGCATGGCAAGTTTTGCCGAAAGCTCTTTCCTTGACAGAAACCTATTCGGTTGCCACGAAATAAAAAGATGCAGGACCTGGTTCACGTCCCAGAGGGTGGAATAACTGGGTTCCGGCGGAAGGGAGAGACTAATTCCCCGTAGCAGACGGCATACCAACGGGTGCGCCCCCACCGGAGAGCCTTCCACCACAGCATGACCTGCTGAAATAGCGGAGCAAAAGGTATTAACCGATCTATACGCCAAACCTTCCTCTGCCAATGAGGCCAGGAAATTCAGGACATGGATCACATCTGCTGCCACGGGATCGAGATCCCTTCGCAGACACCAACGGGACCATCTCCGCCATGAAGATTTGTAACGTTTGACCATGCTGCCTGCCCAGGGTTTGGACATAAAGCTTTCAGCTGCTCCCGAAAGGCCCGGAACCGCCCATCGTCCCCAGTAATCCGCCACGCCATGAAAGCAAGAGATGCGGTCGCTGAGCTGGGTTGAGAAGCAGCTCTGGAAACAGGGGGAGAGGGATTGGAGAATCCCAAGAAAGTTCCAGAAGAACTGGAAACCAAACTTGAGACTTCCAAATTGGCGTGACTAGAACCAACTCCGCCTCCTGTCGGCGGACCTGCGCCGAGACTCTCGTAATCATGGCAAATGGGGGAAAGGCATAACCCTACTCCTCTCTGCAGTCCTGGAGAAACGCATCTGTTGCCGCTGCCAGCGGATCCGGCCTCCAACTGTAAAGTTTGGGAAGCTGATGATCCAGATGTGACGCAAATAGATCCACTGAGAAGGGACTCCATCTGGCTTGGAGGTCTGAGAATACACCACCGTGGAGCTTCCACAGACTCCCATCTCGAAAATTGCAGGACTGGAAATCCGCTATCTGATTGTCCTGACCCGGGTGGTACTCCGCTGTGAGCGTGATCTGACGCTCTAGACAGTACTGACAAAGATTGGACGCAAGATCGGAGAGGGCCTTTGACCGGGTGCCTCCCAAGTGATTGATGTAGCGGACCGCTGAACCATTGTCCATCCTGAGCAGAACGCAAGACTGGACAGAGTCCTTGGTCCAACACCGAATCGCGAAGGAGCCCGCCAGAAGCTTCAGACAGTTGATATGTAAACGTTGTTCGTGTGGAGACCACAGTCCTCCAGTAGCGAAGTCGCCACATCTGGCGCCCCAACCGGACCTGCTGGCGTCGGACTCTATGACGATGTCCGGGGCGGAGCCAAAAATTACCCGGCCATTCCACGCCTCCATGTTGGCCAGCCACCAATTGATTTCCTCCTTGGCTTCGCTGGAGAGAGTCACCTGATGAGAGTAGGAGAGACCCTTGCGCAAGTGTGCCGCCTTCAGGCGTTGGAGGGCGCGGTAATGAAGGGGACCCGGGAAGATGGCCTAGATGGTCGACGAAAGGAGACCCACCAGACGAGCCACCTGTCTCAGCGAGATCCGCGGCCTGGCCAAAGCCCGCCTGGGCTCGTGCCGGATCTTCGTGACCTTCCGTGACGGGAGGCTGAGAGTAGAAGCGACGGAGTCGATTGAGAAACCTAGAAGAATCACCCTCTGAGAGGGAACCAGAAGGGACTTGCGATCGTTGATTACGAAACCCTGTAAGAGGTCGATCGTGCGCCGAAGCTGCGGCAATAAACGGTTGGGACATTTTGCCATGATGGGGATGTAGTCTAAGTAGACGATGAGTCTCATTCCGTGAGCCCTTAGGTGCTCCACGACCGGCTTGAGAACCTTCGTGAAACACCAGGGGGCCGACGAGAGGCCGAAGGGGAGAGTGGTGAATTCGTAAGTCTGGCCCTTCCAACGGAACTGCAGAAACCTCCTGTGAGGAGAGTAAATCGGTATCGACAGGTAAGCGTCTTTGAGATCAAGACGCACCATCCAGACCCGAGGTCGGAGAATATCCTGCAACAAGTGGATCCCCTCCATCTTGAAATGACGGTAGACGATCCACTCATTGAATTTGCGCAAGTTGATGACTGGCCGGCGACCTCCATCTGTCTTGTCCACTAAAAAGAGGTTGCAGAGAAACCCCTTGGGATGTGCAGTGGTGAGGGATATAGCGCCTTTTGCTAGAAGGGATTGGACCTCGGAGTACACCAAACGCACGTCCTCCGCAGAAAAAAGTATAGGACTGGGAGCAGCGGCCTGGACCGGGGTGCCAAAGAATTCTCTCCTGAACCCTCGGATCGTTTGAAGAACCCAGGCGTACCCCGGGATGGAAGTCCAAGCCTAGAAAAAATTTGCCAGCCGGCCCCCTATTTTTACGTTGGAAGAAGGGAGGACACTCACCGGTGTTATTGGAAGCGCCTGCACCTCTGCCTTTGCCCCACCTTCCTCTTGTTGGGTAGAAGTTTCCAAAACGGGCCTGGTCTTGGTACTGGCCTTGGTGGGAGCCTTGACCTCTGGAGAGATATTGATTGGACTGGCCGGACGAGCGGCCCCTGCCTCGACTGGCCCCTCGGAAAACCCGAAAGTGAAAAACCTTTTTGATGGATGACTGTGCCTTATCAAGAGAGGTGAAGGTGTTTACGAAACGCCCCAACTCCTTAATAAAAGGCTCTCCAAAATGGCCGCCCTGTGCAATAGAACCTGCCTCCGAATCGGCCAAGTCCCCCAGCTTGGGGTCGACTTTAATAAGCAAAGAGCGGCGTCGTTCCATAGATGACGTACAATTCGCGTTTCCGAGGAACACTATCGCCCGCTGTGCCCAAGCGGAGAGTGTGTCAGGGGAGATCAGGGAGCCTGATGTTTTGGCTTCTTCCGCCATATCTAGAATCTTCGTTAGAGGGCCCAGGGTGTCTAGAAGCTTGTCCTGGCACGCCCGCCAGGACCCGTCTATCCCTTTTTTGGGATCCTTAATACATTTTTGCAGAAATGTGGCCATTCTGGGATCTATTTCCGGGGTCATCGCCACTTTGCCCTTCAGGGAAGGCCGGGGCACTCCGCCCGCAGGCAGTTCCGAGAATCCTTCTCCAGAGGTTTCCGAATGCGGCCTGCCATGTACTGCGCGACCTTTTCAGATGGGGCCCATTCGGAAAACCTTGGATGAGGGATCTCGTCAGGGTCTAACATGTCCGAGCACAAACCCTGGGAATCAACTGCAGGGGTGGGATTGGCCAGGCGCTGAGAGGAGGGGCACCAAGGGCGGGACGGACCTGCTTCATCGTCCGTATCCCTATGTTCATTATCCGCCAAGGGAGGCGATACTAGGGTGTTCCCAAAACTGGCCAGAAACGCCTGCTTCAATCTAGCGAAGGCATCAACATCCACTCCCGCTTCGCGAGGGCGTTTGGGGGGGTGGTGGCGCCGGATCTTGAGACTGGACGGGCCCTCCTGACAAGGGGGCAGTAGAAGAAAGCCCCCTTAAGGCGGTCACAGGCCTGGGCTATCTGGCGCGTAAGACGCTCCTCCAGGGGAGCCATGGCTTCGGATACTGCCCTATGTATTGATGCATCTACTGCATCATAAAATTCATCATCCCAGGAAAGCCCTGCCAAGGTGTCCTCCTCCCCCTGGAATTCATCATAGGGATCCATGCTATGGAGATGCCCTTTGTAAACAAAGAACGCAAAGGGAAACAAATATATATATATACAACACTCGAGTAGAGTGCTAATTATGGGGGGCTGGGTGTCAGCCTAAATTGAAGGTGCTGAAAAAACTTTAATGAGGGTGTGAAAAACAAGTCTGGGAGGGTCCCTGCAGGTGAAACTCCCAACAATAATACAGACTCCCGCAGGAGCATAGGCCAACTCTGAGGGAAAAACGCTAAAACGATAAATAAACCAAGAATCACCTCAGGCGCGAGGCTAATTAGCCTGTTACAGACCCAGACAGAAAGGGCGTCAGAAAATCAGCTGCCTAATGGCAGTACGAGACCCTTCAGCGAAGGGCGTCACTCTCCAGACTCAGAGGCTCCCAACCACGGCGTGCTGCTCGGAAAGAGGAACGCGGAATGCACGGAATCTCAAGAGCGCGTCGCGGCCGGAGGCGCCAGCCAGACGCCCTCAAGCGGTGGGAGGAGCACACCGCGGAGCCTGCACCAAAAGAAAAATCGCGAAGGAGTGGTCAGAACGCTCCCGCGGCTGAGGAAAAACAAAGACAAATAACTCGTTAGAGAAAAGAAACCGGCATAACCCGGTCCGCGAAAAACGCGGCACACATTAAAACGCGCTCCACAATTGACGCGATCACAGTAATACAAAATATACCAAATACAATTGAAATATACCAATATAGAGGCAATAACCAAACAATGTGACTAAGAGAAAAATAGGAGCACTTATCTTTGGCTGCGTAGCAGCGAAGAAAGAGGATGGGTGGACAGAGTTGAGGGACTATACCTGGTCCTGCGCGTCCCTGATTGGCTGATGGAAGAGACGGTCTCCATGCTGGACTCTATTGTTTTTTGTTGAAATTCCCAATGCATCATGGGAATTGTAATTTGTTAAAGTGTTTTCTCAAAATGGCTGCTATATTAAAAGTGAAGAAAGTTGAGCATAATCCTCGCCTCCGGTCCTGACATAGAATTAGGTCTCAAAATATCTGGGAGACATATTGAGGCTAGCACCAACCCTGCTATGGTTATCAGTGTGGTCCAGGCCAGACGAACCATGACACAAGCTATAATTACTGATTGTCTCAAACGGGACAGGGTTCATAAATGTAATTGGCTAACTCCTATTAGGAAAGATCTCTATCCAGTTGGCAGAAGGGACTTGTATGATGATCCGTCAGTAGTTTAGAGGACTGCCAAAGTGAAAGCTGAATTACAAAAACGGATTATAGAAAAGAGGTGGGAAGTTGAAACCAAGAAGAAATATGTTAAATTTTATTTCCCATTAAGTACCACTCCAGGTGTTGAGCCACACATGATTAAAACACCGCATAATCAAAGGTTTTACCTTATTAGATTCAGGCTGGGGATGGCTCATTTCATGGTCTCATACCCGTCAAATGTATACAATAACAAAGACCTGATCCCATGCCCATGTAACTCCATAGCACAACTGTCACAACTTCATCTGTTCTTTTTCTGTGAGTCATATAGAGACCAGCGATACCGCATATTGAGACCATTACTGCGAAGCCTAAATATACAGAAATGCAGAGAGGCATTGGGGCATTTGCAGTTGTTGTAGACTGATGTGGTGTGTCACACTATAGATTTCTCGCTTCCGTAGATAAGAATAGGAGAGTTGTCGGGAAATTATTGTAATTAAAAATTCCTGTCTCTGCCCACATAATGTCGATACCGTTTTATTGGGATGTGCCATTGGTCGTGCCTGAAGGCGATGAAATAACTGTACTCTGTTTTAATGCACTGCGACACTTTATGTATTTATCCTACGCATCATTCGTTGATGTGTTTTTATATTATGATAATTGTTTTATCTATGTTTTAACTGTTTTATTCTATGTATTTTTAATGCATTTTTTATGGTTGAACTCGAACAGAATAAAGCTTTGAGCTGAACTTGTACATCTGTTAAGCACTTTCACAAATTTATGTTAAAACGACCTCTCCGTCACCTATTTCATTAATAACCAAGTCCACCGTTAAGCACGTTTGTCAGACACAAACGCACACAGGCACATGGCAAACACAAGCACGCTCACTATACACATTCTATCCCCCATTGACTTCTGTAGTAAGTGGAAAGGAAAGCCCCTGAGGTCTGCTTGCTTTTGATATCTATGTGTTTTTACTCAGTGTTACTGTAATTGACAGTATGGACAGGACTTCAGCAGTTCTTTCCTAGGTGACATACCACACTAGATATGGCAGGTTAACTGTTTGGTGTTTGGAATATAGTCTCACTTGAATAAGAACTAAGTGTATTGAAATGATTGAATGATCTGTGAAGCTCTTTGTGTGATCACCTATGCATTTGGGAACCAGCCTGTTCTAGACACCTGCCGTTTTGAAGGCCCAGCCATTCGCTTGCAGTCAGGGCACAAGTGCTAAATAAAAAGAAGTGGGGGGACTAACCTAGTTAATCAGTATGCAAGTGGCATCGCAGCGCGTGACATCACGGTGCGTGACATCGCAGCACGAGACATCGCAGCGTGTGACATCACAGCGCGTGACATCACAGGAACTGGCATCACAAAAAGTGACATCCGATCTTAAGCCCTCACATATATGTTTAGCAGGTCTATCATGAGTACATTTGAGCACATTTCGAGTATACTTGCAAACCTTCCTGATTTAGGCAGAAGATTCACACTTTTGTACGCTACACATAAAACAATGTTACCTTTTATCAGCGTTAAGTTTTCTCTAGCCATAGTGCTTTAAAAGAAATCGTGATATTTAAATTATTACAACGCCTCCTCAGGGGTAGTAAGCGCTATATAAATGCTATTTATTTTGTGCAAAAACTGAAGTTTTTACAGTGCATGCATATCTCCTAAACAGAGCCTGAACAAAGTTAAAAGCTGCCTCTCTTCAGTATGTGTGAAGTGCTAACAAGGTGTGAGCCTTTGTTTCCCCTCCGCTGCATTTGCATCAGGTGTGAGGCTCTTGACTTCTCCCAGCCAGGAGACTCAAACAAAAGGAGGCCTGATGACCCCTCCGATTCGGCCTTTGTTATGGGCCCAGCAGGAGTCAGAACTAAGAGAGCCCCGTCCCCGCCTGCACGTTGTTGCAGATAGAAAGCATATATCAACGTGCAGGCGCTGCAGGATGTGTCCCGGTGTTTGTAAATTACACCGGGACGAATTCAGCATATTTTACAGTGGGGTTACACTTCTTGGCAGGGTGGACGGTGTCCACCCTGTGAAAAAAGTGGTGGACGCCGTCCACCCGCGTGTACCCCCGACTCGTGCCCTGCTTGCAGTCTTTTCTCACATTTGTCGTCCTTTCTTCTAGTTTGCGCCGATAACAATCACGTGCGTACCTGGACTGTTACCCGATTTCGCGGCATGATCTCCACCCAGCCCGGCTCCACCCCTCTGGCCTCCTTCAAGATCTTGGCACTGGAAGATATCGACGGACATGCCGGCTGCAGCGCTGGCACTGACATTGGTAGGCAGTCAATGCGCTACAAAACTCACATTCGTGTTATTTCCACTGACAGCAGGAAAATTATGTTTAGTACTGGAGAAAACTGTTTTTGGCCAAGATTTATCTACAGTAGAATGAAAGTTAAATCTTATTGGGGCGGGCGGTGTGTGTGTGTGTGTGTCTGTCTGTCTGTCTTGTATTTGTATTTATCCATATTTATTTGAGGTTTTGTGATTAAATGAAGTTGAAACTAGTATATTTTCACATTTATGTAACCAATAAATTTCATTCATGCTTGAATGCCTGAGAGGTTCCAGTGATAGTAGCACCCACAGATGATAAATCAATGCACATATGAAAACAGGAACATTTTAGTATCAAGGTTGTGCATATCTATTGCTGTTTAAGCTTCTTTACTAAAATTCCATGTTTTTTAACGCCTTGCCTATCAGTCCGCACAGCTATTGACCTGGCAGCATTTAGAATCTCGGGGGGGGGGCGGGGGGGGGCAATTTCCGTTTTTTTCCACATTTAAAAATAAATACAGACAGGAAAATAAATGGTTTATGTTTGTATTTATCTATAAAAATCAGTAAAAACGGAAAGCAGGGAGCCTTAATTATAAAATGTCCATAAAGCCATCACCAAGCTGAGCTGCAATGCTTTTATCAAAGAACTCTCAGCAATTACACTTTATTGTTTGATCTACAAGGATTACAAGAAAAGCAGCCCTTCATTACTTACGAAAGGGAGATGCATTTTGAGAGGTCATAGGTCATGTCAAAGAAAAGCGAGTCTACAAAAATACATATGGAACCAAAGAATGCACAGTTACCCTGGTTAGTTTGCCAAACAATGGACCGTAGCCATCTTTGTGCCTGACTAGAAATAGCTGTGATGAGCAGAGTATCAGAAAACTCGCCCTGTAATTTCTGTCTGCTAAAAAGTTTAGTAAAATACTTTGCCATGTTGTAACGTGTATGTTCCAGCATGAGTCTGTGTTGCTCTGTTGTTTTTGAGCTCTGTTGCAGTGTAACTGCACCTGATGGCGTGTTTCCTTTTGAGGAGGACGCAGTTGAGGGCTCTTCCCCTCCCACAATCGTATGATTTTCATCAATACGTTGAACCCACCCTCTTGCCACACAAAATGATGTGAACCGGTGGGTCCAATGTTTCGATCTTCATAAATATCGATTTCAATGTGTTTATTTAACTGTCACTCTTCTTGCTCTGAGTGATTTTGATATTGGCATTTTCATAACAGAACATTTGGAGTCCAGACATCTCATATCCCACTACAGAATGGGAAGACTTTAGAAAAAAATTCAGGGAAGGAGAGAAGAGCATTTAATGTTCTAGGACATCCAAATATAAAACTGAAAAAAAAGACTGGCTGAGCAGTTGTGTAGAGTTGTGTACACAGTTCCATCAGCCCAACAGGTACAGCCATCCCCTCACCCATCAGATTGTTCTCATGCTATCAACATTAAAGCAAGGAAAATTTAAGTAACGCTTCATACGCCATCTTTTTACTATGTAAAAAAAACAAATCAATTGCAGAAGCAGTTCTGCATGTTTTCTAGTTTAGAGTATGTTCTTGACGGTAAGAGGGTAATTAAGGCTCTATCATTAGTCGATCAACAAAATTTCTAAGGATGCTAACAACAAGGTTGACTTTGCAGTGCCTTGTTAAGCGAGGGTGTACACTTGTTCACTCTGAACTGATCTGAGACATCAAATGTTTACACAGGTTCTGTTAAGCTATCTAGGCGGGGTTAATGGTTGATCACATGGATCTAGTCGTTGTCAACTAATATCACTGGAAATATTAATCCGATTCATGATTTACAAAAACTTTTTTCGGTATTTGTGCCATCAAATTTCATACAATTTAAAGAAAGATTAATCCTGTCACTGGCCACTGAGCCATCAGTCCGTGCGATTCATCGTCGACATTGTTCATAACATATTAATTAAAAGGATCCTCAAGCTGGGGGAGGCAGGAGTATTTAATCAGAGATCTGGGGGTTGAACATGACGCCACAAGTGCCCAGAGATGTGTGTATGAATTTTTTCTCTGATTGTGCCTCTTCTTAGGTCCTTTTGGTGAAAGGGACGACCACCAGGTCTTCATCCAGAAGGTTGTCCCAGATACGAATAAGGTCTTTGTCAGACTGTCTTCGACTGGTAAAAGGTACGTTTGACCTTCGAGTTTCATGATATGTAGAGATTGATGCTTTTGGCTGATATATGGAAATGCAGATTCATTACAACAGTTTTCTTGTGTTAGATAGCGACACACATTGTGCTGTTGGTGTGCCGTCATGGTCCTTTTGGCACTCTTACAGTATTCGTTTGGTTGTGCGGTTCCCATCACATTCCAGAGTTTGATTCAGCTGGCGTGATGTGTTAATAATGTTGATTTCTGGCCATTTTCTCAGTTAAGAGGCTAAATCTTATTTATCTGGCCAAGGACCTTGACATCAGGCTTGGTACATACCTTCTTTCGCCAGGTTCGGGTAGGGAAGCTAAATTGTGTGGGATGTCGCACATGGAATAGCCACGTCATAGGGTTTGTAAGAGAGGTAACCTTCATCAGATTCCCATGAAGCAGATAATGCAAAGCATGTCCTCTGTGCTTCTGTGCTCCAATTGTATTGGCGGTTCTTGCAGTAGAACAGGAGTACGCCAGCGTGCCTTTATAAATGGTATGTTTTTATTTTACATCTACAAGGACATCATGAACCCTTCACTTAAGCTGATCTCTCAAATGAGCTGTAGATTCCTTTCCAAAAGGAGGGCTTTGGAAAGCAAGGTATTTGCTTTTGTATTTAAGTTGGGAAGAATATATGAATGTCAGGAAGATGCTCTTCTGATCATCTTATTAACCTGGACAAAAAAGTTCACTCAAAGGAAAGATATGTCTTGGTATTTTCTGCTCCTTCTGAGCCATCTTTAGTCACATAATCCTTTGTTTCCCGCCGTTTCCATTTCCTCAACTGCCTGCACCTGAAGTTTTGCCTCATTTTTTTTTTCTCCGTTCATTTTTAGGTCTCGCCTGAGCCAGCGCGCATGCGCTGCTCTGCGAGGCATTTAGTAAGGGCTTTTAAACTCCAAACACACGCTCATGCGTGTGCTTTTTTTTTATCACTTGCTATTGGGCTTTGCATGCGTCTTTCTAAGAAAGACAGCACGCAATTGGCCCAAGGTGGGTGCATGTCCCGCCTTCTGTGTTCTCTGGCCTAGGGTGCTCGGGAGCGAGCATCAGCGCTATCTGTTTCCAATTATCGCGCCCGTTAATTGGAAACAGATGGCGGTCGCGCTGGCCCTGGTGCACTTTAAACGTGCGCGCGCGCACCACTCCCGGGCTTGTTTTCACATGTTCTTCATTTAGCCTAGGTTGCTAGGAAATGGTGAGGCCCGTGTTTGGTTTGCTGTTGTTTTAGATATGTAACTAGGCAAGTTAGAGCTCACTTTTCATCGCTCACAATTGGAGATTTGGTAAAAGGGTCTTAAAAACATTGGCAGACTCATCTATACAACACAATACCACTGTGTGCTCTGGAGCTCTCGAGAGCAATACATTTCAAAGTGTTAACGTTAGCAGAAGCAAAGTTTGTTATGCAATAGTATGCAGAGTGGCTTATGGTTGGTGGGACATTGCTACACCATCTCAAACACAGCAGGCACGACTGCCCGTGCTCCCTCTCGCGCCCGTCTTCTGCAGGACTGCATGTGGGTGTCCGCCCCTTTGCACCCTTTCCTTTTTTTCCCTAATGGGCATTGGCTGACTGGTTACTGAGGCCCTAGAGAGGTTGAGACATATTTGGGGGAGTTTGAAGCCAAATCAGATGATGCTGTGCACGTCCAAGCCTAGGTAGCAATGAAGCGCAGTTGGTAATGCTAACTCTGAGTGTGTTCTTCCACTGGGCTACTTTCAATTGACGGGACTGCCCCGTTAAGTCTGGTGAAAGCCAAAAACGAAATTCAAGTCGATCTTCTCATCACACAGACTTTTCAGTCGAAAAAAATGTCAATGTATGGGGAGGCCCTTCAAAATACCCAACTACACCAATGAGTGTCAATGAACATTTTCGATACAAAGTAATCATGTCTAATGATCGATGCAGACAGCAAGAAAATAAAAAAGAATCAAGTGACACAGCACGTTTGAGACCCTACCAGCACCAAACAATATTCCTATCTCATCACCTCACCAGGGGTTTAATATTGGTCCTGTAGTCCCTGTTGTAGGTTGGGCATCTTCTGCTGGCCGTGCTGAACTTAAGGCCTTTGTATCTTTGCGGTGCCAGCATCTATCTGCACTACGTCACTGCACCTCAGCTCGGCACTTCCAAAACACCACGAGTTGGAAGATGCTCCCTTGCAGGGGGAAATGCTCTTTTTGACAGTGAAAGAAAAGGTCACTGAAGGCCACTTCGGTGTACCCATACAACGGGAAAAAAATAGTGTTAGCGCTTCCCTGAGTGTAATAATCCGACCATGTGCAAAGGACAGGTGTCTGCCCTCACTCTGCCATGGATCAGGTCAAGGGATCCCTATCACGTGTCACTTAGGAAGACTGCAAGCACCAGGTGTGAACATGGGATCTGGGTCAGGGGTTATTGGGTACACGCTTCAGGCCACGCCCTGTTTTCTCTCACGTGGGTAGGTATATTGGATCGGATGGGAGCACCTCACAAGGAACTTATGCAGAGAAGGCCACAAACTCACTGGAACTCAAAAACGTTCATGTTTCCTGCGATGGCCTTTTTTATATATCAAATATTTAACAGAATTACAGTGCTTAGCTGGATAGGCAAACGTTCATGTTTCCTGCGGTGGCCTTTTTTATATATCAAATATTTAACAGAATTACAGTGCTTAGCTGGATAGGCGTCATCTTCACCTTTTTCAGTGTCTGCAAAAACCTTCAATGAAGAGCAATTTAAAAGAGGGAAAGACAATATTAGCTACGCACTATCATTTTCTGATGAACCATCGACTCCCGTTACGACTTTGACAGCTTGAGAGATGTGTGTGGTGAGGGTAGGTCGACCCCACGCCTAGATTTTCGAAGGGCAGTACCTACTTTTAGGCAGAATGTTCACATTTCTACCACCTCTAAAAAGACTTTCAGGCATTCGCCAGAGAAAGTGTTCATTTCTACCAGCACGGCAATAAAACAGCATTTGAACAGCCTTCCCTCATCCAGAATAAGCCTGCCCAGGGGCATGTGAACTCCGTCTCTACAAACAATTCAACTCTGCCGCTGCGCAGCCCCGTGCCAGGGCGGGACGTGGTGCCCGCTGCAAATGACGGCAGGTGCAAGAAAAGACCCAGAGTGGCTCCCGGGCACGGGGAGCAGGGGAGGGGGTCAAGTGCCGGCACGTTGCACCTGTCCGGGTTGAGGCGGCAGGTGCCATGTGCACCTTGGACGCCCAGAGCCATGCGGCATGGGCCCAGGCGCACAGCTTCCAACCAACCCCCTTTAGGAGAGTCCAGTGCCGGATGCATGCGTCCCAGTAGCTCTTTTGCTGTCCAGGTACCCCGACTGGTAATAATTATATGTTCGAGGCATATGAGCTGCAGAATTCACACTATGTGCATAGATCGCCATCTGGTGTTGGGCTCGGATGCTTGCACCTTGTTGTTGTCTTGGAAGAAGTCTTTGTAGTCACGAGATAGGTGACTCCTCCCTT
Organism: Calotriton arnoldi; assembly: GCA_963921515.1. Taxonomy (NCBI): domain Eukaryota; kingdom Metazoa; phylum Chordata; class Amphibia; order Caudata; family Salamandridae; genus Calotriton; species Calotriton arnoldi. Next base: position 2,614,427 of record CAWUFW010001566.1, read on the forward strand.
GGACGATAGTGCGCATGGGCATCGACTCCATCCTCAGATTGGTTTTTTCCGCCATCGGGTTCGGATGTAACTTCTGCGCTCCGGTTCCGTACTCTACTTTTGATGCGCAAAACATCAAAAAAACTCGACGGTATTGTCTTCGTTCGCATGCTCTTCGACGCGCTCCTCAGTTCCTCGATTCCGGTCGTCGACGCGGGCCGCTGGGCCTATCGACGCCATTCGGGCCTACGGCTAATGGAAAGGACTCCATTTAAAAAATGCCCCCAGTGGGGAGCTAAATTCCCACACAGCGACCAACACAAGGTCTGTAACCTCTGCCTCTCGCCCGAGCACAACGAGAATAATTGCCAGGCCTGCGCCTCCTTTCGATCAAAAAAGACTATCCGTGATCGCCGGGCCCGACGACACGTTATGGCGCAACGAGCAGCTCCGGTGCTGGAGGACATCTTCAACGAAGGCCCCGATGTCCCGGAGGATGATTCGGAGGACCTGCAAATCGTTTCCGAGGCAGACGACTCCTACTCAGACGACCACATCACTCCAGGTCAACGAGTGAGTACAACTGCCCCTACCCCAACCCCACCTGAAAAAAAGAAGGCTTCGCCTGCTGGCCCCAGTCGCGACCGAAAGAAAGCTTCAGAAGCCCCGCCCCCGGGCCCGGCTCCGAAGACAAAGGATAAGCCTTCCGGCGGCTCGGGACCGAGCAAGCCGCATATCACCGCCCCGCAGACACCATCGGCACCGAAGCCGGGAGCTCGTCCTGCTCTCGCAATCCCCAAAAAGCCATTGGCACCGAGCACCTCGGCGCCGAAGGAAAAGGCCTCGGATCCGAAACCAAAATCTTCAGAACCGAAAAAGATTTCCGACTCCACATCGAAGCCGAAGGATCCAAAAACCCCTTCCAAGGCTCCAGAACAGAAATCTAAACCTCGCTCGGACCCGAAAAAATCGGCGCCGAATGCGACTACCGAACAGGAAGAACTTTTTCGACCGGATCCCATCGATCCGCAACAAAAAACTCTCCAAGTGGACCCTAAAACAGGACATATCATCAATGTTCCACACAACAAGAGAAAATTCGACACCCCACACATCCCTGAGGTGCCTGTAAAGAAGAGAGACTGTGCCACTTCACCTTTACGACCCTCTTCTCCTGTTCTTCCTACTGAACCTTTCTTTTCTCCAAATTCTCCCATACTTCCAACATACTCACCACCACCACAAGATGATGATGATTTACGGGGTGGGGGAGGAGATAATGACCCTTTTATTGACCCTGATGACGACACTCACACACACACCACAGGACAATTGGGATGACTATGATGACCCAGTAGATCCTCCAGACCTTCCTGATCCTCATGCATACCCCACAAAGCCATCTCCCCCAGATGACAATATTGGTTTTGGTCAGCTTATAGACAGAGCTGCCAAGTACCATGGCGTTCAAATGCATTCGGACCCCATAGAGGAGGACTTCCTAATAGACACCTTTGCACAGTCACAAAGGACTGTACAGACTTTACCAATGTTAAAAGGCGTAATTAAACACGCACCAGACGTATTCAAGGACCCCGTAAGAGCTAGAATTCTCAATCCTAGAATTGACAAAAAATATAAATCCGCTCCCAATGATCCCACCTACATCCAGGGTCAACTCCCTTTAGATTCTCTAGTGGTGACCAACGCTAGAAACCGCGCCAACTCTCAGACCTCCGGTGATGCTCCACCTCCGGACAAAGAGTCCAAATTATTAGACGCTTCGGTCAACCGAGTTGCTGCCCAAGCAGCTAATAACTGGAGGATAGCCAATGCGCAGGCATTACTTGCCAGGTATGATAGGGCCCATTATGACCAGCTGGAAACCCTATTGCAACATTTGCCTGATCAATATAAGACCAAGGCCAATGATTTAATTCAGGAGGGCAAATTAATAACCAATGCCTCAATCAAGTGTGCCCTCGATGCATTAGACACCGCATCTAAGTCCATTAACACTAGTGTGTTACTAAGAAGGCATGCCTGGTTGCGCATTTCTGGCTTCAAACAGGAGGTACAAACAACTATCCTCAATCAGCCGTTCAATCAAGAACAACTTTTTGGCCCAGCTGTAGATACAGCTCTAGAAAAAAATGAAAAAGGACACGGAGACTGCTAAGTCCATGGGTGCATTACAGTCCCCATCCACACGAGGTTCCTTTCGACGCTCCTTCTATAGAGGAGCATCCAAAAACATCAGTGCAGACCCTGCTTCTTCCTCCTACAAGAACCCCTCACAAACTTCCCCCAACAAGGGATATTTTAGAGGTGGATACAGGGGGAATAACAACAAAGGAAGAGGCTGAGATAACAACAACACTCGCGCCTCTCTCACTAATAAGCAGTGACTTCCCTCCACTCCCTCCAGACCATTCCACTCCGGTCGGAGGGAGACTCTCACAGTTCCTACCTGTCTGGAATTCCATCACTACAGACAAGTGGGTGAGACAAATTATCCAGTATGGTTACTGCCTGGAACTTACAGCAACTCCACCCAACATACCAACCAAACAGCGTCCAATGTCCACGGAACATCTCGCACTCCTCAAACACGAAGTTCTTTCGCTGCTTCAAAAACATGCAATAGAACCAGTTCTCATACAACATCAAGGGACAGGAGTGTATTCTCTCTACTTCCTAATCCCCAAAAAGGACGGTACCCTAAGGCCAATCCTGGACCTCAAACCTCTCAATCTCTACGTACAGTCAGATCATTTTCACATGATCACTCTTCAACAGGTTCTTCCACTGCTCCAACAAGGCGACTTCCTTGCCACATTAGATCTCAAGGACGCCTACTTCCATATTCCCATACACCCACAGAAAATACCTAAGGTTCACAGTGGACGGCCAACACTATCAGTTCAAAGTCCTTCCATTCGGAGTGACTACAGCACCCAGGGTTTTCACAAAGTGCCTTGCAGTAGTAGCAGCGCAGTTGCGAAGACAACATATCCATGTATTTCCATACCTCGACGACTGGCTCATAAAAGCCAAGTCACACAACCAATGTGTTCACCACACTTACCAAACCATTCAGCTTCTACACAACTTGAGGTTCACAGTAAACTACACTAAGTCACACCTTTATCCCTCCTACATACATCAGTATCTAGGAGCCACAATAGACACTTCCAAAGCTCTAGCATACCCCAATCCAGCAAGGATAGTCCGTATGCAAACCCTCATCTCCAAGTTTCAGCCCCAACATGCTCTCCCAGCACGTGTATTTATGCAGCTAATAGGAATGATGGCCTCTTGCATTTTCATTGTACATCACGCACGACTTCAAATGCGCCCCTTACAGGAATGCTTAGCACGTCAGTGGAACCAGGCTCAAGGTCAACTTACAGATCTGGTGTTGGTGGACAGCTGCACACATCGCTCTCTGCAGTGGTGGAACATACAAAACCTTTCCACAGGGCGGCCATCCTAGAGCCAGTTCCACAGATAGTGCTAACAGCAGACGCATCACTCACCGGCTGGGGAGCCCATCTCCTAAGCCACACAATTCAGGGCAGGTGGTCCACTCAACAAAAACTGTTCCACATCAATTACCTAGAATTACTGGCAGTATTTCTAGCGTTAAAGTCGTTTCAAACACATCTCCTCAACAAAGCTGTCCTAGTCCGCACAGACAACATAACAGCAATGTATTACATACAGAAACAAGGAGGAACACATTCTTTGCAGCTGTCTCATCCAGCGCAAAGTATATGTAGATGGGCCATTCCACAAAAAATATATCTTCTAGCAGAACATCTTCCAGGGGTGAACAATCAGATAGCGGATCTGTTAAGTCGTCAAACTCAACAGATACACGAATGGGAACTTCATCCACAAGTTCTTCAACCGTTCTTCCACATGTGGGGCCAACCAGACATAGATCTATTCGTCACCCATGCACACGCAAAATGCCCAACCTTCGCCGCCAGGTTCCCACACCCGTTGTCCAAGGGCAATGCGATATGGATGAACTGGTCAGGCAGATTTGCGTACTCTTTTCCGCCACTCCCACTCATTCCACTAGTAGTACGCAAGCTCAAACAACAGTCTCTCAAAATGATCCTAGTTGCTCCCACATGGGCACGGCAAACATGGTTCACAACACTCCTGGAACTCTCAGTCGTTCCACACCAAAAACTACCTCTCTCCCCAACCCTGCTAACGCAGAACCATGGAGAGATCAGGCACCCAGATCCAGCACAACTGAATCTAGCAATCTGGCTCCTGAAATCCTAGAGTTCGGTTACCTTAATCTCCCACCGGACTGTATGAACATTATTAAAGAAGCCAGACGCCCCACTACTAGAGCTTGCTATGCAGCTAAATGGAAAAGATTTGTCAATTACGTCAACAATAACAAAATTCACCCGTTAGATGCTTCAATTCAGAACATTATCTGCTATTTGCTGCATCTACAAAGATGCAATCTGGCATACTCATCAATAAGATTACATCTCGCTGCCCTAGCCGCCTACCTACAACACAGACAACATTTGTCATTGTTTAGGGTACCCGCTATCAAAGCCTTTATGGAAGGCCTCAAAAGAATAATTCCACCTAGACTGCCACCCTCTCCAGTGTGGAACCTAAACATTGTTCTTACTAGACTCATGGGTCCCCCATTTGAGCCTTTACACAAATGCGAATTACAATTCCTAACATGGAAAGTAGCCTTCCTTGTTGCAATCACCTCTCTCAGAAGAGTAAGTGAGATCCAGGCTTTAACCATACAAGAACCATTCTTACAAATACATCATAACAAGGTGGTTCTTAGGACAAATCCAAAATTCCTTCCCAAAGTAATCTCTGCTTTCCACCTTAATTAATCAGTAGTTACCAGTATTTTTCCAGAACCCTGATTCTGTAGCAGAAAGAGCTCTTCACACCCTTGACCTCAAAAGAGCTCTACTTTACTATATAGACAGGACTAAAGCCTTTTGGAAAACAAAGTAACTATTCGTAGCCTTTTGTCCACCTCATAAAAGCAATCCTATTTCCAAAGCTGGAATTGCCAGATGGCTAGTAAAATGTATTCAAATATGCTACCAAAAAGCAAAACGTACGTTAACAATTCCCCCTAGAGCGCATTCAACACGCAAACTAGGGGCTTCCATGGCATTCTTAGGGAACATTCCCCTGGAAGACATTTGTAAGGCAGCAACATGGTCTACTACACACACCTTCACCAAACACTATTGTGTAGATGTGCAGGCAAAGCAACAAGCTTCTGTAGGCCAAGCTGTTCTTAAAACACTTTTTCAAACTACTGCAACAGATGCAGGCGACCACCGCTAGGGGAGACACTGCTGTACAGTCTATGCACATAGTGTGAATTCTGCAGCTCATATGCCTCGAACGGAAAATGCTACTTACCAGTATGCATCTGTTCTTGGCATGTAGAGCTGCAGAGATTCACACGCCCACCCACCTCCCCGAAACCTGTATCTGTTCCAGTGTTATCTTACTTAGATACATTCTCATGGACATCTTTCTGTTTCTTACAAACTCCATCATTTCCCTTCATGGCGAAAAACAATCTGAGGATGGAGTCGATGCCCATGTACACTATCGTCCAAGGGAGGAGTCACCTATCTCGTGACTACAAAGACTTCTTCCAAGACAACAAGGTGCAAGCATCCGAGCCCAACACCAGATGGCGATCTATGCACATAGTGTGAATCTCTGCAGCTCTACATGCCAAGAACAGATGCATACTGGTAAGTAGCATTTTCCTTTTCACGTCTCCTAAAGTGCCTCTTCTTGTTTATGCATTTCAAAGAGAAGTTGGCACATTGTCCCTTACCATGTTTCCTCCTAGACACACTGACAGCTCTCCGTGACTCGCAGAGGGGCCACAGCACCCAAGGCAGCTCCCCCGCACGCCCCCGCCACCTGCAGCACCTGCGCTCCTCCCGCAGCGCTAACACGCGACATGCTTAATGAATGGGGGGGGTCCCGGGCCGCGCGCCGCTTCAGCATTTCCGAAGTGGGGGCACCCGAGATACACAGGGGAGGGTTTGTGGCAACAGCTTCACAATCGCCTGCATTGCAAAATGATATATATATATACCGGCACCTTTCTTATTTTGAGCGGGAGAGTACCGGCACTTCTCAAGAGTGACGTAATACTTTGAATTGGAGAGTACCAGCACTTCTCAGAAACAAGCAGGTACTCTGGTATAGAGTACCTGCACTTCTATTTTTCCATTTCAAGCACTGTTAAATAAGACTCTCAAAATCAACACAGACAGGTTGCATTATAAATGCAACTTTGTTTCCATTTTGTGTGACTCACTATTCAATAACTCATTTCTTTTTGGATATTTTCAGCACATCATATTCTCAGTACCGTGGTCCAGCAATCGGTTTTCGATCTAGGGGCCAAAGTGAGGCACTACCAACAGCTTAATGGGTTTAAGTTGGGAGGCAAATTCAGCTTTTATCCTTTTGTGGAAGGGGACAAAGGACAAGTGCCCTCTCTTCGATGCTCTGCAGTGCCACATAATTATATGCTACATAATTACACTGCACTCAATGCAACATACACTCCAAATAATACCACTCAGTGCCACATATTTACAGGCCACATAATTACACCCTACTGAATGCAACATACACTCCACACAATACCACTCAGTGCCACATAATTATATGCTACATAATTACACTGCACTCAATGCAACATACACTCCAAATAATACCACTCAGTGCCACATAATTACACGCCACATAATTACACTCTACTGAATACAACATACACTCCACATAATACCACTCAGTACCACATAATCACACATCACAATTACACTCTATTCAATGCAACATAAATACACTCCACATAATACCACTCAGTGCCACATAATTACACACCACATAATTACACTCTACTCAATGCAACATAAATACACTCCACATAATACCACTCAGTGTGACATAGTTACACGCCACATAATTACACTCTACTCAATGCAACAAATACACCCCACATACCACTCAGTACCACATAATTACAAGCCACATAATTGCACTCTACTCAATGCAACATAAATACACTCCACATATTACCACTCGGTGCCACATAATTACACGCCACATAATAACACTCTACTCAATGCAACATAAATACACTCCATATAATGCCACTCAGTGCCACATAATTACGTGCCACATATTTACACTCTACTCAATGCAACATAAATAGACTCAACATAATACCACTCAGTACCACATAATTACACATCACATAATTACACTCTACTCAATGCAACATAAATACACTCCACAAAATACCACTCAGTGCGACATAGTTACACGCCACATAATTACACTCTACTCAATGCAACATAAATATACTCCACATACCACTCAGTGCCACATAATTACACGCCACATAATTACTCTCTACTCAATGCAACATAAATACACTCCACATAAATGCACTCTATACCACATACCACCAATCAACATAAATGCACTCCAAACCATGACACAATTTCACTAAGCATAATTTCACTCGACACCACAGTTCCAGGCCACACAATCCAACTCCACACATTTCCAATACACACCGCATAATTACACACCAAACAACATATTTCAACTCCAGAACTCCACAGTCCACAACCATATAGTGTCACCACCTGAGCACCAAACATCATTCACCACCACCATTTTGCATCAGCGCACCACCTAAGTATCACGTCAGTCTGCCCTTGGAATCTGGCATCTGTTGATTCTCTCCTGGTGTCCGTCCGCTGCTCGTGTCTAATTAAATTACTGTTTTCCAACCTCCGCTCCCCCGTTATTTATGTCCTGCTCCCCCATAACAAAAAAAAATATAACAAACAAGCATGAGAACAGGCAGGAAGAAGTTGCCAGCAATGCAAGTACAAAAAAACTAGAAAACATTTTTTATGTCAAAAAATTTTTTAATCAGGTTTTTTAGTTGTATATAATGTCGTCTTCGATTGTATAAAGGTAACAAAAATACTTAACACTTTTTATTATAACTTTTCAACATAATGCACAGCAGCCACAATGCTCTACAACATAGCCAAATGTTCTGGCTAAACACATAAGGCCCCAAAGGCGAGACCTATTGGCTATGCCAATGCTTGTTTATTTTTACCTGCCATCAGTCCTACTTGTCACTTTTGTACTAAGCAAATTAAATCGATTTTCACCTCCTTGTGACAACATTTTGAATTTTAGTTTGTATTTGGTCACTCTTTGATTTGTTTTCTTTTTGGTGATCATCTTCGATAGCATTCAACGCAATATTGAAAAATAATGCATGTAAGTGGCTTGCCCTGCTGAACTTCCATAACTACTCTTGCTTAGTCTACTGCTGTGGCTGGGACCTTCCCGTCTCTTCTCACCAGGAGTGTTGGAGATTGCTGGTAAGGGTAGTACTCGCTGGCACAAGGTTTCTACCCCTGTTCTTGCCTCCTCAGGGAAACAGTTGGAGTCTTTGAATATTTTCAGGAGAGCGAAAGAGAGAGCGTCGCTCAGAGAGCTTGCCAATACCTCTACGTAGCCACCGAAGTACACCAAGACATGGGATTTTACCCGGGACTAAATACGGAGAGATTAGCCAAGTTTAAGTCCTGAAACTCTCGTTCAACATACCGCTGTTAATGTCCTTTGCTGGACATCGATCACAGTGATTATTGCTTTTTTGATGCCTAATTAAATATGAGAGACATGAGAAAGCCCCAGGCCGATGAGCCAACCAATGGGGCGAAACACGTGTCAGCTGTTCTTACATTTATTAACCAGTGAAATCTAATATGATTGTTAGATATGATGGTATCTTTAATGAATAAAACAAGATGCAACACAGAAGAAGCTGCATTCACTGTATTTATAATTTAACAACAATCATGCAATGGAATAAGAAAACAATTTAACTACATGGGAGGACGCAATCACTTTCTTAAAAATTGTTATAAATAGAGGCATGGAAGGTCCAAACCTAGAGTAGCGCTCCGCCTACAAAAAGAAAGGGCATTACTATCCAGGAAGAGAAAATTGGACCTTACAATCTATGTATTGCTACGTAGCTACAGGTGTGTTTGTGTGAAAAAAGGTGCCAGAGTATGTCTCTTTTTTGGGGGTGGTAATCATCCAGATTGGCATTCCCAAGCTCCCAGGCCCCACCTCTGTCCCATATAACCTTAGCCCTTGGAAAAGAGATGGGGACCAGGCGGAAGATGCTGCATTCTGTGAGGGATGGGCAAGGGGGCTACAACCTACTGATTTAAACTAAGTGCACAAATCTAATTCTAACCAGATTTACTCAGTGTGAGAGTCAGCAGTGTAGTGCATGGTGGTACTCACCAGCTTTAGAGTGGACAGTATCAGCGGTAGACTTTGGCACCGATGAGCATCGGTTGGAGCGCCTACCTTGTATGGCATCCTCTCAGCAACTTCAAAAAATCCCATCCCACTGAGGCTTCAAATGGAGTGCTCTGTGAAATCTACCCAGAAGCGCAATAGGGGTCCTGTTGGAGGGACTGTTAAACCTCAGAGGGGCTGCTGAAGCCCTCCCATGAGCGAAAAAAGGTTTCACGGAAGGGCTTTAGAGAAGAGAGGCAGTAGTTCTGGCACTAGGGACTTTCAGGCCCAAACAGGGAAGACACCCTCAATCTGTCTGTCTGTCTGTCCTGTGCCTGGGCGCCCAGGCTGGATGCCCTGGGAGGAGAGTTTATGTAATGGGGAAAGATGAAGGTGGTGGGAGTTCACTGATGGGAAAGTGTGTGGCTCACTGCAGCGAGCCAATCGGAAGAGTCCCAGACACTTCAAGTGGGGTCAGATTGTAAATCAGGCAGGAACAAAGATGGGAGAGTTGCAAAATAAAGAAACAAATGGCAAAATGAAACGGCAGGCTGAAAACAGTCTCAGAAGGGCACAGAATTCTCTGCAAACCATACTAAAATGTGCAACAAATGCACTAACAATGCCTGCTGCGTTACCTCCACATTTAGTTATTAGCCAAGCAACCGATTCTTGTATGCTCAGGGCCACTGGAATCATGTTGTAGGGGAGTACCAAATTATGCGGCAGGGTTGACTAAGTTATGCGGCAAGAAAAGGCTAATTATGCTGCATAATGCAGCACATTTTGTGATGGTATTACTTTATTATTTTGTCATTTTTACACATTGGAACAATGCCTGGGCACAGATTTCACTCTGTTGCTAACAATTTAACACACCAATACAGCAATAAGCAGTTAAAAGATGGCCAATCAACCTTTGCGAAAGGCTTTCCACTTCGCGGGAATGTGTTGCCATGTTTTTAGTAGATTTTGATCCTTTTGAGATAGAAACTTTTTTTTTTGCTAAAATCTGCAGATTATGCAGCAGATGAGGAATCAAGGAGCAAATGCAGCAAATCCATAAATGGGCGGAAAAATGCAGCAGCTGCATAATTGCATATTTCCAGTGCGCCTGTGTGTGCTTAATGAAGTATAAAAAACACTAATGATACGTCAAGTATTCTTTTGAAAGCCAAATATAGTCCTTCTTTAATATCTATAGCAGTAACCAATAACATAGCAAATGGACTATTTATTTCTGTTACGACAATACACATTCTGTAATATGCTTTGTAATATGGATGGATGGCTGGACTGTGGCGGTGGTGAGTGTTGGGGGTGAAAAGGACTGAATCTCTGCTGAGTGCTCTACATCTATCCCTCCTCGCAGGACAATGTCAGGAAGAAATATTAATTAAAACCACTATTCTATGTGTTGGTGCTTTATATTCAGGTAAAAAATTGACCTATGACCATTCGATGCTAACCCTAATATTTGGTGGTCGTCGGCAAATAGTCACGACTCAGGTTTAAAGAGGTACCCCACCTTTGGTTGATGATCATTCACATCGTTTAGGCCATTCCCCTTGCAATAGTTCCTGAATTATTTAAACTACTTAGGTTATGGACAAGACTTTTAGGGCACGCTCCCAAATAAATCTTTTGTGACATTTTAGCTGTCCCCCTCCTCCCAATTTTCTTTCCTAAGCACTATGGAGTATTTCATTTTGCTGTGTGTCTGCTTCTATATTTTTGGTGGATCCTAAGGCCTTGTTTATTTAGTCTATTGTGATTCTGGTTTTGTCTTGTTTTTATAAGAATAGCATGCCTCGCCCTCTGGTGTGTGGATTTCTCGCATTGCAAAGCCCGGTGTCTCATTCTTGGGTTTCTATCACCCTAGACTGAAAAAGTTGTCTTACTTGCTTGAAAACTTAGCAAAATGAATGTATTGTATGTTTTTTTTTTTGGGGGTGTGTGCGAAATTTTGCAGCGTTGACGAACTTTGTAACTTTATGAAGATCGGACGTTTGTCGCCTTTGGAAAACTTTACCTGCGTGCGAAATTTCTTGCAAAAACATTTTTATCGCAACCGAATTCTCCCAAAAACGTTTTGCGTGTTCTTTCACCTGCTGACAGCTTTTGCGTGATTTTTCACACACTATTTTTTTCTTTTATATTCCAGAAGTTGGCGAAATTACATAATATTTTTAGTAACCCAGCTATGCAAACTTCTGGCCACCTTTCCTAAAATCTGTATTTGGTGCACCTGTTTGCTGGCTCACCATTTCCCTTTGCTTCACTTCCAGATTCACTTGTTGCCTGTCGCCATTTTACGGCTTCGTGGTCACGCGTCCACCTGTTTCCCGGGTCCTCTTAATTGACCCAGTCTCGACCACTTCCAGTTGCAGCCTTAAGATAAGAAATTGTAATGCGGTCTGATAATGCCTACAAGCAGCCTTTTTTGATTTCCACGCTAATTTCCCCTAGACTAAGAGATATGCAGATTTCGTTTTCCTTGTTTCCCTCTTACGCCCCCGGCCTTATTTGCTCTTACGCCCCCTTATTTCTGTGTAATTGGGAGCCCATGATTGATTTCAAAGATGGCTATCTCAGGGCTAGTCGTTTATTTTGTCGACAATTGCATGGTTATCCATTGGCATATCTGCGCCCGGTAGGCAGTTATAAAAGGCACTTGACCGACAGAGAATGTTGTCATTTTGGTTGGGTTTGCCCCAGCTCCTCCCCTTCCATTCGAGATATTCACTCTTGTTTTTGTTTTAAGATGTCTGCCGTGAAAAGCGCTGAATTTTCTCGTGCGTCACACGTCGGGATTTCATTACTGCTCGAACATGCCAACTGTTTACCACAGGGTATCATTATATTATGGTCGTTAGCGAGACGACCAAAAAGTGGTGACTGCTGCAGCAGCGGGCCTTTATGGTGTGTGTGTTGGGGGGACGTGTGTGTGTGTGTGTGTGTGTGTGGGGAGGGGGGTTGTTCTCCATTTATACATCCACGAGGCAGGCAGTCTAATTTGCAGGTGCTTCTTGTTTCCCTTCCAGCACAGCGCCTCCCGACTAGAGTACCTTCCATCTGGCTAAAACTATAAGCTTCCCCGCTTCTTGTTTTTATTGAATAAAAAAATTGTAGAACGAGAAAAAAAAAAAAGATTGTTGAAACTGGTTGGTTCCAATCTTTGACAATGTGTCCTGTGTACGCTCCTACAACTTCATTCATTGTTTCGCGTAGCGCCATCACATCACTTCAGAGCGCTAAATGAAAGGCTTAGGAGGTGTCACCAACGAGTAGCTCGTGAGCTACCAGTAGCTCTCCAGCTACCTGTGAGTAGCTCTTCTGTGAACTCCAGCCCACTAATACAGGAGCTTTTGCTTAGTTGAATTATATGTATACCAAAATTAAAAAGAATGCATTCAAGACGAAAATGCGTGTATTTTCAGAACTTCTAAGCTGATGTTTGAAGAAAATGGTTGAATTAAAAAATATATATTTAAAGCAATTATTTGAGTTGGAGAGATTTTTTTACTCCTATTTTTTCTTGGTGTCTGGGGATTGCAGGTATGGCTTTTATGCATTACCCATGTAATATTTCGATTCAATTTGTCAAAGCCTTTTTTTTTACTTTCATGCTCGAACCCTGCCTAATGCACTGATGTAATGACTGATGACGATCTTGAATGGGATGGTCACTCTTACATCACTAATATTAGTAGCTTGGGGTGGTTTTCATTGAACAGAAGTAGCTCTTATTACAGAAAAGGTTGGAGACCCCTACTTTAGATGGACAACTCTCAAACATTCGCTGCTAACATTATTGCGACTACCGAGGATGTACGCATACAGGCCACAAAATTAACTTTCTCACATAAGCGAACCCGCTCTATCAGCGACACATGCTTCATAAGCGATACGCTTAATAATGTTTGCATTTTTTTTAAATATAGTGCTGAGTAGCCCATTGATGCCGGATTATATTTCTATTTGTGTTGGGGAACGGTGCAGTAAATGTGATGTCATTAAATCGTGTGGTATTTTGTATGTGGTCAAAAGCTATATTAGCTTTTGTTTTTCATAGTCGTACTGTGTTTTTTTTGCTTGTTTTGGTTGACTCAAGTTGAACATTAAGTATGATTTTAGGATGATGCTTTGTAAGCTTGGCAAACCTGACTGTATTTCATCCAAATGAGCGATGGGAAAAAGACCTGCTGTATACTCTTAACATGGTTCGCTTTCTTAGGAACGTATTCATGATTTCTTCGAAAGCTCAGTAAAGAAACAATGTTTCTATTATTTATTTATTTTTTTTAATTTAAATATCAGAAATTAACTAAGTCTTCGAGCTAAGTTTCACAAATTTACTTTTTTAGTTCCAAGGCCCTCCGGAGTGCCCTTCACTAGCATTGCTGCATTTCCTTATGTCACATGTCCAGTAGAGTGATTGAAAATAGTTTTTGCTCGTTATGTTCATGTGGGCTAAAATAGCATAGGTTGTCGTCTCTTGTGTCATGGCATCTTCCATGTTGTCACCTGTCCTCTGTAGTTGAGTGGTTCATTATTGCCTAGTGATGCAATCCACAGCACCAGTGAATGTAGATGAGGAAGATCTATGCCAATGGATCGCGTTTTTGGATTTGTGAACTTGAGCCGTGTTTTGAAATGGCATTTTTGACTCCTACTTGGGTCTCTGGAAACCAACTCTTTCCTACTGACCTGCACACTTATTGGCAGTCTAGTTGATAATTTGCATTCACTCTTATTTAATGGTTTCTGATTTTACACGTCTGTGTATTGCAAATCCCCGATCTACATCTTTAATTCCAACTCCAACACTGAGTTTAAAAAACATTGAAATCTGTGTTGTTTAATGATTAAATCGGCTGGCCCATACTTTTCAGCTCGTCCCAAGACCTTTTTTTGAGAAGTATTAAACACAGGTTTCACCAAATACCATTACCACAATTACAAACCAACAAAGTAGACATTTAACATACACTCCAGGGTGAGGATTACTTTCCATTTCTAATAACTCTTTCCCTGCTTCTCACTGAAGCATCTCTTCTTGTGTACGGTTCTTAATGGTGATCTTTAGCATTTTAGAGCAGATTTATTTTCTTCATCACTGTGGCCAAAAACACGCAAATATTTCTGAAATCCACGTTTTCAATTACATTCAATATCTAGATTTAAACGTCACAATGAAGGAGATGGTCAAGTATTTTTTACTTTGAGAATAGTGTGATGGAAAGACTGAAGCTGTCTTAAATTCATAAAAAGAATGAAAGGTGACTTAGTAAAGAAACAATAGTGAATATTGTCGATTCATTACCTTTAAGATTTCCCTCTTGTCTCTGCCTTGTTGTCTTCGATAAAGATTGTCCCCCTAAGTGTCCACCTACTACACAGGAATGATAACAACCTTGTTCTAAATTTTTAGCTCCAAACAATAAATTCCCACTTAAACATCTACAAACATCACTGCATTACAGACTGCACATTACACGCCATGCACAGGCCCACAACGTTGAAGTCACTTTTCGTTCTTTGCAGCCACCTAGACTCCTCACAAAAGATTTGTTTATCCCAACTCTGAAGCATCAAGTTGTAATATGCTTCCCAATTGCCCATATTAAATGTTGGCTGATTTGTTTGTTCTAATCTACGACGACACACAACCCAGCTCCAAGGGAGACTCCACCATAGAAAACCCTCAAGCTCTACCTTTTGTGCAGTGCTCCATGTTTTAATGCAGAATGTCTAAACCCCAATAAATTAATTTTAGGTGACTTCTACTTGAACTAAAGCAATCCTTTCAGACAGTATTTTCTACTCCAACCCCATCCAGCATGGTGTAGTTTAAAATAGCTTTCTGAAACTCGGAAAGCAACTAAGAAAGAAAAAGGCAATCAGAGTTCACTGTTCTGATGACATCCTCTTACTCCCCTCCTTCAGCTTTCAATGCGTCTTCTACTACTGTCATCAAGCACTCTCCGATCCTAATTCAGCCCATTCGATTCTTCCTAAATCTCAGAAGTATTTCCACTATTGGCCTTAGGAGCCCCCATTAATCTAGTTCCAAAATTCACTAGGGCTTAAAATTAGGAGTGTGCAAAGTTGTTTTTTTGTGTTTTTGCAAACTTCTATGAAAAGTTTCAGAAATTGTGGCATTACTCTCTCGCAGAGCAATATGGTTTACTGTTATCTCGCATGATTTGTTTTACGTGAGCGTGCATCCCTCAAAATATCTTTTGGAGAAGAAAATGTGTTGCTGCAATACATTTTCTGCTCAGTCCTGTCTCCTGCAAGCAAAAGGTTTGGAAAATTGCGCAGTGTAAAACTATGAGAAATTCCATGTGATGAAAAGTTTATGAATTCCTCACATTTCGCAGGGGTAAGTAAAATTTCACCCAGGCCTATCTACTTCAAGAGTTCTATCCTCTCCCTTTGCTATGTTGTAAAACTGAGCTGGCCAATGTAGAAAGCTGGCTCTGTATATAGTATACCAAAATGAGGTATAGTGTGCACAGAGTCCAGTGGAACCCCAATGGTAGGCAGAGGTAAAAGTAGATAGCACCTTACTCTCTATTTGTGGTAGTGTGGGCGAGCAGTAAGGCTTTATCAGAGGGTAGTGTTAAGCATTTGTTGTACACACTCAGGCAGCAAATGATGTCACACACTCAAAAGACTGAACTCAGAGCAATTTGTTTGTATCAAAAATATTTAGTTATTTTATTTCTAGAACCAAGCCAAGCCTAGTGCAGGTAAGTGAAATAAATGCTTTGCAAAATCTTATGCAGTGTTTTACAGTTGAATGCAGGTTCAAATGCAGTTGGTTGAATTACAGGTAAGTCAACAGTTCAGAATTACTGTTTAGTTACTTTTCAGATTACTATGTACGTTACTTTTCAGATTACTTTTGCTAATCAGTGTGATATGCCTAGATATCACACTGAGACATCTCCTAGACAAAAGGTAAGTAATTCACTTTTTTGTACATATGCAGTTTTTCAATGTTTCATACAAACCAACTCCACACTTAAAAGAATTTTCAAGGAAAAGCAGTCAATGCAATCCTATGGAAGGAAATGAAGTTAACGGTTTGCAGGTAAGTACTTACTTGTGGGAGTTGGTATTCTGGGCTTAGAACCAGGGTTCCCCCAGGGTCGAGGATGCACTCTCAGAACACCCTCAGCGGCACTAGGGCGGCCGGGTGCAGAGTGCTGAGGCCCAATGTTATCCAGTGGGAGATAGGGGGCCTCCGGTTGGTGGCTGCTCACGAGCAGGCCGTAAGGTTGTGGGAGCAAAGCTCCTTGGCTTAAGCTCAGGGCAAAGGGGGATCCAGTTTAGCACAAAAGTTGCACCCACAGCAGCGGCTGGGTGCAGGGTGCTGTTTTGGCGTCGGATGCCCTGTTGTTTTCAATGGGAGTTGCCGGTTTTGGATTTTAGCTGCAGGCTCAATCCTGGAAGACTTCCGGGATGAACCAACTGCTGGGCAGGTAAGTTGGAGGGCTCTGGGATGTAGGTGCACCTCGGGTTCTCTTCTCCAGGGCGCAGGGCGGTTGGATGCAGGGGTGTCTTTTGAGGTCGGATTTCACCTTACCGGGCCACTCGCGGTTGGGGGGGGTCTCCGTGCAGAGGCTGCAGGCGACGCTGGGGAGCCCTGGAGGGGTCAACCCACAGTGGACTCTGACTTTGGAGTTCTGGGGGACCTCGCTGGGACCGGTGGGCCACTCGTACTCGGGCCGTAGGCAACGGGTGCAGTGGTGGTTCCAGGCATCTGGTTTCTTTGTCCTCAGCAGGCTCAGTCTGTCTTGGGAGTTTCTTTTGAACAGAGCTGCTGTTCACAGGAGATCCGGTCTTTGTTGAAGGCAGTCAGTCCTCCCAGGGTTCTGGAGGTCGCTGACTGCAGGACAAGGCGACTTTTGGCGCAGGATCTTTGGTAACTGCAGACGGGCTGGTAGGGCTGGGGCCAAGTGAGTTCTTCTCTGCAGTCTCCTCTGCTGGGTGTCTCCTTTCGTCCTTCTTCGTAGGTTGCGGGAATCTGTCTTCTTGGTTCAGGGCTGCCCCTAAATACTGTATTTAGGGGGCGTTTTAGGGGTCTCGAGGTCAGTAGCCAATGGGCTACTGACCTTAGGGTGACTACACCCTTGGTGTGCTCACCCCACGTGGAGGGGTGGGCACAATCCCTAATCCTGATTGGAGAGTGCCTGCCACCTGTGGGGGGGGGGGGGGTTGGGAGAGATGGGCACACTTTGTGGGCTGGCTAATTTTTCCCACCTGTCTTCCTGCCGAAAAGGAGAGGAGACAGGAAGGGGGCCTGCTCCTGATAGCAGGAGAGGCTGGGGGTCGCGTTACAAAGGAGGCAAGGCCTTTGAAGCTCCCCTGCCACAGATGGCTGTTCCTGGCCTGGGGGAGGTGTGACCACATCTGCCCATGGAGAGCTTTGTTTTTGGGCTCAGGGAGCGAAGGCTCCCACCCCAGGGGTCCAGAAACATGTTTTGTGGTGGCGGGCTGGTGTGTACCAGTCAGGGAACCCACCAGAGGCTTGTTGTTTTTCAAGGGGCATCTCTAAGATGCCCTCTGAGTGCATTTTTCATGAAATCGCACACTGGCATCAGTGTGGGTTTAATGTGCTGAGAAGTTTGATACCAAACTTCCCAGTTTTCAGTAAAGCCATTATGGTGCTGTGGAGTTCGTACTGACAAGCTCGTAATGGCATTACTGCACTTATAATGTCTAAGAATTGGTCTAGACGAGAGAGAGAGAGAGAGAATATATATATATATATATACAGGGCCTCTAAGGGTGGCACAGTAAGTGCTGCAGCCCTTAGAGGCCTTCCCTGGCCACAGTACCCATGGTACCTTTTGCAAGGAACTGACATGTGGCCAGAGAGGTGCGAATTGGGGGTACAAGGTACAGTTTTGGGAAAGAACACAGGCCCTGGGAACCTGATTGACTTGATGTGCCCTGGGTCCCTGCCAAAGTGCATCAGTAGTCTGGCAAAAAGTGTGTGGGGGGGTTACTGCAACAGAAACCCAGCATCCTACAGCCACCACATGTATTCTTAGCAGTCTGCTTCAAATAGCCATTAGGGCTGCACTATTAGTTCAGTGTTACCATTAAATTAGTAAAAAATCCTTACTTCTTTCCTAATTCCCCTGCACCGGTCATGATATAGGAATTTAACATCAGCAGACAGTAGCCAAGAATCTACAGTTTTTAAGACTCTTTGCCTTATATAACTACTAACTGTTCACTCCCTCTTATGGCGTCCAACTACAATTTTAATGTCTGATAGCATGATCACTTCTTCATCTCTTACTGAATTTTTGGGCAAAAAAACAGAGCAGCCAGGAGAGCATTGAAATGGAATACTCTGCTGAAGGGTGTCAGATTGGTGATCGTGTCCAGTAGCATTAATGTCTTTGGACTTTTCGTTGACCTACGCATGCCCAAACTAGTCTATCTCTTCTTTATTTGTTGTCATAAATATTCGCTTTTCTTCATATTCTACTGTATTCCAAGCAAGATTTTGTGGCATGACATTCAATATAAAGTAAACTTGCATAACCTAGCATTCCTTAGTCAACTCAAGTATAAGTGAGAATGGCTTTCTTTAGAAATCAGTGTTAATAAAGCGCAACTTACACAATGGCGAAGCACAACGGTGACTATTGCGAGTGTCTCATCCATTTTGGTTGTGGATATGTGTGCAAGATTGCTGATTTTCAATTCTACTTCTGCTCGTTGTGGTTTGGTCGTAGCAGCCATATTTGCGGATCTGTTGTTGCAGGAAACGCCTGTTTGTAACTTAGAAATATGTAATTCTACCCAGCAAAGTCATGTCTGAAGACTCGTTGTGGCTCTACCTGCTGTTTGACGTCAGCAGAGTCCATTTTGCCCAGTACACCAATGTCTAAGAATCTGCCGTGGCGACCTGTGTGTACTATTTGAATTAAGGAGTCACTTTCACCCAATAACCTACAGTAGACATAATAGGAAACCATTAGCAGCGCTGACACGACACATCTCCGTGATAGGTCGCAATAGGTCTGTTAAGCCAACGCTAGGTGGGTGGAAGCAGGAGCAGCAAGGAGCTTCTCTGTAAGAGGTTAGGTGTTAAAGAAAAACATATCTTCACGTGTTTTCCTAAAAAGAGTCCCTTCTAAGAGTTGAGAGGGGTGCCCAGTTGCCCACTGATTTGGCCTAGTTTGTTTTGCATGATGAATATCAATCTTGTTGACACAGCACCAAAAATATGCTATTTGTGAAAATGTAAGTTCGGTACGAATTGGCTGAGGGTGTAACAAACATTGCCTATCACGCACTGTGAGTGGTGCCATTTTGCCTGATCTCATGTGCACAACCTCCGGAAAAGGAGTGCACTTTAGCGCTAGGGCCGTTGTGCCACTCCTTAAATTTTGTTTAGGGATAATTTTGCCGTTTTTAATGTTTTTGGGCATATGTTTGCATAAAAAATGTCGAGCTGGCCAAGGATAGATTTATTGGCTTTGCCAATGCTGGTTTAAAATTTGTAACGGTTTTGGTTCCTTTACCCCCACTTATGCATGACTTATTGCTATATTTATCGTTATAAAATCTCTCTTAGTGGGTGAATGATGAAGGGTTCTGTTTATACACCTCTGCTTATTTTCTAGGAATTTTCTAGGAATTTGTGGGATTGTTCATACCCGCTGGCAGGATGGTGATCCGGCCGCACAAGCCATTCCTGCTGCGAGGCCCTTATTAGTGATCGAACGTCGGTGGAGGAACAGCGCCCTCCTGTGACCATTTGGGCGCACTCTCCAGTTCACGAGTGTTAAACTCATTTCTCCAGGGAAAAAAATGGAAAACTGTCAGTCCTGAGAAATAAGCTAGATATGTTGGACAGGCTGCTGTCTGAGTGAGGCGCTCAGAGGAGAACCTGCCGCGACTATCACTAAAATAAACAGACCGTAGCTTCCCTCAACGTGAGCCGTCTGTTTCCGGTCATCTCAGACTTGAATATTGTGTCGTTTACTGCTCAAAATGAGTGTGCGTATGTAGGAGCGGCCATTTTTAACCGCTACGGCACGCGTATCCACCCCTAGTAAATGTCAGCGCGGTACCCACTGCCTCACGTGAATAAGTACCATGTAGGCTAAAAAAGAGGAGCTCTCTCTGTATGTCACTCCTTATGGACATTGCTTCAGTTAAACCCTTTGAGGATGTGTTTTAAGGATGAAAAGGCTGAGGACAAAACGAGCCAAGAAGTAAAATACTCCTCCATCAATGTATGCACGCCTTTGTTTCCCCATCTCTTTTGTAAAAATTTTTTTTTTCAAGCGTTAACATATCCTAAAGGGATCGGACGAAAGAATTACATGTTTAAATGGATTCGTTGTTCGTAAACATCAAGTTTTCTGCTTCTTATACCACTGAGGTTCCTGTATTGTGTGCTTATTAGTTTTTTAGGCTATCTTATCAGCAAATGATTACCAAAGATGATATCGTACATTTACTGATTCAGCGGAATTGTTTATCAGAGGCAATAATTATATTTTTAGGGTCTGGTGGCTTAATGGACTAATGCGTCCACTTAAGGGGCCTGTGTTTGACCTCATGGTCACAGGTTCAAATCCCGGTGGGCCCGCTCTGCCTTTCATCCTTCTGAGGTCGATAGAATGAGTACCACTGAGTAAGTAACAATAAACATCTGATATTCAGCGCCAAGATCCCCACTGGTGAACGTGCGCATTACAAATGCATGTTATGGTATGTTTTATAGTTAGGGTGACCAGATCTTGAGAACCAAAAACCGGAACATTTTGGGAAAATAGAAGGATTACAAATAACATAAGATCACAGAAAAGGCATTAAGAAAATAAATAAAATGTAATTTCTACGACCAACATCATGCATATTAATTAAATTGCTTACTTGTAACAGCTGCTCACTAGCACAGCTTTATAACACCCAAAAAAAGCCTCTCGATGTTTTCAGTCGACCCCCTCTAAAACCGGGACATGAGCCAAAATTACCGAAGTCTGCCGGGACAGCCGGTGAAAAACCGGGACTGTCCGGGCAAATCCGGGACGTCTGGTCACCCTATATATAGTGCTTACAGCCTTGTGCTGCATTTCCATAGCACTGAATTTAAAGTTGGATGCTTTTCTCCAACTCCAAGATATTTATTTTATCTACCTCGGAAGGATGAAAGGCTGAGGCTTGCTAGCCTGTATTTGAACCTGTAATCCCCAGTGGATTTCATATCTTTCACATGGCCCCCAGAGCCATGCTGCCAGATTGTCGAAAATATCATTTCACGAGTAGTTGAAGAACAACTAAAAAAATATTAGACTGAAGCCTGCAGTCAGTTATTTAGCTGGAAGATCCCCCTAACTATGTAGGTGTTAATTTTGAACTTCAATTAGTTAATATTACTATCAATTTATTCCTACAATTGATTTAAATCATATTCATAGGGTTACCAGTTTTTTCTCTTTACTTGATGTCCAAACTAAAATCAGGGTAAGGCTTACTTACCTCTATATTTCATCCTAAGATTTCAGAGGTTGTCTTACCAACCTTTTGCCCATAATCTTGTACCACCGGACAGCTTACAAACATATGTAGATCGTCTGCGTCTTTATTCCGACACTTGGGACACCTTCTGCCCCTCTGGCCCTTGATCTTCGCAAGTCTTGCCCGAATTTATAGATCTTGTGGAAGGTGAATTTCTTTTTTTTTTTAAGGGGGAGGGTTTCACCATATCATAAAGAATGTTAAAATATACTTGCCACAGGTCTTCTTGGTCCCGTGTACGCAAGCTTTCTGTCCATGCTCTACTTAGG
The DNA here is from genome assembly GCA_963921515.1 of Calotriton arnoldi. Classification (NCBI taxonomy): domain Eukaryota; kingdom Metazoa; phylum Chordata; class Amphibia; order Caudata; family Salamandridae; genus Calotriton; species Calotriton arnoldi. Next base: position 2,636,641 of record CAWUFW010001566.1, read on the forward strand.
AGGTTCTGTGCCTCTTCTGCTGCTTCTATTAATTTCCAGTACCACCATGCCACTTCCCGCTTCCCAGGTGAAATGTCTTGGAGCTCCAACTCCCATTTGGTTTTTTTCCTCCCTTTTAACGTTTCGATTAGTTTTAAACTACTCCAGCCGCTGGTTATATTTAAATTTCGAGATCCTACCTTTTGCTGTCCCAACCAGTGAGTCCCAAGGCATTAGCTCATTCCCTTCCTTCAGCTCATCCTACTTATATATGCCTCCTTGTCGTAAGGGAAGGGATAGTCCATGGGATACCAACTGTCAGATCCCCGTTCAGAGGGCCACGGGGCACACAAGCCAAACCGAGGTGTTTGAGGCCGTTTACTCCTGATGTCCCGGGTCCCACTCTGTTATGGATCCCTCTAACAGGGTCAAGCCTCACCTTCTGCACCCGACTGTCAGCTAATAGCGTATCACAAGCAGTCAAGGCTCCCTCGGAGGGAAGTGTAGATACAGATCAGTGAACATGACTCATAACTCAACGTCCACACAGCGCACACAATAAATCAATGTCCAGCCAAATACTTATTTGGTATAAAAGAAGTATTCTAATTCTACACATGCAAAGGTAAACAGTATTCAATAAGCAATAACACAGTCCCCCTTGAGGTAGACACCCTAGTAGTTGTCAGGCCACCCCCCAGGCTACTAAGTTCCCATGTACCGGATGCATTGTTATTCCCCGCTCACATGTGGGAACATCCAGGGAAATTGCACTACTAGACCCAGTTCACGGGGTTTCCCCCTCTTGGTCTCAGTCAATAAGGTGTCGTCACTTAGAGTTCAAGTAGGGTTGCAAAAACCAAAGGTGGTATATCCCCTGGGGCCTGGTGAGCCGCTCCAGCAGTACGAACCGTGACAGCAGTGCAGTGCCGAACTTTCCCAGCTTGATAAAGTTGGGCAGCACACGTTCACACGTGCATCTCCTGGCAGGCCCGGGCTCTCTCTCCCGTGCCGCACTTATTAGCATCCTGACGATCTGAGTTGCTCCGGCTCCAGCCACACGCAGTAAGACTTGTTCTTCCTCGCTTGGGGATGAGGACAGTCTTCTTGCTCTGGCGGGGCTCCGACGGCGTCTCCTCTGTCCTCAGACCTCCTCAGATACAAAGCCTCCCTTGTCTTGGTTGTAGCAGCAATTTGGGTCACGGGCAACGACCTGGACTTCCAGCCTCAGCTCTTCCAGTGGTCCCTCCTGGCATACCGGGTCACTCCAACGAACCTCATTGTCCGGTCACGCTGGCCTCAGGTTGCCTCCTCTGCAGCCCCTCCTGGGACACAGGGTTGCAGCAACTTCCCACACGCGGTCAACGGCCCGATTGATATGACAGTTTCTTGGCACACGGCGGCCCCTCCTGGCATATGTGGTTGCCAACTTTCACAACGCTACACACGGGCAATGGCCTGAATAATGTGACACTGTCCATGATGCACGGCGGCCTCTCCTGGCATACAGGGTCGCCAGCGTCACAACGTGGCACACAGGCAATGACCCAATCGGTGCGGCACAGCTCCTTACACCTTGCTGAGGAGCCCCACACATTGGGGCTCCCCTCTGGATCTCCCTTCCTCCAACACGCTCCTCTCCCTGACTGGCACACGGGTCTTGGCGAGCAGGCAGGTACTGGTGCTCCAGACTGCAGGGCAGGTGATCTTGGTTTCCCTGGGTGATGTCCCCTCATCCAGCTGGGAGACTAGCAGGCTAGGCCCCTAGTCCTGGTCACAAGCAGATGTTTTGCAGAGCTTCCCCTCCGAATGCAGTCCGGCTGCTGCTCGGTGGATGACAAAGTATTGAGTCTCAGACTCCACTACTTATAGTTCCTTTCCAGACACAAATTGTGATTTAGGGTCTGGACCTTTGAAGTTTCATGTTGGGGTTCCGCTTCTTTGTATGTACATCTCTCCTCTTCATCCTTCCTTCTGAAAGATGTCTGTCACAGCAGGAAGGACTCCAAAGCAAATTAACCCACAATAAGATTCATGGGAGTGACCAGATTTCACACCTGGATGTCAGCCACAATGATCTGTGCATCAAAGGTTAATCCTGGGCCCTCAGTCTTACCCCTTTATGATTCCCTTATCAACCCCATCTCCCTCTTCCTGAGATGTCTTCAGGCCCTTTCTTTGTGATCTGTCACTGAATTAACGAGCCCTTTGAAATGCACTGGGAAGGCCTGGTTCCCCCTCACCTAGTGCTTGTCCCACACAGCTTACCGGAATGCAGCAATATACAATTCTGTCTGGGGGAGATTCCTCCACGCCTCATGTTTTCCCAGGCAGGTCTGGGCTTCCCAAAATGGAACCCAAGGTCCTTGTAATGTACTGGTGCAGGCATTTATAAACTCAGCATACATTCACAGCACGCTCCACTGTCTAGTATTATTGTGCCCATGTACCATGCTACCACCAGCATTTCCACATGCAGCACAAGCACAGTCTGTGCATACTGTTGAATCCTACAGTCTCTCTGTACTGCACCAGAGTGTGCCACTTTAAAACCCTCTGCCAACACACACACATTTACCATGTGCACACTGTTCAAACTGCACCCTCTGTCAAATTCATTTTGGAAAATTGTATAATTTATTTGTTATTCTTCAGTCAGTAGGCAGAACTAAACCAAGCTACTAGCTGTCATTTAGAGTAAAACATGCCTACATATGAAACAACATATCCGCAATTTTGAAATCATCTATTTCCCCTTTATACATGTGAACCAAAGTGGTAGCCCCAATACTACGTGTGTATCTTATTGATATTTTAGATCGAATTCTTCAGTTCATGCCTAAGCCCACTAAAGTTCGACATGGCGCAAATGCTGTCATGAGCTGATTCCACAATGTGAAGCCAGCCTCTGACAGCCATTTTCGCTCCAAATGTCACGTTGGGCCACTTAGGCAGTTGAAGTTCTGAATCCTTTGCAGAATGTTATCTGAGCTTTTGTGCACCAGCAGCATCCAGAAAACCAGGTCTATCCCTCCTTTTGTTTTTTTTTCTGTGGTAGATCCTGCCTGATCATTCTTTTATTTGCCCTCAAACAGTAAAAAGTGTCACCAATCCTCTGTGAATCTCCCGCTGGATCCTACTACGCGCCAAGCCTCACCATTTCCTTGTATGTCTGTGTATGTATACCGTGTGTAGGCTGTGTCAAATGGCGCTAACCTCGCTACAAAGCAATGGAGCGCTGTGCAGTAAATTGAGGGGGCACAGCAGAATGTTTATCCTTTATGTTTAGGTCTCGCCTGAGCCAGCGCATGCGCTGCTCTGGCGAGACTTTTAGTGAGTGGGCATTCAAAAATCGGATCACACGCTTTCTGTGTGGCCTCGAGTGTGCGGTTACGCGCACAGTTACGAGCAGAGGCGCCATCTGGCTTACCTCTCTCGTCATGCGCTCAGCGCATCGCTCGCGGGCACACAGAAAGCGTGTGGACGCTGCGGCTGCTTTCACTTTTGCCGCCGCGCGCCCACTCGCACCGCCCTCTCCGTCTCCTTTTTGAAGACCGCTTGTTAAACAGTTTTTTTAAACTGTGACATTTTACTGCCCATCCCGAGTTCACACACTGTTGAACTCTGCAGACACACACATCACATAAAGCTATTTGCATTTGTTTAGACAACGCGTCCCTCACTGCAGGACAAGTCCTTATGCAAAGCAGCAGTGCTATGCTTTTTTGGATCTGCCCGTCACATTATAGTCCAATACGCACACAGCAGCGCTTGGCGATAATAAAACAGCTTCACTGGTTCTTGTTGTGCGCACACCGCGAAATTAGCATACAAGTGCTAAAGATGGCAGACAAAGGTTATCTGTGTACGGTTAACTTGAGAAGAATGCCTGTGTCGCTCCCCTTCCTGGTGTTTTTGCAACGCAAACTGTAAGATCCGGGAGGGAATCCCGAGTCTCAGACCTATGTACTACCCACACACTCTGCAAATCAGTTGCTGTAATATACCCCTTACCGTGGCCATGAGTTTAAACCAGGTAGAACACCATCACAGTCTGCAAGACCTTTGCATACAATGAGCCCCGCAGTCCGATTATAGGGCGGGGGAGGCAGGTGACACAAGCCAGCTCCGCAGCTCTGAGCAAATGGCCTGGAAGATGCTATGAACCATGTTGAGGCAGAGAATGCACTGTCACTGCCCTATCTGTCCTGGACAAGGGCAGGCATCGGGAGACATGCAAGCCCCGGTGCCCCGCACCATAGTAAACAAGCATTGGCATAGCCAATAGGTCTCACCTTTGGGCCCTTATAAGTGTTTACCCATGCAACAGTTGATGTTGTTGCACCAAGGATATTGTGCTGCATAACTAAATACTTATAAGGTCCCAAAGGCGAGACCTATTGGCTATGCCAAAGCTTGTTTTTTTACTGAGGTCGAGACTCGTTACTCTGATCCTAAAACAACCCACCACCTGCTGACCCTGTCATTCTTTCTTTGAGGTACCTTGAGTAGCATTTCTCCCTGTGTTGTTTTTTATTTCCATTATTATTATTATCTATAGAGTTACTGCAGGGGTTAATTTCATAGTCCCTCTTGTCATTCCCTACTTCTCTCCAGCCCTACTTCCTTTTCTCTGTTTCTGCTTAACTTTTTCCTTTATTGTCATCCATGTTCCTCTTTTCTCATCTTTAATTCGCTGTAGAAATTGTGAAAAGACTATAATAACTCTATACTATTTTTGTAATGTAATTTAGTTTTTTTGTTTTAAATGTTCTTGTTTTGTTTATTTATTTTGGCCTACATTTCTACAATGCACATTTCCTGAACGTTGAAACTCGTTTTGCATTTCAATAACTTTAATTTTTTGGTCTCAACCGGCATCACTCAGGTTTTCATCAAGCTGACAATAACTCACTTTTATTTTTCATCGGGATCGATTTTATTCAGCTTAGGGTTGTCGATTTGGTATTTATCAATCTTGTTTAGGTTACCTAGATCGAATCCTGACTTTTGTGTATAGTAATTTGTACTCTTAAAATAAAATACATGGTTTGTATGCATTCATTACACTGGATGCCCCAAAAAATTACTATTTGTATATTTTACCTGCATTTATGTGAATCTGTAAGTTATCCTCCAACTTTTCCATCGATTGTGATTTTTCTTCCTGGATTAATTTTTATTTCTAATACTTAACAACTTTTACAAACTTTACTTTTATTTTCCCATGTGCTTTGCATTGCCTGTCCTGTTCCCCCACTGCACAGCACGTTCACTTCACTCTTGTGGCATCATGTCACTGCGCCATAACGTTGATGTGAAGTCAAATCTAGACTCCTTAATGACATTTCATCTGGTTCACTTGTAGGATCTGCGAGGTGCGCTCAGTGGATGGCACACCCATCACGTCATTCACGGTCCACGAGTGCGAAGGCTCCAGCCGCATTGGTTCAAGGGCTAGGCGCTACCTATTCACTGGCCACGCCAACGGCAGCATCCAGATGTGGGACCTGACAACGGCCTCAGAGGTGGCCAGCAAGGGCGAAAACCGAGGTACGAGAGAAACCGCCTGCCACGTTTGTTGTCATGCACCCAGGTTTACGCCTTTTGGGAAGTCTCCAAACCTGAACATAGGTTGTATTGCCTACACAGAATAATTTCAGCATTTTATTTTCTCCACTGGGAAAATCTGCAATCTCTCACACAGGACCCAAATCTGCACAAGAAAACAATGGTGATGAAAATCTCCAGTGCGCAGAAAGGTGCAGGATTCTGCATAGGGCTGAAGGGGCGCCTATTCCCAGTTGAGCCGCTGTGGCAGTTAGACAAAAGCGTGTAACGGAGTGTTCCATTGGTAGGGTTTCTCAGTGTTTGTGCTCTTGGACACACAGGCATCCTAGGCAGGAGCCTGTCCTCTGATCCATTTTGATGCCATCCCTTTCTCCCTTATGAAGAGGTTGATACCATGAATCCTCATTGATATGGCATATAAAATGAAACTGTGCAAACTTTGTCTAGGGACTGTACAATACAAAAAAGAATTTACATGAGCAGCACAGAGATACCCTGCAGACCCTTGCCAGAGAATTCCATTGCAGATCCGGGTCACAATTAGAAAATGTACATAAGTGGATTGTTATTGAGAAACAACAACCATTTAACTTGGAGTCCGAGTTTTATTGATTAATCTTTTGTTTTAGTGTTTTTTAGACAAATGGTCACGGTAGTAATATAAAGTGCTTATTAAAGTGCATATCTATTCGCTTGTATCTTATTTATTTTTTAACTTACATCAAATCAAATAGAGCTAGCTGGTCTTCCCCCCCCAAAAAAATACATCGCCAGTTTTAGTAATGCCCTTCTTTGAGCATCGTTCAAATAGAGCTATTACATTTGTAGGCAGTTGAGAGGGGCGTGGTCAATAGCCTACCAAGAAGGCTGCATAACTGTGGCGCTCTGAACTCCCACTACACACACTAGAACTCTCCTGATCTGCAAAATATGATTCCCCTGTACACTTTTTTGATCGACCTGCATACTGCGTGTTGGAGGTGTACGAGGAGCTATCACTCTGCGCTGCTGCAGTGAGGGCCCTGGCCTTGTCGCTGCCTGGTGAAGTGGAGGTGCGTGACTGCGCTGGGCCAGATGCTTGGGCCTGCGCGGTGCAGCCAGCCCAGGCGTGTGAGGCTAACATTGCTATGTGCCTCCGACCTTTGTGCAGACCCGCCACTCAAGTAGGCTGACAGAGATTGTGGCATAGCAGCGCTGGGCCCTGTGTAACGAGAGCAGTGGCTTCTCAGCAATGGAGGTAGGACCAATAGACGCCCTTTTGACAGCATATTGCCGCTGCTGACATTGCTCATCGACAGCCTACGTTCCCCCAGCCCCGATCATCCATTTTGCGGCTGACTTGCTCCTGAGGCTCTGTTTGTTGTGGGTGGCACTCCCTGATGCTTGGTTGAGGTGGTGGTCTTCACCACCATGGACGATGAACTCTGAGCCGGCCTGTAGCGCGCCCCTGGGCATCTCGCCTGTGCGTGCCACTTCTCTCGCCTAGCGCTCCTCAGGGCAGATGAAATAGGCAAGTCTGACTCAAAACACTGAATTTCCTGACTCAGATAGCCCATCACTCCCACTGATCTGTCACTGGGAGCCGGGTTGGCCGGTCCGACCCACCCCATAACCTACTTTCATTGTTTACTTTTGATACTAGACATGTTATAAGTTACTGTGGCATTTTCACTGAAGTTGCGTGTACCAGTGTGGGTGAGAGGTGGCAGGGGAGAGAAGGGTATTGTTTTCACTGGCATTGTTGTCGTTCATATTCTCACCAATTTATGGGTGCATTAGGAGCATGACCAGCATAACCATGTTTCCACCTTCTCCATTATTATTTATTTTTAAACTAAGCTTTACATGACCTAAAATTACTCACCTGCAACGTATGTGGGTTGGGTAACCAAAAACATGATCCTGTATTAATTTACCCGTCATTAGGTGGAGATTGTATTACTGTAGGAGATTCATCTGCCTGGGAACTCTGGCACTACATTAGCCTTGTTTTAGGGCTCAAGCAGATACTTCTCCTTGTATAACTCTTACTCAAGTGATGTCGCCACCCTCATCAAAAAAACATTGATTTCATACACATAGGCATGTATGTGCTCACGCACGGCAGAGCCCTGCTTGTGGAGGGAACGATTTGTGAAATCTCTTTATCTTTAATATCTATGTACCAGAATTCTTCGCTCGTATGCTCGCCGAATGTTGGTGCTTAAGCGCTGAGAAGATTATCGGGTGGGAGGGGTTGATTTCAGTCTGACTCTGCCCTACACTAGACAGTGATAACCCACACAGCCTAGACCACCTGCACTCTGCTCGCTGCACTGAACTTCAGTTGACAATGAGGGCCTATGTGATGTTCGCAGAGTGAAGACGAAAGACGCTAGGGCTTATTCATATTATTCTACAGTGCACAACACTCTGTCGAGCATTGATTTCTGGTTTACTTGAGGTAGGGTTTTACCCTGGATCCATGACATGGTTTTTGCATTTCACACTATCAGACCATAGCCGCTCAATATTGCTTCTGGCCTTACCTTAGGCCTTCAGATGCTCGCCCTTGTGGCAATTCCCTTCGAGAGCTCTCCACAGCACTGCATTCCGGCAAAGACTCCACACCGTCATTGTGGATTTTTTAAAAATTAAAACAGTTGAGGTTCCTAGGGTTTTCATGTTTTGGGAAGCCTTTAAAGTTTATTCAGAGGGTATACCATTGGTAAACGGTATGGTGTCCTCAGTCACTGAAGACAAAACTAGAAAAGCTCGAGAATAGCCCAGCAGACCTGAAATGCAAGTTTGAGAAAGATCATGATCCAAAGTTCTTAGAGCCTTAAATGAAGCCCTTATTGAGTGTAAAGAGACTGACACCAGGGAATGGAATTTACAGAATAAAGAGACTAAAGCAAGCCGTTCGGGAGAAGGCGAACGCCACAGTATAACACTGGCCTGGCTTACCAAACATGCACAAAGGCAAACCATCTGCGGGAGATATCTTTGTTGGTAACACAAACATTCTTCAAACTTTTAAATCCTACTACTCCAAACTATACATCTGCCCCAATGTGGCAGACCCAAGAGAATTTGAATGCTACCTAGAAGGTGTTCCGCTTGCCGGGTTAGAGGGATAGAGGAGGCATGCGCACCTACTTGATAGAGCCGAGGAGTACACGTAAAGTGTTCTCTGCAGTAGAGGGCAAGCCAGGCAATAAATCCTCAGGGTCAAATTGTCTTATGTCTGAGTTTTATAAAGATCGTGTAGCAATACTGGTACTGCACCTGGCAGACATGTACCTGTGTAAATGGGTACTCTGCTTCCTAGCATCATGGAGGTGGTTGTAACTGCTCTTCTGTGACCAGGAAAGGACGACTGGGACTCCAAGTCTTATCGACAGTTGTCGCTGTTAAACACCGACAATAAAATATTATCTCATATATTAGCCAGCATATTAAATGTCCTCTGACAGCCCTAGTCCTACCAGAGCAGTCCGGATATATCCCAGGAAGGGCAACATCTAACAATTTCAGAACATTCTTCACCCTAGTACACCGTATCAAACCAGACTTGGAAGGCGCTGCAGTCTTTCTGGATGCAGAGCGAGCATTTGACTCCTCGGAGTGGCCATTCTTATTTGCAGTCCTATGGTGTATTGGAATCCCCAATAACATTCGGAACCTGGTACGATTACTGTATAACAACCCCTCTGCCCCTGTTCACATAAATGGTGATATGTCCGAGCCTTTCCCAATCCAAAGGGGCACCAGGCAGGGTTGCCCCCTCTTCCCACTACTCTTCACCCTGTCAATCGAGCCCCCTGGCGGAGGACTGACCATTCCTACGGAAGCATTCACACTACTGTAGAAGCACATACTACTTTTGATGTATGCGGATGACGAAGTTTGTCAAAGAGCCAGAGGTCAACCTCCCTCCCATTCTTCGAGAGGTGGTTGGGTATGGTGGGCTCTTGGGTTACAGATTAATTATGAGAAATCAGAAATAATGCCTCTTAATGATGTCACTATAACGGTTACCCTGGAATATCCACGCAAATGGAATCTGGGGCCAATTAAGTACCTAGGTATACTAGTCACCCCAGACATACAAACGCTGATCTGCCATACCTATGGCAGTGCTGTGGCCAACCTTACGAACAAAGTTCATAGATGGATAACCTATCCATTGTCATTGGCTGGTAGTCGCATTAATTAAAATGATCGTACTTATGAAGTTTTTATAATTATTTAACAACACACCAATCCCACTTAACAAGACCTTCTTCAGTATCATACCCTCACTGTTCAAACTGACCTTGGGGGTAGAGAGTGTTGTGGTGGGAACCCCAGACTGAAGTGAGACTATCTTACCCTGCTATTGAGTGGGGAGGTTTCTCCATTTCAGATCTGGAATGTTACTACCTCACCGCGCAGTCTCATTACGCCTCCTACTGGTATAGCCATAAATGCACCGACCCCCATCTCCATATTGAGCAAAACCAAGGAGAAATGGGTGACCTGGGCAGCACAGTGATTACCAGAACTCCACCTAGACCTCTGCTCAGTATATACATGGTGAACTCCACATGTTGTTCAGACTGGTTCATGGCCAGAGGAGGGAGCCTGGTATGCCTGTACTCCCCTGAATTAAAATCAGCCAATAACCCCACCATCACACCAATGCTTGAATCCAAAGCCAGAGACAGCATGCATAAAGCAGGTTTCACACGGGTGGGCCCATTATATACAGAAAGGGCTTTTTCGTCCCTTGACCAATTTAAGAAAAACCAAGAGATAAACGCCCTGTTTTCACAAACTACAGGGTACGTCATTCCATTTCGAAACTATAGCCAACATTCCCCACAGAACCTCCTGAATGTCCCTGTTCACTCAACTTCTTACAGCCCCGGACACACAGGAATGGATTTCCAAGTTGTACAGATTGTATACTGACGGTCTCCCAAAAATCAGCACTGCCGCGTAAGGTAAATGGGATGGCTCAGTTCAGTTCATGGGATGGCAAAATTGGAAAGGACCTCCGTGATGCTGAATGGCAACACTGCTTCACAGAAACAAAACGTATTTCCATAAGTCACAGACATACGTTTCTGCACTTTAAGTTTAAGTTATTAACAGGATTTATTGCACCCCTAAATTCCCCCCACATAGTTGACTCCATCTCCCTAACCAACTGCGCTCGCTGTTCTACAGAGCCTGCTGGATTTTTCCACTTGGCTTGGGAATGCCGCCGATTAGAGCCTACTGGGCAGGGATGGCCAATGCCATTACCCGGATTGTTCAACAGCTAATAGAGTATGCCCCTGAACTTATGTTGCTGGAGTATGTCAAGCTGCTTCCAAAGCCTATCACAAGAATCCGTGGCGGCTGGCTTGTACCGAGGGTGGTGGGGGGGCACAAAAAAAAGAAATAATGAAAATAGACTTACCTTTTATCTTGCAGCGTGACATCCTCATCCCTCTGGTGTTTTCTCTCCTCACGGAAGCTCCCGATGCAGGAAACTGCACTACCCAATCCTGGCGCTGCTTTCACAGCATGAAAGCAGCACCAGTATTGGCTAGAGCGGCCTCACTCAGTGCTCACAAGAACACTGGAGGCCTGCGCTTTCTCTAACCTAGCTGTTTAAGACAGCTAGGCTAGAGAACTTTAAAATGGGCATGTCTGGCTGGCTGCCCCAAGACAGTTGGCCAAAGAGGCTTGCACATTTTAAAGTGCGTAGCTCTCTGCTGCTGCCACTCAGCAGCGCTGGCCCCACCCCGTCCTGACACTTAGTTCAGGATGGGTTGCTGAAAAATAAAACAATAATAAATTAACTTTATTACTGTTTTATTTTTCAGTGTGGGGCGACACTCCTCTGCTCAAATGGAGGAGCCACCCCTGACCTGAATAACCGCAGTGCAGTTACTACTTGCAATTACAAGTCCTGCTGTCACGACCTAAAGATATTTGGTGACCCTTGAACGTATATGGACACTGTCTCGTTGCAGTAATAACATATATGTACACAGAGATTTTTTTTCTACAACATTATATGTGTAATTGCCAAAGTAAGTGCAGAAGTGAACTTCATGAAGGTTGCCCTGCTCCGCGAAGCTCATGACAGGTGTACTAATACCTCGATTTGTATTTGTTGTCAGATGCTCCGCACCGTACATGTCTGGTCTCATATCAAGTGTACTTTGTTATTATGTTCATAATAAAACCAAAATAAATAAATAACATTTGTAGGCTATTTGATTTCAGATTTGTAAATCATTTAGAATAATTTGCAAGATGTGACCAGTCTTGTTTATTTCAGACATTAGTTCATCAGACAGACATCAAACACAGCAATAGCAAAATTATTTAAAAAAAAGATACATTCCAGTCCCTCATACCTTTGTTTAAAACAAATACACTGATTCGAAGGATTTCCAGTTAGTCTAGCTCAATACTGTGGTCATTCCAAGAAAATATATTAAAAATATTTAATTGTCCAAAAAGGGCTCATGCAGAAAAATGAATATGCATCAGTTAATTGCAAAGTATAAATCGAGTGTGGATAAGATACATTTTGTGATACAACACTCTTGATCCTTGCCCCTTTCAGCTCACTGTCGACATATGCTTTTGCCAATGAGGTGTGGAAGATCCTGCAATCTACTTTGTTTAATGAATATCAAACAGAGTGATAAAGATGTTTCACCTTTCCATACTTCACTATCAATAATAGTGGCCTAGACCCTAGTTCCTCTGCGCTAACCTCATCCCCAAACCCAGCTGGACCTTTGGAGATTGTGGTATCTTCCAAACAGACATTGGAGCACTTAAGTTTCCAGGTCTATGTCTTTACATTATGTGATTTGTAGAGCCGCTGATCCATGAACCATTGCAAAAATATAGACTGCGAATCCCAGAATATTAAAAAAAACTTGGACTGAATGAGCAGCTCTTGCGAAATGCGAGTGCTTTGAGAAGTACCTTTGCTAGATATGTTTTAGTGCATCAGTGAAGACAAACGCATGCTTTCTCTTGATTTTACGAGCATCTGCGTTAAGGTCCGGGTCGGGGGTGTAGCTTCCATTGGTGCAGAAGGCACAGTGGCTCAAGGTCCCAGACAGTGGCGTAGCAAGTTTTGGGGGTGGCAGGCTCCCCTCTGCTCTTACCTGCCATCTTCTGGTAACAATCACCAGCAGCCTCCCCCCCCCCCCCCCATACAATGCGGGCGTTGTGGAGCAGCAAGATTCCGAGGACTCCGCTGGAGGTACATCCCCCCCCCCCGCCCTGCTCTTCAAAACGGCCGCCATGGGGCGGCAAACGCAGGGACCGCCCCAGGCAGTCAAAGGTCTAGCTACGCCACTGGTCCCAGAGGCCTTAGGCACCATGCCAACAATTTGGATGAGGAAAGTGGTAGATTTAAAAAAATAATCAGGAGAATGTATTTCTCACATTGACTTCTATTGCGACCTGCATCAGGTCTATCTGTGTGTATGGGACTTGTAGGTGTGCTGCTGCAGGATCGGATTTCAGAAATTCAAATATACGTTTTTTCCATACCTGTCGGGGGCTCAGAGAAATCGCTATGGTAGGCACAGAAAGCGTAACAAAAATGTTGTGCACTTGCGTGCAGGAGCAAGTTACTAGCAGTGCATATTCCAAGTCGCACAAAATCAGCTCCTGCTATCTGTAGCCCGCCAAGGAATCTGGTTTTTGCATGCAGGAATCGGGAGGCGAGAGACTAGCCTTGAACTCGGTAGTCTCCCGCGGGCCAGAATAGAGAGGGTTGGCATGTATGCTTAGGTGCCCGCTGTATGCTTATTATTGCGTATTTTACAATTCAAAAAGCAGGTAGGGGTGGCATTTGCTTCTTTGCACTTGTGCCTGTGAAACACTGGCTACGTCATGGTCTGGGTGTTGTTGTGGAGCGGCATGTGAGTTTCAGGCCGGGTTTGGTGGTTTGTGTTCCGTGCGTTGATGCTGGTGGCTGTGTACAGCTTGTTTGGTTCCCGAGTGTCACAAGTCCAAATGTATTTTTTTTTTCTTTCAGAGCTGGGGGGTCTGACTGAGGAGGAGCTATTGCAGCAGTTGGAGCAGTGTGACCTCGCCTTGACACGCACCCCGGATATGAGCCCAGCTGTTTCCTTCACCCACTCCACCACGCCCCGAGCTTCCGTATCCAGGTAACACACGGCCAAAAAATATGCACTTTCACAGGAGCTATTTTTTTTCTGTTTTAATTACCAATTTTCTGCTGGCTAAATTACGCGGCTTAAAATCGAGCCCGAAAGGGACTTGTTTCAGTTGCACTTTAAAATTACTGCCGGTGCTCAGACCCGATAGGACCCGGCTCACTTAAAGCCCTGCCTGATGGTAGACTCACTAAAGAGTACTATAAGTGTTACCGGCCACATAGTGCTCAGTTGTTTCTTAGCACAACCTGTATACGCTAATAACTGGCATTGACACCAAACTGCTCAGTGGTGCTCATTTTCTGAGCCCTCGAAAACTAAGATTATGATTCCACGTAGCCAAGGATACAGTGCTCCTGTCATGGGCCCTTCTTTTTCAAATCCTTGTTTTCAGGTGTGTGAATCTAGCTGCCTCTGTTGAAGCGATCTAGGACGTCAACTCCCAGAACACATTAAGATGATAAAAATGAGAACCCAGGACTGGAGCACTGCGTCAGTGGTCAGAGATGGGAGAGCCCAAGAATTCATGGGCCCATCCGAGCCAGAGCCGAGCCACGGGTCCGGCTTGGCTGGAAGAGCCCAAGTATGAGCCGAGCCCAGAAAGAAATCAGCATGGGAACCATGAAAATGTAACTCACAGCTTCCAGCCCCGCAGAAACTGATGAATGAGCAGGGCAGGTTGATTATAAAGTAATTAACACAGCCCTCTCCTTGGGCTGGGGGGGGTCTGTAAGTCAAGTAAATTGTTTTCCGTGGTGGTGTTGTCGTGATGATGTGCCTAAAGGCAGTGCAGGCAGGCGGACTGTAATGCTATTAACACAGCCCTCCCCTGGGGCATTGGGCTGGTGGTCCGTGAAGATGTGCTAAAACCAGTGCTTTCCTTCTTACAGTGGCAGTTTCTACAGTTGTAGCACAATCCTGCTTTTCACAGCCTGTGAAAAGCAACATTTCTTTTTTCTTCCTGGCAGTTTTAAATAGCGCAAACTCGACCCAAAGGTATTGGAGCGCTTTACAAGAGCACCAATAACATTGCCCATGGTCCACTTCATGTTTTTTAAGGCGCGGGGAAATTACGTGATTTGCCCAGAATCACAGGATGTTGAGCGATGCCGAGACTTGGACCTGGTTCCCCAGGTCCATTGTCAGCAGTTTTGGCCATTACGCCACATTCTCTCGCCACATTCTGTTACAACTTTAAAAAACACCAACATTGTCGTCTTTTGGACACAATGCTGCTTTTCAGTGCTTGTGAAAACCAACAAGCTCTACAACTTTTCGAAAGAACCGCCAACACAAGTGTTGTCTAATTTTAAAAGATGCCAATAGACAATGCGTCAGTGTTTGTGTTTATTAACTCAGGGGGAGGGATGGGGCTCGGATCGTGTTGGGCTCGAGGGTCTATGAGGACCCCCTAGCCAAGCCAGAGCCGGGCATGTGGCTCGACCCAGGCTCAAGCTTTTAAGGGCTCACCCACCTCTAGTCCTTGGTGAAGTAGCGTCATCTGGTAAGGTTACAGAAGGAGGTAGGGCATAGTCTGCCTCACTGAGACTTGCGCCTGCAAGCTTCAAATTACATAGAAATGTCCGCAGCAGGTTCATCGACCTACTAAACTATCTTAGCGGTTTACCATGCAAATATCCCAGCATTTGTGAAGTAATTTGCTTTTTTATGTACTGAAGAAATGCCCAGAGCGTTACATCCACTCACAGTCACCCGCGTGGTAGGGTGAATGATGCGCAGAGACGTCTTCATCGGCTGCATGTGGCTGCTCAAACTAAATTTAAAATTTGCATACTGAAGCTCTTGGCTTGAATGCCCCTTTGTACCGGGTTAAGAATTTCAAACTTTCTACTCTATCCCTAGCAATGACATCTCGCACCGACGAGCTGCTGATAGTATTTTGCATCCACAGGGTCCATACTGAGCTCTGAGAAAATGTTGGCCTGGTGTCATTGGCGCGCATCAATTGAATACCGGTTGTAGAGGAGATCAAAGAGGGTTTCAGATTTTTCACAGGATAAGAGAAAAGGGGATCTTTGTACCATTCTGGTGCTCTACCACTTCAGCCTCTTTTACTCAGCGAGCTACTCCGTTTGGTGAGACCCACTCAAATATAGACCGTTGACTCTTGAACTTAGAGACTGGCCGTGTGCCGTAGAACTGAAGGATGCACATTAACATATTACCAAATGGCAACCTCGTCAGAGGGTTCCTAGGGTAGCCTTTGGGGGAGATCTTTATAATGTCAAAGTTCTCTGTTGCGGTCTGAGCCGTCCAATCCGTGCCCTCCCTTCCTCTTTTTTACCATGATCGTGGCTTTTCTCGTGCATCACGGTGACTACTCCTTAATCTGTCCCGAAAATTGATTAATAGGAAATGTATTTTCTTTTTCCAATGAATAATAACTTTACAGGAGATCTCTCTTTATCTTGATACTTTGCTACTGCATGTTGATTTCAGAAAACCCTTTCCATCGAGGTGGTTTCGTATGGCAGCCTATGGACCCCAACCGCTGAGCCTCATAGTTATGTTTTGCAGCCAGGAGCCAATCCATGGGTCCTGTTTTGTAGTTGCATCTTTGGCTGTTCAGCAGTGTCTTAGGTTTGATCCTCCGCCTCTGTCTGCCTTGTGAGTTTGATGATGTTTCTAGACTATGCAGTCTCAATGGCATCCGTATTAATCTACAGGAGCTCTTACCATTATGCCCATGCTGGCCATGAACATTGGATTGGCTGAGCTACTGGACATTGCTACTGTGCCATAACAGTCTGAGTCAGTGTTACCGGATATTTGCAGATCTTCTTGGTGCTTATCCTAAAACACGTAACCATTAATGAGAAAAATCATGCACTATGCAAGTTATAATTGTCAGTTACATCTGGGATATGATGTAATTGGGATGAATATAGCACTTTACTAGGCGATGTACTACATCGCGTGCTATTACAATGCGGTCGTTACAACGACAGCGCTGTTAGTACGCGATGCATTTACATCGCAAGTCTTTACAACGACTTCCACTAGGGGGCGCGCTGGACTTAGGAATACTATTATTTACTATTCCTACTCCAGTTTGCGCAACAGTAGGGAAGGTGTTGGAATTCATTTCCAATACCTCAGCGCCCCCTAGTGGAAGTCGTTGTAAAGACTTGCGATGTAAATGCATCGCGCTCTAACAACGCGGTCGTTGTAACAACCGCGTTGTAAAGGTATTGCGGTGTAATGACCGCGTTGTAAAGGTTGTTTCCCGATTGGGATAGATCTAGTAAAGAGCCAGGTTGAGAGAGTTTCCTGAGTCTTCCGTGGCTTGGTTCAACACATATCAAGAGAGTACCGGCTCTTTGGACCTGCCACCCAAAGCTCACGGTCTCAAAATAATACTTTTTCTGATTTGAGGCGTGCAGAGTTTTCAGCTTGTCAGACACGGAACAAGACACTTGGACTTTGCAGTCCGAAAGTCTGGTATGCTGAAACAGACTTGTTTGATATCTTTACCCCGTGAAAGGCCTAAAATCAACATGGCAGGTGTATGCTGGGCAAGCTGCGAAATGCCTAAGTTTTCATTGCCACGGCAAAATAGATCATGTTTCTATAGTCCAGATCAAGCATCAAGGTGTTAATCACTGATACATGCCACAGTGGGCTGGTGAAGAGAAGCACATTCTTCATGACTCTCAATGGAAAAAAATCCAACCTTGCAAATTTTGTTGTCGAGAGACCGGTCTTCCTCCATGTGGCTACCCAAATTTCAGACTGCCTCAACAGACAGAGCAGCATGGCCCATGGTCTATGGCCAAACAACCTTCTACTAAATGGACATGTCTCCTTTGGTGAGCAGCAATTGAATTTTTGTAGGGCCAAGCTTCAGAAAGATTGTTAACATCCACCACCAGGTAAGGCTACTTACTGTCATCATAGGAGTGGTCATTTTAGAACATATACATTTTTTATATAAGCCTGAAAAAACTCTGTTTGTTAGTCAACCCCTACGTTTTGTGACTTCTCAGACACATTTAAAGCCACCATTGACGCAAGTGCCAAGTACCTCTTTTGTGAGGTAAACTCACTAAAGAGTACTCAAGTGTCACCAGCCACCATGCCACCCACACATTAAATACATCATATAGTGCTCAATTGTTGCATAACACATCCTCTTTCTGCTGATAGCTGGTATTACCTCCAAGCGGTTCAATCGTGCTCATTTTCTGAACCCTTGAAGAATAAGGCTACCAGACGGCTCCACGTAACCAAGGATACAATGCTCTTGCCATGGGCTCTTCTTTTAAAAATCCTAGTTTTCATGTGTGATATTGTTATATTGTCTGGCGTGGAACGCCATACGCGATGGTATAAATGAGAACACAGAACTGTAGCACCACGTCCTTGCTGACATAGCCTCATCTAGTAACCTTACAGATGGAGGAAGGACAACATCTGTCCCACCGAGATTCGAGGTTGCAAATGTCAAATTACATTGAAATCTCAGCCGGAGGTTCATTGACCTACTGAACTATCTTAACAGTATACAATCCAAAGATGCCAGAATTCGTGAAGTAATTCCCTTTTTATGTACTGGAGAAACGCCCAGAGCTAAGGCGGTCTGGTCCTGTGCCCCTTCATTTAACAAAGGGTGCTTGTACTGCATAAAATTCAGCATGGTGCCATCTGCATAAATGTAAAATAAGGCCCCGGCAGAGTGGAGAAGATTGGCAAAGCAGCTGATGTACAGATTGAAAAGGAAAGGGGACCATGTAAATCCTGGGAACCCTCAGTTCAGCTTTCTGGACTGGGTTGCAGAAGGGAGGCATGAGGACAATCTAGACGTCGTTTGCCAAAAAAGAGCTCAGTCCAATCCAGGACTAAGGCTGAACAACCTACCACTGCAAATCTGTTGGTCAGGATGATGTGAACAGTAGTGTTGATCCAAGAATATCATGACCCCAGCATCACCACCTTTGACCGATCTGCGTAAATCATCATGTACTGGTAGCACAACTAACTTGGTGCTGTAGTCTGCCTTAAAACCCACCTGTAATAGGTCCATCGGGGCATTTTCTTCTGTACACGGAGAGGCATCTTCAAGCCCCCCGCGCTTGATGAAACGTAAAGTGGGAACGCTGCATCCTTGGTGCATCTGCAGAGGAGGGAGTGTGGCTAGATCCTGTCTGTGTACGTAGTTTGTTACGGTCCAGTGCAAGCGTTTGTGCAGTACCTGAGCTTGTTGCCTCCTCAGATGTGACCAGCAATGTGCATGAGCCACTCTCTAAGGCACTGTCCTCCCCAGGGAGATGGAAGAATAGGGTAAAGAGATTCTTAAAACCAAAAACTGGAGACCTAGATGCAGGACTGCAGGTATAGAGATACTATGGCCAAAGAAATTACAGTGACAGCATCTATGATATAGCATTCAAGCACACATACTCACCCATCCGCATGTAAGCTACTCGCCCGAAGGGCAAATACGTTCACAGACAGCACATAATCAGGCCCACATAGAATCATTCTATATGCAATGGATTATGCATGATTGTGTGGGTGGATGATACATGGATTTATTAGCGTGAGTGGCTTCTACTTCCGATGACTTGAGTATCTGCTGGGGTTCTTCCCTTTGCTTCAGGTGTTGTTTTCTGTGCTTGCTCTGCTGTGTATTTGCTGTGTAACTAGTTTTAAATAGTTCATTTTAAGGGGCTCTCTACTTTGTGCCAAAGTTAACAAAGATTTTTGTTCATTTTTCCTTAGCCTCCAGTCTCAGTCGAGTGATTGTGCCAGAGAAAGACCACCCCGCAGTGGCATGAACAACTTTTCGACCTGTCCACGTTCGAACCGGGATAGTCTACCCCTTCCACTGAACAGACCTCGAGACGGATTTGTTAGCCTTTGCAATCTTCAGCCATATGCAACTGCCAGCCTGAACTCTCTGAACAGAGCTGACCTGTTCTGGAGCAACCCCAAGCCTTCCAAACTTCTTGTGGATCACCAGCCCAAAGAAGTTCGAATGCGGAAATCCATCACCAACTCAGAAGCTGCCTGCGGCACGAGCGATACTAAGTCGAATTATGGACCTCGAGGAGGAGGGAGCTTCGTTGAGAGGTGCCAGGAATTGGCCCGTTCCACTGAATTTAATAACTTTGAAGTCCGACGGCACAGCCACTCTGTGGAGCCTGAGGGACGTCCAGTCTTGAAAAGCAAGAGTCCACGTTCGCCGAGCAGCCCGGTGCACAAGCCCACAATTCCAAGCCCAACACCTTCAGTTAGGACTGCTTCGCCTTCATCGCCTGCAAAAAGTGCGGCTGTTGGAGGGGCTGAAGCACCAGTAGGATCCCCAAGTCTGCCACTAGTTCCACAGAAGCCAAGGTTGAATGAGACCTCCTTCTGAAGGACTTTTAATAATGCTTGGATGGAAAATGCTTAAATCCTTCAAGCTGGGTGTTTGGTCATCCACTCTATTGCAGGCACAACGCATTGTGGGACAGGAGTTACACTTTTATACACTTGGACACTATTTTTCAAGACCATAACAGAATAGCTTAATTATTTGTAAGTACTGATGTCTTCTGGCTGAAGCAATGAGCCCATAATGGGATCAAAAGAGAGCCATCTTCCAAAGGACATGAATGCCAATCTTCCAAAGGACATGACTGCCAATCTGATGGGTATAGACATGCCCATATGGGGGACAGATCAAACACCGCCCTGGAGTAAGGTATTTTGTTGGGAACCCGATGAGCCATTAATGAAACATTAGTTTCCTTATAAAATACAAAAAAATAATTTCATTAAATAAAAGAATAAGGTTAAAATTCGCCTGTCACAATCTTCCAGTTCTGGCACAGTTTGTCCTGGCCCTAAAAAGCAAATACAGTGGTGCCTATGCCTTAAATGTACAGCTATTTGATGTATTTCCATAATGGCTAAACCTGCCACTCATATGTCTCCTCGGTGCATAAGGAGGTTTGTATGGAAAGATGCTCAACTCTAACACAGTGCCAGTTTGGGAACTGCCCCGCTGCCTCTTGAGACTCATTTTCTCTTTGCTTGTATGGATGTGTCTTTAACACCGACAGATGTCGTAGGTCTTCGATATTATGAGAACTGCCTGGAATTATTCATTTGGCGTATGATAACTTCTTCCCCTGTAGATTGGCATTAAAGAACAGTTTGACGATAAGCCAGAGTTCGTCTCAGTCCTCTCAATAGTCAACAAGCTTCCACATAGGGGCCAACTTCCTTCACCTTTAGCTCGTTTTCATGCCCTGTTGCCTAAGGCTACGTCTGGAAACTAAAATTCACAAACTGAGATAGTTCAGTTCATCGATGAAATACACCGGTGGTGCTATGCACTGCTGTTAACAAGTGTGTGGTTAGTCAAACCTTTTCCCACTAGAATAGTTGCTTTTTCCTCACTTTACTCCGTGCTCCTCAAAGTGGGCTCTGCTTTCCGTGTTGCGGTCTCCACTGAAGCAACGTCACCAGCTGCACTTGTAAGGTTGATTATGTCCTCATATAATAGTATTCAAGAAACAGGGCCTGTCAGAGGGTCATAATACTGTAGAGATGTTGTCTAGGCTAATATGCAATGCCCATTCAAGGAGTATGTTTACATTCTTGGAAAAGCTTTGGGAAGTGTTTCATTTCAGGTCATAGTGTTCAGATTTTAGAAAGACTACTTAAAGAAAACATTAACCAGGACTTTAACCTAATGCAGTCACTTTGAGGGTTACTGATGAAAGATTGCACCATAGGGTGACACTCTTGCTATTTCGCAAGAGTTTTGAATGCCAGACAGGAGTAGGCCTAACTTCTCCCAAACACAGACTTTTCAGTCAAGAAGCCTTTTAATGTGACTGATTGAATAAAAAGGCAGAAGCCATGAGCCACCTGTGTCTCCACCAGAATCTCACTAGGGGTAATTGGTTTTGTAGTTGCTAGACGCCTTCCATGATTTTTGTGTACTTTCTTGAGACCGTGTAACATAACTTAATGTTCACAGTGAGACAGACAAGAAAATCTTGTGCTTGCTTCCTGCTAAGGCACATTGAAGAGTCCACATCCTTAGAAAAATTAGAAATAGATTTTTCTCATATAGGTAGGCAGCAAGGGTGCACATACTGCAGGATTTAAACAGTCTGGGGTATCCCAGTACAACATTGGAAATACTAATCCTTTAGCTGTTCTTAAAAATAAATAAAAAAAGACTAAAGAACAACAAAACATAAAACAAGAAGAATGTTACTAATGTCCCCTGTAAACGTAGGACATATTCCCCAGTGCTTTGGCAAATGAATGGTTCAGTTTGATTTTGGAACCTGAATGACTCCGTACGCCAGCAGGACCATGCGAATGAGAAACATGGGCTGCTATTCCCTTTGCATATCTGGTGATGCTGAGAATGCCCTTAATGGACACAGACCTGGTAGGACACTCCGAAGAGGGACATCGATGCAGTGACATTTTTTTTTTAACCTGTGTGTTTGATATCAGAAATATCTTCAATACATTCCTCAGATGGCAGGGTTGAGGGGACAGAGAATGCCTTGTTGCTGAAAGCATTTCCCTGCTATGCTGCCACTGAAGTTGGTGCTCACATGTAACACGCTGGCTGCTTACTGGAAAACTCTTTTCTTTAAAATAAATATTTTTGTTTACTTAATGCCTTTTTCTGAAATACTGACTTTATTTTAAAAATCCCACTATCGACAATTCATGTTTCTTATTATTGGGCCTGGTGGGCATATAAACGTATGCATTTTATTGGGTTATATGTTGTGGTCCACCACGCTTTTTATCCTTTTCTTTCCTCCTTGCAGTTTTGATACAACTTAAGCAGTTCCGATCACAATCCATCTTCAGACAGCTAAGATCGGTAAACTGTAGCACCATATTCTAGGTGTTGTTATTAGTCGGTTTAAGAGGAACTAGGAACATGTGTTCAAAATACCCTCCCACACGCTCCCCATCCTCCGTGTATGGCCTTCCAGCTCCCTTCCCTCTCGGTCTTTCATACTGAAAATGTTCTGCCAGGGTTTCCATATCTTATGCTTTTGGGGACAGCCCCTTGCTTAATATATCTTTCCAAGAAAAGACATCTGTTTCTTTCCCTTAAGCAAAACAAAGTAGAGAGGGGCTCCACTTACCCAAAGGGACAGGGCACCGTGTTAGACTATTAAGTCAAATGAATGACTCCCTTTGGGCTTGTATGTTAAATGTCAGGCACACTCTTACTCTAATCGCATTCCACACTTCATATGCACCCCCGATGACATTATAGCCTTACAACCCGCCGTAGCGGGCTATACCGGCTATTAAAGGCCCGCTCCAGCGTTAAAGGCCCGAGCCGAATGCGAGGGCCTTTAACAAGGGAGCAGGACTTTAATAACTGGTATAGCCCAGCTACGAAGGGCTATAAGGCTATTAGAACATTCTGCCACTAGAGGGCAGAATGTTCTAACAAATAAAACAAAGGCCTCTCGGAGTTCGAGGGGGTTTAAATCCTCTCGGGCTCCGAGAGGCCTTTGTAAAACAACATTGGAATGTTGCTTTGCGGGCCTTTACCGGCCCATAGAAGCTCGGAGCACTCCATTGTATTCAATGCAGTGCTCCACATTCCAATGTTCTAATAATGTTTAGACACCACACTTGTACGTTTTTTTGAAAAAAGATTTTTTCTCCTTAACACTTTATTCATATACAAATCCGATTTAAAAAAACAATAATCACATCACATATTGGTGCCAGATAATATGGTACCAAAACCACAGTTTAAAATACATAAAAACTATTTAACAATACGTCATTGTATTCCCCTTCACGGTTAAAGAAAGGAAAGAGGGGGGATTATATTTTTTGATACCACATTTTATAATAGAAAAACATTAATTACACAAACACATAAACACAGACAGTGAGAGTACAATAGACAATCACGTATGTCTTTACAACCACTAATCTTTCTAGATCATTGCTCGTGGCACTGATATCTTCAAATAGTTAATATCTACTATGTCTTTCAAAGATAGGAATCCATGAAACAGGCCTATGTCATGGTGTGCACGCATGATTCGTGTTCGCCTGTGACAACAAAAATCAGTATTAGGGATCCAGACTTTAGTACAGTTGGGGCAGGGGTGCACGTCCAATACCATGCAGAGGACATTTCCGTCCAGCACCATGTCTATTACTCAAGCCCGCTGGAGATCGGGGAAAGTATCTGAAGTACTGATAACTGGTGACCTGTAATGTTTGGATATCATCTTGTTCCCCAGAACCCTCTCAGTAAGTTTAGGTTCTAATGATTGAAATCCACTATTTCTCCAGAGTATTTCAAATAGGGATGCATGGCACAGTTGAAGGTAACAACAGAATTGGGATCTGTATAAATTTAAATCTGACTGTAGCTCTGAGAATGTCCGCTCTGAAAGTGGGAAAGAGCATCTTTGAGGTGGAAGATACTTATCGCGTCCCATCCCAAAAAGGCAGCGGGCCGTGGCCTTGGCCCACTTGGGTTCCAACTCAAAGAGGAGTGTCATCAGTCAGCATCCTCCCCTATGGAATTGCATGTACAGCTGCTGTCCACACCTTGACAATCACCTATGTGACTGACTGTATGCCAGATAGTTATGACACATCCCACCCCATAAATGCTGTGAAGGAGGTATCGGTGGCCCAAGGACCACCTTTCATTTGCATAAGCTGGGTCAACATGTGACCCGAAGATCCGATTGTTGATACATAGAAATGGAAGGCCATATAGTATGAAAGGATATTTATTAACCCATGGCATCCATCACAGGGGGCTTCAAACATTTTGCTTGATCTGACCCCTAAAGAAAAATGTGTAAAGTTGGTTAAAGGCCCAGAGGGTCCTGTGTCTACATTATGCAGTCATTTTGATAGATTATTCCTACAATCCCTTGAACATCTTGACATCACACTTACAGTGGTTGTGTGGAAGGAGTCATTGGTTGCCGGTGGGAGCCACCGGCACTCATTTTTGAGGATCAGCACTTATTTTTCCACTTCTGACGTTTTCTGGGAGCAAGATAGGGAAAAATACACAAAGCGAAAAGGAGGAGGAAGAGAAAGATGGAAAAACCATCACAAAGGGAGAAAGCAGGGACAGTCAACAGCGAGCCAATGAGGCAGAGGGTGTCTGGCAGCGGATTATAGAGGCCTTGGGTGGAATCAAGAATACGTAGCCTTGGTATTCGGCACTCTGACATTTAATAGCGCCAGCTGCTGGCTTCTGGGCAAAGCTTTGGGCACCGCCACTCTTTCTTTTATAAATAAAGCAATGGGAAGGGGATATAAGCTACTCTATGGAAAAATGTATGGCGAGATATATCAAGTAACGCACACAGCATTGCTGGTATAGACCCACACTCCAAAATGGTGTTTGTCTGGTATTTATGTCCAGTGAAACTCAATAAAAAGTAACCACAGACCAGCACACTGTGTTGGATATTAAGTCATATCTGGGAAAGATCATGGCAGGTTTGAGAATATGTACCCGTTACACACAAACTTTAATTTTTTGGGTCTTGGTTAAAGAGTGCCGCATAAAAGCAGCAAATACTTCTGACACAGTCTTATGGTATGTCTGGAGTACCCTGGTTGAGTCCCTGACCTTTCCCACATATCTTTAGGGTCTTTTTGCTTGGTGAACTAGTATACTAGTTCTCTTGCCTCATTTACCATGTTTGTAGACCTGGCTCTAAGATTCCAACAACAGCACTTAACTTTGTCAGTTAAGTGCTGTTTTAGGAAAATGTGGGCACCCTTCATAGTCACAAAGTTGCTTGCTCAGTAGACTTCTTTTATTTCAACTCTTGGTGCAGGGGTATGGCCCCCTGTAGCTCCGTTGCCTGTTATTTATCCAGGAGACGTATCCCACCATCTGGCCTAGGAGAACTGGCTCAAGGCCTACTAGAGGGTACTTATTGACTCAATAGATCCCACATTATTAAGAAGGTATGCATTAGAATGCTCTGCCAGGTGGCTAGCGAGTTCCTCATAGGTCAGCTGCAATGTCTTGAACCTCCATATGCCTCTGTTGAGGGCACTATTACGCCCTAGAGGTAAAAAGAAAATGGGTGACATGTCATAGGTTCCCATCTGGAGGATATTTATATCCATCAATTCCATCAACAAATGCACGTCCATTAGAGGGATAAAGAAATAATCAAGTTGAAGAAAGACTTATGGGGGTGGTTTTAGATGTGAGATGAAGGGTTCTCCATGCATCAATTAAAACTAGAGACTGCACAAAGTCATACAGTTGTCTGCGACCCATATGGTTGGATGGCCTCTCCCTATCATTGTCCAGTTCCCAATCCATAATCCCATTGAAATCTACTATTGTAAGGGTACCTGGAGTAACACTCTTTAAAGAGTTTGAACTTGTACTTCATGCCACTTTCCAATACTTTAGGTAGAAAGGGGGAATTAGACGCTGCTTGGAAGTGGTTAAATTCCTCTCGCCCCAACGCTGGGCGTTTTAGTATTGGTGAAAGAAGACCTATATTTTAGCGTTTTAGTACTGGACCTTGGAACAGGGAAGAGTTAATCAGGTTCACACCGGTTCTCCTAGGATTTATCTCTTCGAGAAGCGAGGAGGGATAGGTATGGAGAAGTGGGGTGAGGTTTTGAACATTGAGTAGTTTCTTGGTTGGTTTCTCTGAAGGAAGACTATAACACTTTAGATGTCTGGATGGTGTTACTGTTGTCCTGATGCTTGGGTGTGAAAGAGAGAGAGGTCAATCTTTTTCACCTCCTTTGCAAAGAAGGACAGAGAACTCTGCAACTTTTTGGGGGTGTTCATTGTCTCACTATGGGAAATATTTTTTTAGCCAGTTCTTAGAATGGACTCTCATCGTTTTTGATGTGGATAGACTTGGCATCAAAAAAGTTTATTTGAGTCTTTCAATTGACTGTCGTGCAAGGTTCTGAGAGGGATTTGATATTCTTCCCCCAGCTCAGTTTTTTTTAATGCAATATTGCCATTCTTTTGATTTTCTGTCTTCTAATTTTTGGGGTGCTGTCACATTTATGATCCCTATCAAGGCCTCATTAAACTGATTATCTGAAAGAGACACGTTAGTGACAGATTCCTTACCTTAGAATATCCCCAGGCGTCAGGCGGGATCCGGAAAGTTTTTGCGTAGCAGTACCCTTGCGCGTCGGTAGGCGGCGTCGTGCGGCTCCGCGTCCGTCGTCGGCGTAATGATCGCCGGGATGACGTCGCAGGCAGTACTTATACGCCGCCCCTGCGCGCTGACGTCAGTTCTTTTTCCGCGCCAGTAAGCGCAGATCCGGGAAGAGCAGTGCCCTAGTCAATTTTTGACTAACTTTTTTGTGAATTTTTTCACTGTTTCTTTTTGAGTCTTCATCGACTTCTAGGTGTCGTAGGGATGCCCGGCTTCAAGCCATGCGACGCCTGTGATCGAATGATGTCGATCACAGACCCGCATCTAGAGTGTCTCTACTGTCTCGGCCGAGACCACGACACAAAGGCTTTGCGAGAGCGGTCTCGAAAGCTACTCGAGGTCCGGCAGTCGGCTCCGCGCCTCACCAAGCCCCGGTCCCGGGAGAGGTCGAGGGGCCGGTCGCGGAGTCCCCGCCGGTTGTCGGAGTCCAAGTCTTCGCGCTCCTCGGGTAAGTCGAAGCACAAAAAGTCTAAGAAGCATCATCGCTCTAAGACTTCGCCTCGCCGGTCTCGCGACTCGGCTGAGGCCCCTGTCGGCACCGTCCCCGCGGCCCCGGACGTGCCTGTGGAGCCGCCCCCGCATTACCCGTCCTTTCCGGGTTCGGGGGCGACTCCGGCCGAAATACAGGAATTCCTGTCGGCCATGGCCCGCCTCTTCGGGCCTCAAGGTCCCTCCGGTGTGCCTTCGGGCCCCGCGGGCCCTGATGGGGTTGCTCCGGCGTCGCCGCCGACTCCGGTCCCGGCGTCGCCTGTCCCGCCAGCCTTCGTCCCGGCCTCGGCTCCGGCCCCGATCCCGGCCATTGACGCCGGTTGACCTAACCACCCTCCGCCGACGCCGATGTCCCCGGTGCCGTTCCGGACGCCGTCCGGGGCTCCGGACAGCGTCGTTCCCCGGTTGTCTCCGGTTCCGGACATGGAGCCGGACCGACGTCGCTCGACGCCGGCTCCGGCGCCGATGAGACCTTGGGTCCCAAATGTCCCTCCTCCTCCATATTTTGAACAAGAGGAGGACCAGGAGATCTGGGAGGGGTCGGAAGACCCTCTCACACAACAGTGTGAGTATGAGCAGGACTGGGCTGAGGAACTTGGGGATGCCAGTGGTCTAGACACTTCCCCTGACACTGGCATGCTGTCTCCTCCCGTGGCTACGGAGGAGGGAGCAAATTTCGCAACGGTGTTGCGTAGAGGAGCTGGAGCCTTGCACCTCCAATTGCCTACGGTGGCTGTCAGGACTAATCTCCTGACGGAAGTGGTTCAGCCGGCAGCTTCCTCCACGGAGACTGTGCTGCCGTTTAATGATGCACTGACTGACGTTCTTTTGGGCGCCTGGTCCAAGCCCACCACAGGGGCTCCTGTGGATAGGAACGTGGCCCGACGCCATCGCCCTGCTCCGGGCGACCCCTTGTTTCTCTCCCAACATCCCACCCCCGAGAGCTTGGTTGTCCAAGCCTCTGCCTCCCAAACCGCCTTCCCTACCGCCCCTCCGGATAGGGAATCCAAATGCCTGGACCAATTTGGGAAGAAGGCTTTTCTTCCTCCAGTGCTGGCTTGCGGTCCGTCAACACCGCTTGCCTTTTGGGCCGATATACCCACTCCCTGTGGGATTCGGTGGCGGCTGTTTTGCCACAGTGTTCTGAGGAGGTCCAGACACTGCTTACCCGCGCCATTGCGGAAGGAAGAGATGCGGCTAAATACACCATACGTTGTGGCCTTGATACCGCCGACTCGCTGGGCAGATCGCTTGCAACGACGGTGGCACTACGTCGCCACGCCTGGCTGAGAACAACTGGTTTCTCGGGTGATGTCCAGAATACACTCATGGACATGCCCTTTGATGGAGTCGGTCTTTTTGGTTCCAAAGCAGACCATGCGCTGGAGCGTTTTAAGGACTCACGGGCTACTGCCAAGTCCCTGGGCCTTTCTGTTGTACGCCCTCCGCTAATCTCTGCTTTTCGCCCCTTTCGTGGCCACGGAAGGGGCGCCCAGTCACGTCAGCTGCCCAGCCACCGGCCCGCGCAGCAAGCGTCTTCGCGTGGCCGAGGACGTGGATACCGCCGTGGCGGTTCGGGCAACCAGCGTGCGGGTCAGGCCACCACCTCCAACCCGTCCGCGGCCTCCAAGCCCTCCTAGTCCCTCCTTTCCGGTGCACAGCACGCCAGTAGGGGAAGGGTCCGCCATCACCTTCACCACTGGCGTCCCATCACCTCGGACAGGTGGGTCTTGGACATTGTCCGAAGGGGCTACTCCCTCCCCTTCGAGACCACCCCCCAGCCATGCCACCTCAATTCCACCGCATGTCAGGGGATCACTTGGTGCTTCTGCAGAAGGAAGTCACGGCCCTCTTGGCCAAGAGGGCCATCGAGCATGTTCCGACCCCAGAAGTAGGACGTGGTTGCTACTCCCACTACTTTCTGGTGCCCAAAAAGGACAAGGAGAACATGCGTCCTATCTTGGACCTCCGAAACGTCAATCGCTTCCTCCGGAAGGAGAAGTTCAAGATGCTCACCCTAGCTCAGGTCTTGACTGCCCTCGACCCAGGAGACTGGTTGGTAGCGTTGGACTTGCAGGACGCTCATTTCCACATCCCCGTCCTGCCGGCCCACCGGCGTTACCTACGGTTCACGGTAGGCCTCGAGCATTTTCAGTTCACCGTGCTCCCCTTGGCCTTACAAGTGCCCCTCGGGTGTTCACGAAAGTGATGGCGGTGGTCGCAGCTCATCTGCGCCGGGCAGGGGTTCCAGCCTTCCCCTACCTCGACGACTGGCTGCTGAAGGCGGGCTCATCCCAGGCAGTCGTCTCCCACCTCCAGACTACGGCCGAACTCCTGCACTCGCTGGGGTTCTCCATCAATGTGCCGAAGTCGCATCTGATTCCTTCTCCACAGCTCCTTTTCATCGGAGCAGTTCTGGACACGACGCAGTTTCGGGCCTATCCTCCCGAACGGCGAGTCCGGGATATTCAGGCTATGATTCCAATCTTTCAGCCTTTATCCTGGGTTTCGGTACGGATGACCCTGAGGCTGCTGGGTCTCATGGCCTCCTGCATCCTGCTGGTCGATCATGCCAGATGGCATATGCGGGCTCTGCAGTGGGACCTGAAGTTCCAGTGGGCGCAGCACCAGGGCAACCTGTCCGATCACGTCCAGATCTCGGAGGGGCTGCAAAACAGTTGCAGTGGTGGCTCTCGAACCGGCAATGGGTCATGGGCAGATCCCTCTCCCTTCCCCAGCCAGAGCACACAGTTGTGACGGACGCGTCCCTTCTGGGATGGGGCGGTCACATGGGAGAGGCGGAGATCAGAGGCCTCTGGTCTCCGGGCGGAGTCCCGGCTCCATATCAACCTTCTGGAGCTCCGGGCGATCCGACTTGCACTCAAGGCATTCCTTCCCTCTGTCAAAGGGAAGGTAGTGCAGGTGTTCACAGACAACACCACCGCCATGTGGTACTGCAACAAACAAGGCGGGGTGGGGTCGTGGACCCTCTGTCAGGAGGCTCTGCGCCTCTGGACATGGCTGGAACATCAGGGCATGTTCCTGATGGTTCAACACCTGGCAGGTTCCCTGAACGCCAGGGCGGACGAACTCAGCCGCAGGTGCATGATGGATCACGAATGGCGTCTTCACTCGGAAGTGGCGCAAGGACTCTTTCTACAGTGGGGAGAGCCTTGGTTAGATCTATTCGCCACCGAAGAGAACGCGCAATGTCATCAGTTCTGCGCGTTGGAATTTCCAAGGCGGCACTCGCTCGGCGACGATTTTCGTCGCGAGTGGAGTTGCGGTCTGTTGTACGCCTTTCCGCCTATACCACTTCTACCCAGAGTGTTGAAGAAGATTCGGCGCGACCGGGCCCAAGTCATCCTTGTGGCTCCGGACTGGGCTCGAAGAGTTTGGTATCCCGAGCTACTCAGTATGAGCGTCGATCCCCGATCCGTCTGCCTCTTCGGGAGGATCTTCTGTCGCAGCAGCAGGGGAAGGTCCTCCACCCGAACCTGTCCAGCCTCCACCTGCTTGCGTGGAGATTGAGCGGCGGCAGTTGATTCCTTTCGACTTGCCTCCCGAAGTTTGTGATGTGATTCTGGCAGCCAGGCGTCCCTCCACTAAGGTGGTATACGCCTGCAGGTGGAACAAGTTTATGGCATGGTGCACAGCAAAGGCTGTGAATCCCCTCTCTGCCCCTCTTTCTGAGGTTCTTCTGTTCCTTCTTTCACTGGTCCAACAGGGTTCTGCCCTGGGTACCATCAAGGGCTATCTTTGTGCCATTTCGGCCTTCCTTAGGCTTCCTGATCAGCCCTCCCTTTTCATAGTCCCCTGTTGTTAACAGATTCCTTAAAGGCATTACACACCTCTTCCCTCCTGTTCCGTTTGTGATGCCTCAGTGGGACTTGAACTTGGTTCTTACCTTTCTCATGTGCGCTCCCTTTGAGCCTCTACATAACTGTCCTCTTCGTCTTCTGACTCTGAAGACAGCCTTTCTGGTGGCCATCACCTCCGCTCGGCGGGTGAGTGAGCTCCAGGCTCTATCATGCAAACCTCCCTTTCTGTCTGTCCATCCAGACAAGGTTGTTCTTAGGACGCGTCCGTCCTTCTTGCCAAAGGTGGTTACTGCCTTCCACATTGGGCAGACCATCACTTTGCCCACCTTCTTTCCGCATCCTTCCAGAGAGGAAGAGAGGCTTCACCGTCCGGACCCAAAACGTGCGCTTTCCTTTTATATCAACCGCACACAACACTTCCGGGTGGATGACCAGCTCTTTGTTGGCTACGTGGGCGCCAAAAAAGGTCGGGCGGTGCACAAGAGAACCATCTCCCGCTGGGTAACCTTGTGTATCAAAGCCTGCTATTCTTTGGCTAAGAAGGAGCCTCCTGTTGGGCTGCGTGCCCATTCCACCAGGGCAACGGCTGCTACCACGGCTTTAGGCCGCGGTGTTCCGCTGCAGGATATCTGTCAGGCAGCTACGTGGGCCTCGCTGCACACGTTTACAAAGCATTACTGCCTTGACAGTCAGGTCCGGAGGGA
Source organism: Calotriton arnoldi (assembly GCA_963921515.1). Taxonomy (NCBI): domain Eukaryota; kingdom Metazoa; phylum Chordata; class Amphibia; order Caudata; family Salamandridae; genus Calotriton; species Calotriton arnoldi. The sequence goes on from CAWUFW010001566.1 coordinate 2,668,578, forward strand.
CGGCTTCTTTGGCCGTTCTGTCCTCCGGGACTTCCTTGTCTGATCTTTGTTCGCAGACCCACCACCGGGGTTGGTATTGCTGGGGTATGTATTCTAAGGTAAGGAATCTGTCACTAACGTGTCTCTTTCAGATGCACAAGTTACTAACTTGTGTAACGATATATCCTTACCGCCCCACCCATCCTCCCCGTTCTGCGAACTGATGTCTAGGGTTAAGGACATCCCTTTCAGGGCCCTAGTATTTTTCAGACACCTATGTCAGCTTCTTGCATGGCTCTGCGTTCCTGGCGCGGAAAGTCGTGTACAGAACTGACGTCAGCGCGCAGGGGCGGCGTCTAAGTACTGCCCGCGACGTCATCCCGGCGATCACGACGCCGACGACGGACGCGGAGCCGCACGACGCCGCCTACCGACGCGCAAGGGTACTGCTACGCAAAAACTTTCCGGATCCAGCCTGACGCCTGGGGATATTCTAAGGTAAGGAATCTGTCACTAACTACTGTCTCTTACAGATATATCGTTACACAAGTTAGTAACTTGTGCTATGAGTTAATTGAACTTCTTGTGCAGGATGAATTGTAAGGAGTTGGCTACTTCCAAGGCCAAGGGATGGTGAGGGAATGATTTCAGTTCTCAAACCCATTGCTTGGGTCTTCTAATATGTCTAACGGTCACCACTTCAGAGGTGTAATGTGAGAATGGGATGAGGAAGTGATCGTACTGTCTTGTGGTTTGTGGCCTCCTGGCCTGACTGGATATGTTGGCGCAGGCCTGGCAGCCATGATGACTTTTGCACACGTTACTCTTAGCCGTTGTTCTGTTGCCCTCTGCTCCTGCCACGTTATTTTGCAATTGTCTGCATTTTCTGTTGCTCACCTTTTCTCCTGTTCCCTTTGGGCTCCGTCTGAACAACAGTTACAAGGTCGAACAACACGTCCCTGGTTCTTACTGATTTGGCCTGTCCCTCGCACCTAGACATAACACCATGTACAGCTGGCATGGAGAAATTAGTGTGCTTTTAATATTGCGGTTAGGGCGCGCTAGACACACTTGGAGAAAACCTTTCCAGGGAGAAGAGCTGTGATTGTCTGCTGATGTAGTTTTGCATCTAAGAGACTGAGGTATGGGGGTTCGCTAGGCAAAGCCCAGAGGTCTTCTATTCTTATAATAAACTAGCTTCCAGCACGGGGAGGGTGGTAATGTTAGACAGACATATATCCACTGCTTTATGAGATGCTTTCCCCGTTTGTATTCTATGGAGTTGTAACCATGCTGATTATATTATTTCTATGCATTATGCTACTAGTACTGACACGTGTACTGCATCTTAGAGCACGTAAGTTGAAATTAACATTTTAACCTATACTGTGTCTCTTCTTACGCACATTGTGGACAGGTACGAGTGTGACGAAAGAGTGTTCTTGCCTCTGCGAGTCCTGAGAGAGATACCGTGTTCTGGGTTGTCTAATCATTGGCACATTGGTGCTAATGGGACGCTAAGGCTAGTTGGGTTGGGGTTTTGGGTGCTAAGGCATTTGGTTGGCTCACCACTATATTCCGAGGTCCTATTATCCTGTGCATAGCTCTGTATGTGCATAAACCTTATGACATGGCGCGACCAACGAGTGGGGCAGCTTATCTGCGAGACGCTTGAGTAGTACTTGTGCTTGTCCACAAACCCCTCACGTACGCTTCCGGAAGCGTGTGTGACGGCGATACCTCCTATATTGAAGTTTTTGTAGGTTCTTTCAAGCTTGAAATTGTTCAAAAAAAGGTTTCTTAATCATAACCCTTTTTGTGTTGCCTCGGGTTAGGTTGTCGAAAAATCCCGTTAGTAATGGCGGGTATAGACATAGCGGCGCATAGCCGCACAGCACTCTGGGATCACTTACGGGTGTATGGAGTGCCAGACACTGGGGTCGAACTAGTCTTTGTGGTTCAAGCCGACCCGGCTTTCCACTTTGAGGTGTTCTACTCTTGGATCACTTTCCCAGTGGTGGACGCGACCGATAATCTGTTCCATGAATATGAACCCACTGCTGTTCCTGCTGTCTATCGACCTTGTACTACTCTTGAAGTACCGCTCACGGCTTGGCAGCACCGTGTTTGGTTTAATGGCGCCCTCCCACGACCGAATACCACGGTTCGTTTAGGCCCCTTATCTATTGAGGGGGCCACTTGGCCTGTCTTGGCCGGGTACACCCCACATCCGCGCTACATGACTATACCAGTCGCGGAACTGCGCACTATGTATGCGGCTTTGGTGCAAGTGCATCGAGCTTTAGTGCGATATGTTACAGGCAGCATCCATGGGGCCGCTCTTGGAGTTGCCGGCCAACCAGCTGCTGCAGGCGGAGTGACCATAAGTCCTGTCATGGTGAATTCGGTGATGGGCAAACGTCCACAAAATAAGGATGATTTTCCTTATTGGCTTGCAGAAAAATGTGATCAGTTGGAGGCAGTTTTTCCACACACAACCCCAGTGGATAAACACCGTATTTTAAAAATTATTTTGCCAAAGACTTAATTCCCGAGTTGACAGCATGTGACAACTGGGGTAAGGTATTCGCAGCAGTATATTCTAAATGTTTTGGTACTCCTTCCATGACGGTTCTCCCCTCCGTAATTAAAAAAGTACAGGATGAACATGGCCCTGAAGCGGCTGTGGAATTAGGGATGAGACTGGTGGGAGTGTTTGAAGTAGTAGCTGAGCTGATCCTTGCGAATGTCAAGGGCGATGCAGTGAACTTTCAAGTAGCTAACGCTTTGGCACTGGTCCCAGAATTGGACAGGCCTCGCGAATTACCGAAAATTATTACCCAGGCTTGTAAAACTATTGGTAGAAATAGCCTGGGTAACGAGCCTTTTGCAAAACAGCAAACACAATCGCAACCACAACAGCAACAAACCAAATCTCAATCTGAGAAAGATGAGAAACCAGTCTTCACTAAAAAGAGCTGGAGGCTGAAAAAACAGGGTAAGCAACAAAAGAAGCCGGGGTCGAGAGGCGCATCCCCGGTTTCAGTTTCTTCTGAGCGCACTTATGATTTACGCGATAGAGCGAGAATTAAGTCACCGGATAGGTTTCAGATCCCTGATGCGCGTTCTCCTCGTTCTTCACAGGCACAGACTTCGTCACAGGCCGGTGGAGGAGACCGCCAGGATAGAGGAAGGGACCGAGAGGTTCCCCAGGGACGAGATCAACCTCGACAACAAGTCAGAGGAAAAGCGGAAGACTCTCAACGTTTTCGACCACAATTTCAGAAGAAGAAAGTTGCCGCTGTAACAGCAAAATATGCCAAAGACGGTGAGAACGAGGCTCCTGAATTGGACGTGGGCAGTAACCCTCCTAGACAGCGCCGCGGAAGTTACCATAGTGCGGGAGGCGCTACGTCCTCATATGGAGGCGACAGCAACTGAAACATTCATTACTGTTGAAACAGCAGACACCAGAGTGGCACCCCCTGACAGACTATTTAATATTGTCATCCAAATTGAAGGTGATATACAGCGTGTAATTAAAGGGATTTTTTGGGAGAATCTGACCTCTTCCTATGATATTTTGTTAGCAGAGGCGGATTGGCCACCCCCATTTGTTCTTGCTGCGCGTAAAGGGGAGGAGGTAATCCTTCCGAGCTTTTCTCGACATGTCCCAAAGGACAAAGCGGAGGCTCTAGCAGCTGAATGGGCAGTGTCCCTGGCTCCTGCGTTATACCGCAACCACGTGGGTTGGGATGAGGAATCTCCCCCCCATGAAATACCTTTGCGGTCACTACCGCAGCCACAACCCCAATATCCCATAAAACGTGAGGCCAAAGGCCCCGTTTCCGAAATTCTAACCCAGTTGGAATATCAGGGAGTAATCGATACCTGCGTATCACCTATGAACAATCCCCTTTTCGCGGTTTCTAAACCCGATGGATCGTACCGCTTAGTGTTGGATTACCGACATTTGAACTCTCATTGTCGGACCTTTGCGGTGCAAAACACCCATAGTTCTGCGCTTGTAGACAGTCTGGTTCGTAAAAAATATAAAACGACCCTTGACCTTTCAAATGGATTCTACACGCACAACTTAGCCCCGGAGAGTGGCCAATGGTGCGCTTTTACATCCGGTGGTAAAATGTTCAAATTCAGGCGTCTTTCTATGGGCTACAAAAATAGTCCAGGCGTATTTGCCGCTCGTGTTGTCTCTTTGTTAGACGGCATAGACCCAGACGCATGTTCGTACGTAGATGACATTTATCTGACAGATGACGAATTGTTTCCGCATCTGACCCGAGTAGACCGCATTATTCTTGAATTCGCGGTTCAAGGTTACAAGATTAACTTTGCTAAATCTCACATTGCTGAATTTACCGTTTTGTTCTTGGGCTACGAGCTCAACAATGAAGGTAAGGGCTTAGCCCCCATTTCCTAGAAAAATGTGCACTTCTGTGCCCTCCTACTAATCTGAAGAAGCTTCAGTCCTTGCTGGGTTTTCTGAACTTCGGGTGTACTTATATTCCCGAATACGCCCAGCGTATCAAGCCACTATATGCCTTGATACAACCTACTTATTCGAAGTCTTGTTGGCTTCCGGAGCATACCTCCATTCTGCAGTCTTTGCAGACAGACCTTCTTGAGTCTAAATACCTTTTGACGCGTGACAACCACACAAACCTGGTGATTAGAATAATTCCAGGGGCAGTGTGTTTCACGTACTTAACCTTTAACGAAGGTGACACAGTACCCATCGCATACAAGTCACATCTGTACACTTCTGCAGAACTGCGCTTTTCATCTGTGGAGAAAGTTCTAACCGCAGTGCAAATGGCGATTCTAAAGGAACGCGCACTGGCACAGGGAAAACGCATTCTGGTGGTAACACCCTATCCTGCACTGGAAGCAGTGACAAAGGCAAGTGTACCGAACTCTAAAGCTTTGCACCCCCGTTGGATACAATGGGCAACATCTTTGACGTCTTCGGATGTCACTTTCATTTTCGATTCTTCCCTTCAGACTCAGGAGTTTTTACAGTATGAATTCGTTCATCCTCCTCCTTTGTCTTTACTGCCGCTTGAGGATTACGATTGTGTGATCTACACTGATGGTTCGGCACAACCAGCCACAGGGTCCAAGCATGCTTATTCAGCCGCATGTGCTATTGTTGCAGGTACGTTTGTGAACGGAAAATTCAAATCCACCGTGGTGCATACACAGGCACTCGGGGACAGTACAGCACAATTGGCCGAGTTGCGAGCATTGGTGCTTGCGCTTGAGTTCGTCAATCCTGATGTGACCACTTTAATAGTGTGCGATTCTTACTACTGTGTTCAATCATACAATGACAATCTGTTCTTTTGGTCGCAAAACGACTATAGAGACGCTAAAGGCAACACAATCAAGCATAAAACGCTTTGGGTTCGAGTGGCAGAATTACAACAACGTCTGCCGCTCACACAGGTGGTTCACACCCTAGGCCATCAGCGGGTGGGCGCACACGCTGTTGGTAACGGTTTGGCAGATGAAGCTGCCAAATCAGCAGTAGTCACGTGTTCAGTAGCAGCAGTTACTAGATCCATGTCTAAAGTAGACACTGATATCTTGGCAGCTATTGCTGCAACGAAGGAAGGAATGAACTACCCTAGGGGTTTCCCTTCCAAATATTCTTACCAGTTAGGTCCCGATCAGGCTCCTTACGTAACAATACCTGACGTTGGTGATCGGCTGATCCCCAACGCGGACCACAGGCTTTCCTTGATAACGGCTGCGCACGAAGGCATGGCTTCGGCACATGCAGGTGTGTCTGCGACAGTTTCCATTTTGCAGCAGCGTTACTGGTGGCGTGGTTTATATAAAGACACCCGTACTTATGTGCTTTCCTGTGACGTTTGTCAACAGATCAAGCCTTCCACGGTTACACGACCACCACAGACCTCGCTAGGCATTTCCAACAGACCCTTTGGGTGTGTTTACCTGGATCACTGCGGTCCATTTTCTTCAGACACTGCCTATAAATATATCTTAGTGGCAGTGGACTCGTGCACACGGTTCATCTGGGTCTGGCCACAACGGAGTGCTGACGCTCGAAATGTCATCAGGGATTTGCGTGTCTTTGTGGGAATTTTTGCATGCGGCACCTTCCATTCGGACCAAGGTCCGGCGTTTGCCTCTAAGGCTTACAAGGACGCAATGGGTTCTTTGGGGGTGCGGGTGAAATTTTCGTCTCCGTATAGGCCTGAGGGCAACTCTATCGTTGAACGAATGAACCGTGACTTAAAGCAATCCTTGACAGCTAGAGTTATAGGTACTGGCAGGAACTGGCTGGCCCACTTGTATACCGTTCAGCGTGCACTTAATAATCTCCCTAGAAGACCTCTGGGTGGGCGGACCCCTTACGAAATGCTCTTTGGCATACGAATGTTTGTGCCTGACCTTGATGGTCTAGACATGGCGGCGCAATCCGCCAAGTTTGATGTAGATAACCATTCTACTATGTTACAGGACTTACAAGAAGCCCGAGACAAACTTGCAATTGCACATTTGCCTTCAGCCACAGACCCTGCTCTGCAGATTCCGGTTGCCGGCTGGCTTCCGAAGATTGGCGACCTGGTTCGAGAGAAGGTGGAGAACAAAAAAGAATTCGGCCCCTCTTTTCGTGTACCAGTTCCAGTTCTGGGCTTGAAGGGAACACGTACAGTCATCTTACCACCGCTTCCCGGTCGCAAGGAAAACAGATACATCTCAGTGGAAAATGTCAAGCTACAACATCTGGCCGATCCTGAATAGTGTCACACCAGCGGTCTCTTGTCCTGCCATTTATCGGACATGTGTTCGAGGCACACCTGCACGAACGGTCACTGATGTTACCATGGAGATGGTTGATTTGCCTGAAAATATATTTGAACCCCCTGTCTCCCCCTGCATCGACGAGGACGAATATACTTATCCCGCCACAGAGTCGGTGGCACACCAACCAACAACGCCACTGAGCCCGACACGTTATTCCTTTGACTCGGATTCCAATTCATCAACGGTCCCGTCCAAGTTTAGTCTTTTTGTATCCTGGTTTAGAGACAATTTTTTGATTCCACCTTGGACGTATATCTGGATGGTGCTTTTCTTGATTTTTTTGTTCATGTCCATTGGCTTTGTCACTGTTTTTTCTACTCATCAATGGTCACTATTTACCTGAACGCTCTGCTGTGAACAGTGTTGCTGGAACTTTGGCTCCACATTCTTCTTCACACATCATGAAGCGTGACCACACATTTGTGAACATTTCAGCGTTTCCAGTTGCTGATGGCATCGTATGGGATGCGGTAAACTTTCAAATTCATGGCCCGACAGAAATTATCAATGTACCAAATGTCCTTCGAGTTTCGATGGGTGATGTAGTAAAAAGTAATATTCATTCTGACGATTGGGATGTGCATGCCGTTGAAGCATTGTTTGCTGATTTAAAATATTATGCTTCTTTTAATGCTGAGGATTTGTATATGAATTCTGCGAATTATGCCGATTTGTATTGTTACCAGCATTGGGGCAACCATTGTCTCCACAAACCGAGTGCACTACGCAGCCCTGTTACCTACACCCAATGGGAACATTGCCCAAACCCCTTACCAGGTAGCTCCCAGACTCTTCGAAATAAATTCACCTATTTCACTGATTTTAATAGATCGAACCCTGGGTCCTATTATTTTAAAATGGGTGACCCATTGACTCATAAAATAATGTTGACCCACACCAAATTACTTTATTCGGGTTCCTTTTTGAGCGCCTTGGCGGTGGGTGGTTATGAGTACTGGAAAGACACAGTCGACTTAAAATCAATCTGTGGTTCAAAGCCATGGCAGGTGCAGGGCACCGAGGCTTTGCACCGCGCATGCCTTATCCCGGTCCAAATTGTGTTTCTGAATGCTTCCATTTATCAAACTACGTGTTGGGGGTTAGCTACCACTAAACAATTAAATACACCTGGCTTCCCATCCTTGTCAAGCTCTCCCAATGATAGCTTGCGTTTTAATATGTCCCTTGCGACTTTACAGGCTCTGTTTCAAAACAACTCCTTTAACGTTTCTGCAATGGTACAGTCACCCTGGTTGTCGTGGCCCATATCATCCAATGCATGCCAACTGCGTTTTCATGGCACAGTTCCTGGCTATAGACAGGACAAGCCTGATCCAAGGTTTGCTGAGTCTCGTACTGTCACAACGTATTCAGTTGGTAAATTATGTAAACAATGGCTACAACATTCGTCCTTAGACTCTGTTAAAAAACATTTGTCCCTCCTATCACGCACTATTGATCTGTCCGACTTTATCTTGGGACCTCGTGGTCCCCGACCGAAGAGATTCATTTATGAAGCGTATAATGAACTCTGGAAGTTGTCACAAATGGAAGCTGCTTCCCGTCTTCGGGAAATAGACCAAGCAAATTTGGAAAAGGTGCTTGCTGTTGTTGACAATAGTATAAATACCCTGTCTTCCCGCATTTACACATTAGAGAATATTGTGTCCTCTGTTGTTGATATTGTACAAGATGATGTTTCTATTTTGTATCATGGTCAGAATCAATTGCGTTCAGTAATGCAGTTTGCGTGGACTTTGCAAACCCTTAAGTTAGGTAAAGTTCCTTGGAATTTCTTGAACACCACTGCCCTTTTTCTGCCTTTTAATTTGACTGAAAAACAGCAGTTCATGTCCATGAAAGATGCATCTTACACTTTGTTGCATATCGAGAAAGTGGATCCTTTACCATTCTCTGTAGCGGAACTAGATTCTGCAGTGTGGCTAGTTCATGGGGTTATCGCTTTACCTTTTTCCCTGTTTGAATTTACCTCGTGCATGAAACATTATCCTGTGGGCCGTTTCCAGCCTTTGGGTAGTGCTTTCCTGCATGAACTCTAGTCCTTGCCTTTCATGTATAGATGCCTTAGAGACGGCAAGGAAGTGTTTCTCACGGGGGAGACTGTGGGTCATTCGCTTATTTGTAAACATATTAAATTGCACGGGGCTTGTAGTGTTTCAGTTCCGAATCTTGCATGTGTGCTAAAGGGTATTCCTGCTCCTGCTATTTCTCCTACTTTTAGTTTGCTTACTAACGGTAGCTATTTGCTTTTAAATAACGAAAACTGTTGTGGCCTACAGGCCGGCATTCCGTATATTGTTACGGTTTCGCACAGAGTTGTCTGCTGCAAGAATGTGCTTTTTCCTCCCCCTCATGACATCGTTGATAACTCTATTTGGCCTTCCATTCCTACCATGGAGGCAGATTTCAATAAGTTGAGCAGAATAAAGGCCCTATTATTGAACGAGGAGGTTACGCTCACGTCCGCCCGGGAGACATTCGTTCTCCAGGTGGCGAGTACCCACAGTGAAATACAGACCCTTTTGAACACCAACCTCCCCCAACATTTTGGGGAGTTAATTCATCGTATTTTTAACGCATCAAACACTGAGGGTCTAGTGCATTTTTTTAAGATTGTGGGGTCCGGCCTGGTGTCTACATTCCAAACTATTTTCGGTGTGATACCGGCGTTCATTCATTCTATTTTTTCTAGCGTCTTTGGTGGTTTCCCTTTAATCCTCGCCTTGGCGGCTGGTGTCTTGCTGTTGGTCTGTTTTCTGCGCAATGGCTGCTCCCCACTGGGCCCTTCTCGATCCCGAACGCCTCCAGTTGCTCCGTGAGCGACTTCTGGTTGGCTTCGATGTTCTGCCCTTGGCGACCATCAGTGTGTCCTACACCCTTTCTTTTCGCTTTGCGTATTTCACTTGCGTGCAACCCGTGATGTCTTGCATCCGCTGTCCTTTCACATGGACCATGGATTATTGCCTCTCCAATTCGTCATGTCTGTTCCGGATTTTGTTCAGTTGGTGGGTCCCTTAGAGGCCCATGAACGGGACTGTTCCGTTGCTGGCTTTATGATGCGTGCGGCTGCACTGGGGATTTTGGCACAATGGGATATCTGGGCGGCTGCTCAGGATCTCCTACAACAAAGCTATATTGAATATCACGCAAGCAGTCCTGCATTGCTTTTGGATGCTCCGTCCTCTGAGGAACATTCCTGCAGCTTTGACCTGTTGGACTGGATGGCGTCTACGTTTTTTGACGATTCCAATGATGTCCTCTTGGACGGTATAGTGTTTTTCTGCACTTCCACGTTTTTGGATTAATTTGCCGCTCGCTGTCCGTGGCCTGCCTCTGTTCTGCTCAGGATTTTGGACCTCTGTCTTCGTCTTTAGTCTTGGCGGATGGACTGTCCAGGGGAGGGTGTCTTGTGGTTTGTGGCCTCCTGGCCTGACTGGATATGTTGGCGCAGGCCTGGCAGCCATGATGACTTTTGCACACGTTACTCTTAGCCGTTGTTCTGTTGCCCTCTGCTCCTGCCACGTTATTTTGCAATTGTCTGCGTTTTCTGTTGCTCACCTTTTCTCCTGTTCCCTTTGGGCTCCGTCTGAACAACAGTTACAAGGTCGAACAACACGTCCCTGGTTCTTACTGATTTGGCCTGTCCCTCGCACCTAGACATAACACCATGTACAGCTGCCATGGAGAAATTAGTGTGCTTTTAATATTGCGGTTAGGGCGCGCTAGACACACTTGGAGAAAACCTTTCCAGGGAGAAGAGCTGTGATTGTCTGCTGATGTAGTTTTGCATCTAAGAGACTGAGGTATGGGGGTTCGCTAGGCAAAGCCCAGAGGTCTTCTATTTTTATAATAAACTAGCTTCCAGCACGGGGAGGGTGGTAATGTTAGACAGACATATATCCACTGCTTTATGAGATGCTTTCCCCGTTTGTATTCTATGGAGTTGTAACCATGCTGATTATATTATTTCTATGCATTATGCTACTAGTACTGACACGTGTACTGTATCTTAGAGCACGTAAGTTGAAATAAACATTTTAACCTATACTGTGTCTCTTCTTACGCACATTGTGGACAGGTACGAGTGTGACGAAAGAGTGTTCTTGCCTCTGCGAGTCCTGAGAGAGATACCGTGTTCTGGGTTGTCTAATCATTGGCACATTGGTGCTAATGGGACGCTAAGGCTAGTTGGGTTGGGGTTTTGGGTGCTAAGGCATATGGTTGGCTCACCACTATATTCCGAGGTCCTATTATCCTGTGCATAGCTCTGTATGTGCAGAAACCTTATGACAGTACCAACCCACAGAGTTCAATTAATTACATTTTAGATCTTCTTGCAAAAAATGGGTTGCAAAAAACTAACCTCATACACATAAATGAGTAAGAAGGCGGCTATTTGCGATATGATAGATTATTTTGGTTTCTCCAATGTAAGTTGAAGTCCTCTATAAAAAATATTGTTACCCGATGTGATCAGGTTTTCTGTGAGAATGAATGTTGCACAAACATTATTTGCCACCAAGTGAGTGAAATATGGTTTTTAATTTCTCTTTTCCTACCTCTGTCTGGATCATTGATGCAGATCCAGTTTGCAACAGGCACATCACACTCTTTCAACTTGTGTCTGGCATCATACTCAGACATGTACTTTCTTTTCATAAGACCCACATGCTCAAATTTTCTCCAACCAGCGTCTTCATTACAGTTCTTCTATCAGCCCATTTTTTCAACTAAGACTCATAGTTAGTAAAGCCTACTCACTCATCAACAATTCAGATCAAGATTTGTGAGTAGTGCAATGAAGAGTCTTTCTATCTACCCATAACCAGGGTCGGACTGAGGCAAGAAATAGGCCAGGGTGCTAAAATAAAAATGCCCCCCATTAGCGAATCAGATAGTTAAAAAAGTGGTGATATCCTGGAAATCAACAGTAAAAACTGGCCCACTTAGCCATTAAACCAACCCACACCTGCTAAAAAAACAGGCCACGCACATCTGTGAGACCAGCCCATCAGGCACCACCTGATTGACTTATAGGCCAGTCCGACCCTGCCCGCAACAGGATTTGGATGGCATTTCCTGACACCAAACCACTCATCCTGTTCCACTACACAATACATTATTTTCATAAATCGGTTGGTTTGATGGTGTATTAAAGCTAGTTGTTACGTGACCTTCTAAGTGAACCTCAAAGTATTCTCCTCTTTGTCATCCCTCTGCATGGGGTGCGCAACTCGTAAAAGCTGGCACTAACAGTTACGCAAAAGTTGTACCCTAGAAGAAATGATCTTAGGGCCTAAGCAGACACAGTTCCTTGTTTGATTGACCCAAACTGTCCTTCCTATCATCTGATCATACAAATTAACATTTACTTAATTAGTTTCAAGCATTTTTCTTGTAAGAAAAGCTCTTCACAAATAAGGAGTCACATTTGCAAAGTCCCTAAAGCAGTGATAGTTGTTGTTTGTTGATGGGAGACGTCAGCTTGACAATGTCTGCAGGTAAACCTGGGTATAGCTGGCTTCCCTCATATTAAATAACATGTTTGAGGTATTCCGTGATGCTATTCTGAAGTTCTGATTGGTCTCTTTTATGGCAACACCTTTACCATGTGTTAGTGACATCAACCGTGACGGTAATTTTCTCAAAACTCGGTCATGTTCAGCTTGATCGTTCCCAAGGCGGTCCTTTCAAGCCAAGCCTTTTGGAGGCTTTCAGACTGATTAAACATAACCTGCTAGAAAACAGTGGCTACAGATGCCAGCCTAAATAGCGTCATAAAGAATTAATTGGCTCTGATGGGAGAAACCAAAGCAGATATTGGAACCAATTCAACATAATGGTATTCTGAAGCTAAGCCGAGCTTCAAACATTTCTTGCCATTTCTCAGCATCAAATGCATGATCAGCCTAGGGCAAAGCATGACCTTTAACTGAAATTTCAGTTTTTCCGGCTTCAAGGGTCTATGTAAACTTTCAAATTGTCTTTTTTTAACATACATTGACCAAAGGAGAAAGCCAAATTGAAGATTCTAGAGTTCAGAAACACATTTTTAAAGAATTTTTGCCAAATCTTCCCGAACATTAAAAATGCACCTTCCTTAACTTATTTTAACGGGAGCATAATTTTCCTTAATTTTGATGTTGGGTTACAAACCCTTAATTGTCTCTAAACCTGGCATGAAAATCATTTAAACTTGTCCTTCAACATAGATATCGCTCACTCATGTTATCTGAAGATGAGTGGAATCCATAGTCAATGTCTTTTATATGAGGATGAACTTACGGCCTGGTATTTAACCCATGTCGGCCTCCAGAAAATAGTGCTGGCTTTAAGTGATTGCTGTGTTCATAATGCGCTGATGGATAACATGGATAAAATCAAGAGTCTGATTTAGGGTTTGGTGGATGGTACTCTGTCCGTCAGGGTGGGGGAGGACATTGCATCTGTCACCCTTATGGACTACCATCTGACAAATTTAGAGATACCCAGAGGTCATCTCTGTACCGTTAAAGGAAATGCCGTCAGGGTGGTGGTTCCCTTCAACGTACAAAAAATTAGGTAGTTGGCCCCGGTCTGTGAGGCACAGAAAAAAAGGACGTTACACCATCCTCCCTAAATATGCCAGGCTGCATAATGCTCTGTTCGAGGCATATGAGCTGTAGATCATATGCTTTAGCATAGATCGCCATCTGGTGTTGGGCCCGGATGTTTGCACTTTGTTTTTCTTTGAAGAAGTCTTTGTAGTCACGAGGTAGGTGACTCCTCCTTTTGGTGATAGTGCGCATGGGCATCGACTCCATCCTTAGATTGTTTTTTTCCGCCATCGGGTTCGGATGTGTATTGCTGCGCTCCGGTTCGGTATCGTTTTCGAACCCCTTTGACGCACAATCCTCTACCCTCGACGGTATTGTCTTTCGATCGCGGTTTCCCATTCGGCGCGCATCGTATAATTTGTGAAAACCTTCGATCTGGAAATTCGAGGCGGGTCGTCGGGCCTACCCGTGCCGACCACGCCAGCAGTCGATGGAACGGACTCCATTTAAACTATGTCCCGAGTGTCGTGCTAAGTTCCCACGCACCGACCTGCACCAGGTCTGCAACCTGTGCTTATCCCTGGAGCACGACGAGAAGGACTGCGAAGCGTGTCGATCATTCCGATCGAAAAAGACTCTTCGTGACCGCCGGGCTCGACGCCACGAAATGCAACGAGACAGCGGCTCCGTACCGGACATCTTCGGCGAAGATTCAGAGGTTCCCCGTACAGACGTAGAGGCCGAGGAAGAAGAACCGGTCTCCGAAGCCGACTCCGACATGGAGGAAGACCTGAACATCACCCCGGGTCAACGTACCGTGAGTACAAACCCCCATGTGCCCACGCAACCCAAAAAAACTAAGGCTCCGGCATCACCCTTGCCCTCGGGCTCGGGTCGACACCGACATAAAGTTTCTAATGCCCCGCCCTCCGGCTCAGCTACGAAACATAAGGACAAGCCTTCCGGCTCGGGCTCGAGCCGGCCCCATTCCAGTACCGAAAAAACACCTTCGGCACCGAAACATAAGCTGCCTCATGTGCCACCCCCTAAACCGCCGGCACAAAAGACACCTTCGGCACCGAAGGCCTCGGATCCGAAAATCGCTTCGGAGCCGAAATCGTCCACACCGAAATCCTCAGCACCTAAAAGCTCGGAGCCGACACACTTCGCACCGAAACATTCGGAGCCGAAACATCCCGCTTCGAAAGATTCTGGTTCTAAACACACCAAAAGTAAGCATTCGGACTTGGAACATTCGGCGCTCAAAGACCCTCAGAAATCTTCCACGCCGAAACCCGCTCCTAAGGAGAAAGACACTCCTTCCAAGGAACTTCCATCCGAAGACACAGTTTTGGACCCAAAACAGAAGAGACTCAGTATTGATCCCAATACTGGACACCTTACAGCCACTCTTCCAAAGAAACGGAAGCTGGATTTCTCAGAGGACACTCCTATTCCTCTGAAAAAGGAGGACATGGGTACTAACCCTTCTCCCCCTTACATACCTCCTTTTCCTCCACCTAACCCAAATTTGCTAATCACACCATCAAATTCACCAACACCCACATTTTCACCTGAACCACAGGATGATGATGAATATGGGGACGGGGATGGGGATGGGGACGAGGATCAGGACATACCAAAAGACCAGGACATTCCACATGACACTGATCCATGGGAAGATTACAATAGGGAACCAGATCACAATAATGACCCTGACCTGTATCCCTCCAGACCCTCTCCACCTGATGACAATATAGGCTTTGCACAGCTTATTAACAGGGCTGCTTAATACCACGTGGTGGAGCTACACTCAGACCCTCTAGAGGAGGATTTTCTTGTGGAGACATTCACTCATTCACAAAAGTCCACTAATACTTTGCCCATACTCAAGGAGGTATTTAAGGACCCAGTCAGAGCCAGAATACTAACCCCTAGAGTGGATAAAAAGTACAAGCCCGCTCCTGCAGACCCTGCATATATTAGGGGACAGTTGCCCTTAGACTCTCTTGTCGTATCTAACGCCTGCAAGAGAGCTAATTCTCAAACTACAGGCGACGCCCCTCCTCCTGATAAGGAGTCTAAATTGATAGATGCATCAGGCAAACGAGTGGCCTCACAGGCTGCTAACCATTGGCGAATCGCCAATGCTCAGGCCAGGTTAGGACTCTACGACAGAGCTCACTATGATGAGTTAGAAAAACTCGTCCAACACTTGCCTGATAAATACAAGACAAAGGCTAACGACCTCATTCAAGAAGGGAAGCTTATCACCAATACTTCCATAAAATGTGCACTGGATGCAGCAGACACAGTATCTCGTGCCATCAACACCAGCATACTATTACACAGGCACGCTTGGCTTCGAATCTCTGGATTCAAGCAGGAGGTCCAATCCTCCATACTCAATCAGCCCTTTGATAAAGAGCATCTTTTTGGTCCAACAGTCGACACTTCACTTGAAAAGATGAAGAAGGACACCGAAACTGCTAAGTCCATGGGGGCCTTACAATTGCCTTCCAGCAGGGGTTCCTTTTGCCGCTCCTTTTATAGAGGTGGCTCAAAAACAGTGTCGTCGGAGACTCCCTCCTCCTCTTATAAAAACAACCAATCCACCTCCTCCAGAGGTCATTTTCGAGGAGGCTACAGGGGAAATAATAACAAGGGAAGAGGCAGAGGTAACTCCACTCGCACTTCCCCTGCCAACAAGCAGTGACTTCCCTCCACTACCCCCGATCATTTAACACCTGTCGGGGGACGTCTCTCACAGTTCCTACCTGTCTGGAATTCAATCACCACAGACAAGTGGGTATTACAGATTATCCAGTATGGTTATTGCCTGGAACTTACATGCACTCCCCCAACTCTCCTTCCAAAAGAGCGTGCAATGTCACCAGAACACCTCACTCTCTTAAAACAAGAGGTTCTCTCCCCGTTACAAAAACATGCAATAGAACCGGTCCCATTACACCATCGGGGGACGGGAGTGTACTCCCTATACTTTTTGATTCCAAAAAAGGACGGCTCTCTCAGGCCTATATTAGACCTCAGAAAGCTAAACCTCTATATTCAATCAGACCACTTCCACAGGGTCACCCTACAACAGGTGCTCCCATTGCTTCAGCAAGGCGACTTTCTTTCCACTCTGGATTTAACAGACGCCTACTTCCATATTCCCATTCACCCGGCTCACAGGAAATATCTCAGGTTCGTGGTGGACAGACAACATTACCAATTCAAAGTTCTTCCATTCGGGGTAACTACAGCATCCAAAGTCTTCACCAAGTGCCTGGCAGTAGTCGCAGCTCATTTAAGAAGACAACACATTCACGTCTTCCCTTACTTAGACGACTGGCTAATAAAAGCCAAGTCACAACACAGCTGTATACACCACACTCACAAAACAGTTTAGCTGCTTCACGACTTGGGATTCACTGGGACCTCACCAAGTCTCATCTCCAACCCTCCAACACGCAAGTATACCTAGGAGCCACAATAGACACTTGCAAAGCTCTAACATACCCCAACCCAGTCAGGATACGCAAAATGCAAACCCTGATATCACAATTTCAGCCTCAACACTCACTACCAGCTCGAGTGTTCATGCAATTGATCGGAATGATGGCTTCTTGCATTCTAATTGTTCCTTACGCAAGACTCCAAATGCGTCCCCTACAGGAATGCTTAGCACGTCAGTGGAACCAGGCTCAAGGTCAGTTAACCGATCTGGTGTTGGTAGACGGCCGCACCCATCGCTCTCTGCAGTGGTGGAATCACAAAACCTGTCCAAAGGGCGGCCATTCGTCGACCCGGTTCCACAGATAGTGCTAACAGCAGACGCATCGCTCACTGGTTGGGGAGCTCATCTTCAAGAACATACCATTCAGGGCATGTGGACACTACAACAAAAACAACTCCACATAAACCATCTAGATCTTCTAGCAATTTTTCTGGCATTGAAAGCTTTTCAACTACATCTAGTAGGCAAGGCTGTCCTAGTCCGTACAGACAATATGACAGCAATGTACTACATACAAAAACAGTGGGGGGACACACTCTCTACAGTTTTCACGCCTAGCTCAAAGCACTTGGAGATGGGCCATACCTCAAAACATATATCTCCTTGCAGAACATCTCCCAGGAGTAAACAATCAGATTGCAGATCTGCTCAGTCGTCAAAGACAACAGATCCACGAACGGGTACTACATCCTCAAGTACTCCTCCCATTCTTCCAGATGTGGGGCTACCCAGAAATAGATCTGTTCGCCACACACCTCAACGCAAAATGCCCAAACTTCGCGTCCAGGTATCCACACCCTTTGTCCAAAGGCAATGCGCTATGGGTGAATTGGTCAGGGAAATTTGCTTACGTTTTTCCGCCTCTCCCGCTAATTCCATTAGTGGTTCGGAAGCTCCAGCAACATTCCCTCACAATGATCCTAGTTGCTCCCACATGGGCTCGACAACCATGGTTCACAACCCTGTTGGAACTATCAGTAGTTCCTCATCAAAAGTTACACCTCTCCCCCAAGCTTCTCACTCAGAACCATGGAGAGATAAGGCATCCAGATCCCAGTCAACTCAACCTTGCGATCTGGCACCTGAAATCATAGAGTTTGGCTACCTTAATCTCCCGCCAGACTGCATGAACGTCATTAAAGAGGCTAGATGCCCTACCACAAGAGCATGCTATGCAGCAAAATGGAAACGATTTGTAATTTATTGTACTAACAATCAAATCAATCCGCTAGATGCTTCAACTCAAAACATCATTTGCTATCTGTTACACCTACAACTTGCTAATCTAGCATATACATCTATACGATTACATCTTGCCGCAATAGTGGCTTACCTACAAAACAGACAACACTTATCTTTGTTTCGTGTACCCGCTATCAAAGCCTTTATGGAAGGACTCAAAAGAATCATTCCTCCTAGACTTCCACCTTCTCCTGTGTGGAATCTTAATGTAGTCCTTACAAGACTCATGGGCCCACCATTTGAGCCCTTGCACAAATGTGAACTACAGTTTCTGACTTGGAAAGTAGCCTTCCTTATAGCCATCACATCTCTTAGAAGAGTTTGTGAGCTCCAGGCACTAACCATACAAGAACCATTTTTACAGATTCACCAAAATAAAGTGGTTCTTAGGACTAAACCAAAATTTTTACCCAAACTCGTTTCTGCTTTTCATCTCAACCAGTCTGTTGAGTTACCCGTGTTTTTTCCTCAACCAGACTCAGTAGCAGAACGTGCTCTTCACACATTAGATGTGAAAAGAGCGATACTTTATTACATTGAACGAACCAAATCTTTTAGGAAAACTAAACAACTCTTTGTTGCTTTTTCCCCACCACATAAAGGCAATCCCATTTCAAAAGCAGGTATTGCACGATGGATAGTTAAGTGCATTCACATATGCTACATTAAAGCTAAACGCACCTTAACAATTCCCCTCTATAGCGCACTCTACACGCAAACTAGGGGCTTCTATGGCATTCTTAGGGAACATACCCTTAGATGACATCTGCAAAGCGGCAACATGGTCTACACCACACACATTCACAAAACACTATTGTGTAGATGTGTTAGCAAAACAACAAGCTAGTGTGGGCCAGGCAGTTTTAAGAACACTATTTCAGACCACTGCAACAGATACAGGTTAACCACCGCTTGGGAGATAACTGCTGTATAGTCTATGCTAAAGCATATGATCTACAGCTCATATGCCTCGAACGGAAAATGCTACTTACCCAGTATGCATCTGTTCTTGGCATATACAGCTGTAAATTCATATGCACCCACCCGCCTCCCCGGGTACCTTTATCTGTTGCAGTATTATCTTACTTAGATACACTATACATGGACATCTCTTTCTACTCTTACTAACTCCATCATCACCCTTACGGCAAAACAATCTGGGGATGGAGTCGATGCCCATGCGCACTATCACCAAAAGGAGGAGTGACCTACCTCGTAACTACAAAGAATTCTTCAAAGAAAAACAAAGTGCAAACATCCGGGCCCAACACCAGATGGCGATCTATGCTAAAGCATATGAATCTACAGCTGTATATGCCAAGAACAGATGCACACTGGGTAAGTAGCATTTTTCTTCTGTGACGGACATACTCTGTCAGGTCATTATAGGAAGCTTTCTATTGATGGAACCAACAGGGGCTCCATTTTACAGTCTGCGCGTCTCTTAATGAGGCGGGGGGACCAAGAGTTTGTTGGCCAGAGTACTGCATCATGTTTGCAACAGGGTAACCTGTCCACCAAACTCGAAATCAGGCTTAAGATTTCAGTTGTTGACTAAAAAAAATATGTAATCTTTGACGTGTTTTGGTGCCATTTGACTGCACGGTGTATCGTTATAAATTTGTGGGCTCAGCTGTAGAAGGTTGCTCACTTAGAAAGACATTTTGCTCTATTATCTACAAGCAATTTATCAGGATTAAGTGAACTAAAGAAATGTGATTGTGTGTATGAAGGTAAGTCCTTTGAGAAATTATCAATGGACTTTCAGGGTAAAGTCTCTTCATTACGCTGTGTGATGCTGACGTTTTTGCCCTGGACAATAGGGTTTCATGGACCTTGGCTGAGAGCCAATGTTTAAAACATTTAATCAGCGCTCCACCTCTTTCTATAGTACAGTCCATTCATGGGGTCTTAAACCTAACTTCATGGCTTTTAATTGCTGGATTCACCTGGTTAAACTGATACATTTTATTAGTAGGAGGAAATAAAGTGAAATCTCCTTGAGTTGGAAGAATGGTTTATGTATTCAAATTGGCTGGGCGCAAGAGGTTAGTAAAAATATCTCAGCCACAAAAATAATGTATAAAGATTTAGAATCTGTTTCTGATTGAAGTACTTTCAATACTCAAGTTATTTTGAAAGAATCAGCCATGCTAGTCTCCCTTAGGCTTGATCATTATCACTTGAAAAGCAAAATTGAATATCTTTGACTTATGATAATTTGGGATATGCTGAGGTAATTCCTTATTTGGAAGGTCTCTATTCACATGCAATGAGATAAACGATTCTTGGGTTGAGGTTGGGTAATCAACCTTGGTAATGGTTTTCTAATATTTTTTATTCAATCTTGTATTAATGATGGAAACTTTGTATGTGATATTGTATCTACAGCAGCTGTTGTCATATTGTTTTTGATTGTTAATTTTTTTTAGATGAGTGACAGCAATCCCTACGTCCATTTAAAAATATATATATATGGGATTTGCTCCAACCAACAAGCTAGTGAATATGCAATTTTTACCTGTGGCTGAGGGCCTGGGTCGAATTTTAGGTTCATTGAAAGCTGTAACTATTAATTTTTATCTTGCTCAAATCTTTACTTCATTACCATGATTCAAGTCTTGTGATGTTTAATGTTTGATAGATCTTTATATAAATAAACATATTTGAATTTGATTTGAGGCTCCAACAGAGGAAAACATAAAGCAGATCAGAAGAAAGTGCAGAGTTAAACAACTTAAAAATGGAAAGAACTTCTGTCCCAGCATGCGCGGCCCCAGTATTTCATTTAGCATCTCTAGTGAAGATCCCATAGAAGAGACCAAGGAGATTTCACTTTTAGGGTCTGAATATAAAGGGGATCAATCAGGGGCAAGTCCTTATCACATTTGTTGCTAGCGGCAAACCAGGTGGTCCTTTCCTTATGGAGAAAAGAACAGGCCCGACAGTGAAGCTGTGGATTCAGAAGCTTCAGACACTCCTAGATAATGAGGAGCTGGCTTACGAAACACCGAATCTCGAACACCCCTCTAACAGGTTATGAGGGCCGGTACTTACTCAATGAGGTATATAGAGACGTAATGTGGTCAAAGCGACTGAGAGTTCTGGGGCTGTTAGAGGTTGATAAATACTCTATGGAGGAGCAGGAGAGGGAAGAAAGGCAAGGACACCATTTGATGGACCTGAAGGGAAAGTATATAGCTGGGTATGCAGGAGGGAGTATGTGGTATCCGCAAAGCGAATGACGAGGTTTCAGGCTAGTAAACATGTTGATGGCAAGGTTTAGGAACAAGATAACAAGCCCATGAGGCGAGTACAGAGAACAGCTCTAAAGCTAACCATCATCCAGCCAGGAGTCCAGTGAACTGGAACCTCACTGGGCAACAGTAGAACTATACACTCGTACAATGCAATGACACTATACAGTGACATAAGAATGCAATGACATAACGGGCATAACAGATAACACCCAATACAACCTCCCCCTTTCCACAAAAAAGAAAAATGAGAAAACACAATCAATACAATTAATAATCTTTAAACTTGACTGGAATGCCAGCACTTATTTTAGAGACAGCATTATTGGAAATCCCCTTTGAAGAGGCATTTGAGAAGCCGTTGGCAGAAGATACAACATCCTCGACAAACCCCTCCTCAAAGGTGCTTCCAGGGTTCATATTTTCCTCGCAAGGGTTACCAGTGTACACACGTTGATTTTGAGTAAGTAAATCATGCAGGAGCAATAGCTGAATTTCTGTCACAAGACAAATTCCACATAGACACCCCACTTCCTTTACCAACATTTAGTTTGTTTTCGTACACTTTTTCTAAAGGGTTTTTATCTTTACCACAGCTCCCTTGTTCTCTCACCCCTGATCTTTCACTAAAACAGCAGAATGAGAAACACGTACCACCTGCACAGGTGCAGAAAAATTGGATTCGGTGTTACGAGCATTATGAGCTCTCTTAATTAAAACCCAGTCACCAATAACAACATCCTTAGTTTTTCACTCAAGAGAATCAAACAACTCTCATCTAATTTATATCTACTATTTACATTCTCCCTCACACAGTCATCAACACTTGAATGATTTTTCAACGCAACATCTACATGATGATCAATATGCCTCATGTCCTTCCTCACACGCCTAAGACGAGTACGATCTTCTCTTCCTTTGAGTAAGAAAAAAGGAGAAAAACCAGTGACCGAGTGTGGGGTTTCAAATAACTCCACATCTTCTCTCTCAAGTATTCATGAACATCCATCTTAGCCACCAAAGCGGTTTGAATACCTTCCTTGATGAACTTATTTGATCTCTCAACCAAATAGTTTGCAGCTGGAAAATACAAAGGTGTCCTTTCATGTTTTTTTACCATTCTTACTCAGAAAACTTAGCATGTTCCTTGACACAAAATGGGTGCCATTATCAGAAACTAGAATTTTTGGAATCCCTTCTCTAGAGAATATGTCTTCCAAGAAACCAATAACATTGTTGGTAATAGGCGTAGATACAAATTCATAACACACCCACTTGAATAATAATCTGTGAATACCACAAGATGCTTCATTAGGGTGGCCAGGCATCCCGGATTTGCCCAGACAGTCCCGGTTTTTAAAGGACTGTCCCAGCATCCTGACACTTCTTTAAAAAATAAACATATGCCCCGATTTTGTAAGAGGGTCGGGTGAGCATGCACCTTTGCCACTGCTGTGATGGCTCGCGTTTACACTGGCCCTCTCATCACCCATGAGACCGAGTTTACTTGATGAAAGAGTCTCCTACTGTGGTGCCTGGCCTGAGTCACGCAGCGTAGCAAGATTTAATGAGGGGTGAATCAGTCTCCATGGACCCCATCACTCAAGTCAGGATCATAACCAACCTCGCACCCCTGGAACAAATATATATATATCTACACACCGTTAGGGCCATGTTTCAATTTGAAAAGCATTTATTGACTTGCCTATAACTTTGGCACCATTTGACAAATCTTCACAAAATTTGCACAAAAAAAAGTGCCCCAGTGATTCTTGTTGGTTGCGCATGGAAAGTTTCGGGGTGACCCGTCAAGCGGGGGCCGAGAAAAAGGGGGTGGGGCGGTAAAAAAAAAAAAAGTGTCTTTCCCATGTTAATTCTTATAGACTCTTTAGACACACCTGCAGCCTGAACCACTGGACGGAAGTATGCCAAATTTGGCAGCTAGCTTTTGGTCCGCAGATTGTGCTTTTTGTTTTTTTGGTGTAAATCCGTTCAGTAGTTTGTGAGAAATTAAAGGAAATTCAAATTTGTATATTTACGATCTCAAAGTCTTCGTGAATAATGACGAGCTTGTGCAGAGATCTGCAAAGCTCTGATTGGCTGCCAACACTTTAACCAGGAAGTATTAGCAGCCATTTTGGGACTCAGCTTCAGCCGATCCCTCAAACAAATGCAAAAAAAAAAAAAAAAGGGGGCAGGGTATGAATACCCTAACCCCCAAGCCTTGGTCTTGGGGTCCCAGAGGGACCACCTCCAGGGCAAAAAAGCACTTTTAAAAAAATGGTTTTGCTGCAAAATTGCTCCAAATTCGCAAATTCACGGCAAAAAAAAAAGTGCTGTCTCCCACTTGTTTATATTAAAGCCCCCAGGTGGGTCAGATCACGGGGCCATGTATAGACGGGGCCCTCCTCCTAGGGCATTTTTATGCCCCTGATACCACCACCTCCCTGGGGCTTATGTTTTTATTATTGGATGGGTGCGCGGACCCCCCAGGTACCACCACCTCCCTGGGGCTATATTGAAAGAAATAGGGGGGCTCGCAGACCTCCCCGTGCCCCGGGGAACACCACCTCCCCGGGGCTGAATTGAAAGTAATGGAGGGGCCTCGCGGACCACCCTCGGCCACGAGGACCACCACCTCTCTGGGGCAAATAACTTTAAAAAGTTGGAGGGGAGCCGTGTGGACCCTCCTCCCGGCCCATATATGGCCCAGGGGACCACCACCTCCCCGGGCTGAATTGAAAGTAATGGAGGGGCCTCGCGGACCCCCCTGGTCCCTGGGGCAAATGACTTTAAAAAGTGGGAGAGGGCCACGTGACTCCCCTCCCGGGCCATATACAGCCCGGGGGACCACAACCTTCCCCGGACCGGCTCTTGCACAAGAAAGGAGGGGGGGCCATGTAGTCTCCCTCCTAGAGCCATATATGGCCCTGGAGACCGCCACCCCCCAGGGACGGCTCCTGCTATGTCCTGGGGTGCCCACCCCCGGGACATAGCTGTTTGTTTTTGCATGACGGGAACTGATATCTCTCGCCAAGCAAAAGCAAACACTCCTGTTCCAGCAAGCGGGAGCTGTCAAAATGTTCCCACCCACTGGAAGCGGAGGTTTCATTTCTTTCCCTGACCGCAGACATGCAGGCAGGTAAAGAGATGATACTATTGCTCTTGCACACAGGGAGCTGCATTTCCAGCAGCTCCCTGTGTGCAATAGAAATGCCGGCTCCCGCAGGAGGCAGGGAGCCAGCTAGGACTGTGGGGGCATTGAGGCGGTCCCATAGCACACTGGGTGCCCTGGGTATGCTCCAGGACACCCATGGAAACATGGCTGGGCCCTAGGGGATGGGGTCCCTGTGGCCGAAATTGGCCCGGGGAAGGGGGGCTGTTCGGCCCCTTACCCCATTCAAATGTGGCAGGGCAGACGGGAGCTTGCCAGGGAGAATGTGGTTAAATTAAAACTAGGAAAGGCTAGACAGGCGGCTGGAATTCATGCAGGTTAGATGACCAAGGAGGAACAAGCATGTCTAGACCAGCCACCTCAGTGTCGCACGATATGAGCATATTTGAAATGAGTAAACAGTTAAGACTTTCTATCACACGGTGAACACTGACATGAGATGAAATCCCTTACACAGAGCACACGTCCCCTTTTAAGGTATATGGGACACAGGAAGTGAACTGAGCAGAACTGTTTATACCTTTGTGAATATACTGTTACAGGTTTACAACAAACGGAATTTTTTTTGTCACATGGAGGGATGTGGTTGTTTTTGATACATTGTGAGAGTTCATGAGAAGATAACTTAGTACTTGTTAAGAACAACAGTTGCTAAGGAAGGACAGCAATATTGGCGCAAGGCACTGTATCAGCCTGAGCCCTTTGTTGACAACGGTTGCTATGCCATGCGCTGCATTTTGGCCAGAAACCAAAGTTGCATTTTAAAGGAAATGCAAGCGGATATCTTAAGACAAGATGAATGCCCGTTAGGCCTCACTGCTTGCATTATATTTAGAACCAAACAAAAGAAACCACAGAGCTGCATGCCCAAGTTAAAAATATTTAGCTGGTTTCAAAGCAATACTGAGAACCAAAAGCAGTGGAATTTGTTGTTTCCGAAAGAGGTCAACTCAAATCCATAGGCATTTTTGTAATTATTTCTGGTTGAGCTGCAATGCATGGCATAACATGAAAATACATGAAGTCTTGTGGCACTTTACTCACCTGTCTATGTAGTGTTACTGTGTCCAAGCGTACAGCACTGCAATAAGAGATGTTGCTAGAGGCAGCTGTGGGCGCCTCAGACTGTAGAGGGCGCAGATAAATTAATGAGCCCGGGAGCAGGGGTCCCAGTAGCCACTATAGCATAGCAGGAATGTTGGAGGAGACTGTAACAAACCTGATTAGTGGCGTCATCCACAACACCAGTCAGTGCTGTGTCCCGGAAATTACCCTCACATGCATAACCTCTCCTCACCTCGGACAGGTCATGCAGGCTGCATCAGCTTCCCAAACAAGTGACAAGTGCTCACTTACAACATTTTGTACATGCCGTGCTTCTTGAGCAAATGCAGATCCTGAGCTCATGAAGCATAGACTACGAGATGTTAGTGTGTGGATGCAGTAATGCGGGGACCATGACTGCAATGCGCTAATCTAACGCCTGATACGTGACACTTGGCAGAGCTGCCCCCTCCTCCATTGAATTATGGTGGGCCCGGGGGATGGAGTCCCCGGGGCTGAAATCGGCCTGGGTAGAGCCCTCTCCTCCATTGAAATTATGGCCGGCCCCCTCCCCCATTTTAGTGGGAGGAAAAAAAAGAAAAAGGAATACAAAGGACTGAAAAAGGAGCAAAAAAGGCAAAACGGGGCAGAAAAACAAGCAGAAAAGGCAAAACCTGGCAGAAAATCTAGAAAAAAAGGCAAAACAGAGGGTAGAAAAACAAGCAGGAAAGCAAAACAGAGCAGAAGAGGGCAAAACAGAGGGCAGAAAAATGAGCAGGAAAGACAAAACAGAGGGCAGAAAAAACAAGCAGAAAAGGCAAAACAGCAGAAGAGGGCAAAACAGAGAGCACTCAGACACACACCACTCACAGACTCACTCAGAAACTCATGCACCCACTCACAGACCTACTGAGACACTCATACACTCACTCACACACTCACTGTCAAAGGTTAGTGGTTACAGTTAGGAAATAAAAAATTTAAAAACCTTAGAAATTCACTGAAAAAAACCAAAGGTTACAGGGATGTTATAGTTAGGAAAAAGAATGAAAGAAACTTTGTATAGTCACTGATAAAACCAAAGGTTACAGGAATGTTATAGTAAGGCTCAGATTTCCCTCGTACAATACCAGTGAAATTCAGCAGTTATAGTTACCTGAGCAAACTATAACTTACCACCCCACAATGCACTGCTTATGACCTCACATATTACATCACTCATGACAGTCAGTGACATCACTGATGACATCATCCCATGAGTGTAAGTGTTTCATAAACGTTTCTGAGAATTTATATTGTTACAGCAGAAGTTAAATTACTATTCTTTCTGTACTAGTACATATACACACTCTAAAGTGAGAGAGAAATATATAAATAGGACTACATGTCTAAATACTGATACTGGTCAGAACAGTGCCAACATTTAGTCTTATTTTTATGTCAGTGGCCAACCCCTTTTTTGTACTGAAAATGTGGCCACCCTGTACATCATTTTTTGTGGCAACTCCACCAAAGCTTCAGGAAAGTCAATGGCCAATTTTACCCAAAGTTTTGCAGGAAATGGATTAGATTTAGTCTTGTTTCCACCAACTTTCAAATGCTTATCAGACACCAAGTATTCAGGACACTCGTCGACAAATTGTTCCACACTTGCATCGATGCTTGGCCACCAATAATACTTCCTCAATAATCTTTTGGTGCCTGGCATACCAGGGCAAGTATTGTGAGCAACATGAATCAGCTTTCGCCTCAACATTTCTGATGGAACAAACATCCCTTGGCGGGTTAGCATATTATTCTCAATTGATAACTCAGCTGAAACAGTTGAAATTGAACATCTTTGTCAAGGTTTCTAATGGACGGCCAACCATATGTAACATACCTCTAAACCTCGTTCAAGATACAAACCCTCTCACATGCCTCAATCTAATCCTTTTACTACCTGCAGACAATGCAGACGCATCCACGGCCGAAACAACACATTCTTCATCTTCACATATATTCTTAATAGGCATGCGAGAAAGACAGTCTGCACAAAAGTCCCCCCACCACCACCTTCCCCCCTCTCCCGAAATATACTTGAAGTCAAACCTCTATTTCTGTAACCTGGACAATAAACGTACTAAACATGACAATGCTAATCCAGTACCATTACCGTTCATAAGCTACAGTAGTGGTTTATGATCTGTGATCAAATCTAAGTGATTACACCAAAGGTAATTTTTGAATTTTTCAATCGCCTACACACATGCCATAGGTATTCTCTCTATTGTGCTGGCATGCTTTTCAGGGTCTTTTAGTGTGCTGGAAATAAAAGCAATAGTGCGCTCCTTGCATTTGTGTCAAGACTGCACCTAACCCAACAGAACTAGCATCCACAATAACAGAACATTTATCACCACTACAAAATGGTTGCAATGATGGTACTGAATTAATTAATGCCTTTGATGGTTTGAAATGCTTCATTCTGCTCACTTGACACTACACATTTCTCTTTTTTATGTACAAGATGCCTCAATGGCAATTGCATATTCTTGCACAAACCTTGTGTAAAGTTCACTTAGGCCCAAAAAGGACCTCAGTGAATCTTTGTCTGGGGGAGGAGGTGCATTAATGATGGCATCAATATGGTCACTTTTAGGCTTAATGCCATCTGCAGAAATGGTATGATCAAGATACTCAAGTTCTTTGACCATAAACTTGCATTTTTCTCAAAAACCAGTCATGCCTCTGCTACAAAGATTACTGAAAACATGCTCTAAAATACAGTTATGTTCCTCAACATCTTTCGCAAATATCATATTTCATCCTGAAATGCTTGAACTCCTTTGATGCCTTTAAATAGGGTGTCCTTAAGTCTCTGGAACACACTGGCTGCAGACGCTACCCTGAACGGTAATCTTAAATACTTAAAGGCACCAAAGGGTGTTACAAACATAGTAAGATCCTGCAAATGTTTTGTTAAAGACACTTGATGGGAGGCAGACTTTAGATCTATTATAGAAAAATATTTGGGCCCTCCAGCTGCCATCAACATTTTCTGTATCTTCGGGTGGGGGGTGGCAGTCTGCAACAATATTCTTGTTCAAAGAACGCAAGTCTGCACATAAAAGCAGACTCCCACCCTTCTTTTTGGCCACAACAATAGCTTTTACCCATTCAGATGATGCTGTGGGTTGAATGATGCCATCCTTGCACATATCATCCAATATTTGTTTCAAATCATCCCTCACACTAAGTGGCACTGGTCTCATTTTGTGTTTGACTGGAATTGCCCCCGATTTTATCTTGATGTCATTCTCAACACCCTTTACGCATCCTACATGGGATTATCAAATTTAAGAAAATGGATCCAAAATAGATCTAAAGTCCCTGTCACTACTAGTGTGGTCAATTTCTTCATTGGCTATAGGCATATCACCCAACACAATAAGATTGGTGCATGCAGGTGTCAAAATAATACCTGATCTGCCCAAATCGCACTATCCTACAATGTCATGCCCTTTTACAGCCACATAAAACTTAGTGACTATGGCTCGTCCTTTGTAGTTCCAAAAAAAAAAGCCTAGCATTTCAACATTCTGAACACCAAACGCCGTGGGACGAACATCTGCCTTAAGTGACTTTTTCCCAAACCTCTCTTTGTAAAATGTACTCTGTTAAAATTGTAATAGGTGAACCAGAGTCTGTCATGACTTCTATTGCAATGTCTCCAATCTGTAATACACCCTACGGTGCCTTAAATGGAACAGACTCATTCGCTGCAGTATCCCCATAAACAGTTAACACCACATTACTGACTATATCTTCTTCCAGTTCTTCCATAACATTCACCCTCATCGTTGAATTATTTCTAGCAGATCTACAAACAACTTGGAAATGCCCAAGCTTCTTACAATTAATACATTTCTTGACTATAGCTGGGCAGGTGGGCCTGTTCCCCAGATGCGATTTACATCCACACCTATAACACATTGTTTTCTTAAATTGCAATGAAGTGCTTGTGGGTTACTGGTAGCTCTCCAGCTACCTATAGGCAGCTCGCCTGTGTGCAACTCACTCTATTAAATTAGAAGTTTTGCTTTGTTGAATTATTGTATGCATCTCAAAATTGAAAAGCCTGTATTCGAGATGTAAATATGTCCTTTCAAAACTCATAAGCTGATGCTTGGAGAAAAATGGTTGAATTTCCAAAAAATAGAGTCCAGAAAAATCCAGAACATTTTACTTCTCTTGTTAAAGTCTGGTGTCTTGAACCTTGCAGCGCCTTCTTACTAGATACTTAAATTATAAATATCTAATATAAAAAACTTTTATGCTGGGTTATTTTCTGCTAACTGCAATAATGTATGTTTTACATGAGCTATTTTCTTGTGGGAGCTAGAAGGGACAGTGTAAAAGAAAATGTGTTCCAATGCTTATGCACAAGATTAAAACATTGTTGGAGAGTGACATTTGTAATAGTATCTGGTAAATGTGTACTATTCTTTTCTTAAGAAACCGTTGTATTTTTTGCATAGCACTGTGATCTCCATTACATAAATGTCTCAAAATTCAAAAAATTTGCAGGGAAAACTACCAAAGAATGTGCCGTATCATCCATGTAATTTCTTTTTCTTTCTACATTATTTAGCCAACGTTGCCATATAATTTGGTCCTTCACTGCCGCATAATTCCAATGGCCCAGACTAGTGGATGCAAAGACAAAAATTGTTCAGGATGGGTTATCACACCTGACACTAGATGAGGTGTGCAGCACCAATACATCCATACTATTCCCGGTGCCTGTCTAGCTCATAGCACCGCCACTTCTTTACCAAAGACAAGAGAATCCATACTGATTCCCCCCCTCTGTGGACCTGGCAACATTTTCCTTTTTATATTTTATGTTGTAAAGGGGGCTATCCAGTGATTGGTGAAACGAGAGGTCTCAAAACCCAAGTAGACATCATCAAACAAAGGAACATTCTGGAATGCCTGTTACTGGTGATGATTATTGGGTGTGCATGACTGGTTAAAGAGAACTACATGGCCCCAGGAGTTTAAGTGATTTCGCTGGACTCGGTTCTCAGGTATTAGAATATTTATGGGAAGCTATGGTAATGAATCAAGTTCACAGGATAGAAAAATACAATTTGCTCTTAGAGCTTTGTTTGGAATAAAATAAATGCCCCAAAGAGGGGAAAGAGTTGTAGGACAAGAAAAAGTGAATGGCTAATTGAGAGTTAGATTGAGTCCCTATGTTGCAGTGCGGTTACAATTTGGGCATCCCTTTTGTTTTCATGTGAGGGGAGCATGATTGCTCCATGCAGTAAATGGGATGCAGTTTCCATACTTATTGTGGCATGAATTATGCTGTATGTAGGTTAGGGCACGGTTAACAACAGATACAGGCATGCGATGAGCCTAGAAGAGTTTTTTGAGATTGGGTTTTAGTAGGCCACACGGACCCTCACTAGTTTAGTAGTGTCTCTTTATAAATTACTGTTGTAGAATTCTGTTCATAGTCCAGCCTCTGACATATTTTTATGGTTCGGTTTTAGTATAAAATATACATAGATTTTATTTTTAAGTAGTGATCTGTTTCATGTATTAGGGTACCGGCATAATTTAAATATTTCTGTTGATACACTTAACATTGAAAAACTTGCGGTCTCTGGAGAAGAAAGCAATGGAAGAGGCAAAAAAGAAAAAGTCTCAAATGGCAAAACAACCTGTTACAAAGCTGGTCTAATCCCTTGAATTAGTGTTGATGATTGTTTAGTGGCGAAAAACCAGGTTATCTTGTTCTAGTCATCAGCAAACCACATTGAAATGAAACCCGTTGTGCACGCTATGTCACAGCTTGCTTTATTTGCTGGAAATATGTTATCATGTATACGTTGTAGAATGTTTTGGATTCCAAACTGGTATTGGAAGGAAAACTAAAGGAGCTGAATAATGGTTGCATGGAAAGGGGAGGGCGGTCTGTTGCACAGCTTTTAAACTGTTTTTAGGTCTTGCCTCAGACAGCATTTGCTGTCTGTTGTGAGACATTTTGTTACCTTACAGTGGGTTTAGAGCCAGCCCACTGCTTGTCAGTGGTTGGCTTCATTGTTGCTCTCATTTGCTTGCTTCTAATTCATTAGCGGCGTGGGCTTCACTTCCCCTTCTTGGCTTTGTTCGTATTGACCCATTACTTCCACTGTTCCGTATTCAGGAACTACTTTTTAGGTCGAGCCTGCAACAGCTCATGCGCCTGTTCTGAGACTATTGTGGATAACAAGGGGCTTGCAGCCAGCCCCTTTCTCACCATTCATGGACTCCGTTTTCACTCTTCTTTGGTGCCTTTTTATTGGTCAGCGCAGGCTAAGGTCTCACTTCCTTTCCTGAAACACGGAGCAAGCACAGACTGATCCACTTAATTTAGTGGCTGCTCATGCTATGATTAAGGTACTGTTTCTTTTTTTCCTCCTCCCACTCCCCCTTGTGCCTGGTGCTTCTTTGCCCTCTAGTGTGATCTCGACCCAAAGGTATTGAATCACTTTACATGAGCTCCACTTACGTTACATTCATGTTTTTTTTATTACTTAGACATGGGGACCATATTAAACAACGTTGCATTCATATTTGATTTTTTTTTTGTTTAAGCATGAGGCGATTTGGTGATTTGCTTAGAATCACAGGATGTTCAGCCGATGCCAAGACTCAAACCTGGCCACCCATGCAATTTTACAGCGTTTGGTGCTTTGAACGGCCTTGAGCCACCCGGCCTGTACTCTGTCATGGAATACCTCACTGCTTCCCAAGCTCCAATTATATCATGGAAGTAACTGCTTGCCAGACTGTGTGCAACTGTATGTGTGTTTTAATGTACTGCCCCACTCTTTTCTTCGTATTGTAGTTGATTTTCATAGTGTACTTACACTGGCTGAAAACAGCTGTACCTTATTTGACTGCAAAAATTAATTAATAATGAGGAGAGGGCAGGCCTCATGAACAGTTTTGTTTCTCTTGATCGTGGTGCTCTCCTGATGTATGCTTATAATGGGACCAAGCGGCATTTTACATTATTTCTATAGTTGTTTTTAGATCTCGCCTACGCACGCGCATGCACTGCATAGGAGGGCCTTTAGCCGTCGCTCTGCTCATTTTCAAGCACACACTCGTGCTTGTGGCGGCATCCACCTTGCGGGAGCGAGCAGCGGCGCACATGCTAATTGGCTGTTGCTCGCTCCCGCAAGGCGGATGGTGCCACAAGCACGAGTGTGCTTGAAAACAGCTGCATTAGTCATTCCCTTGTGCAAGGCTCTCTCTCCTGAAACCAGCTGCTGTTACACTTTTAGCATTAGTCATTCCCTCGTGCACTCTCTCTCGCTTTCTCTCTTTATTTTTTTGTATTCCCCCCTCATTCACTCTGTCTTTTGCTCGCACTCTCTCTCGCTATTTCTCTCTTCTTTTTTTTTATTCCCCCCCTCATTCACTCTGTCTTTTGCTCGCACTCTGTCTCTCGCTTTCTCTACTTTTTTTTTTTTTTATTCCCCCACAGGACAAGGCAACATGGACATAATTTACTAACAATGCTTAAATGTACTTTTGCTACTTAGCATAAAATGCATGCGCATGCATTTTGTTAGTTTTAAGCGCTTTTTAAAAATGAATGGAACTTTGAAACAATGCCAAAGCTGTGGTTTAAATAAATCTTCAACTGAAAGACAGCAATTAAACAACCCTTTAACAAAAAAGACCAATTTTTTAAGTTGGAGGCATTGCTTTGTGCTGTCGTGTTTGTAAAAGTCTCGGGGAGTTATGTATACATTATGCTTTAAAGAAAATAAAACTGTGTTAAAATTCAACATGGAGGAACGGGGTATGTCTTTTTCTTTTAGCGTAATTTTATTATCTTATTCGTGGTTTTTGCTTTGGGACTTTATAATTTTGTCCCTCGCTTTCCTGTGAGAGCGTGCAGATTCGTGTATAAAACATTTGCCCATCTGAAGCGTTTAGACAATTTTAAATATTTTTAATATTACTGCAAAGGGTTTATGAGTTGGGGTAAAACGGGCACGCATTTCTATCTTAAGGTCTCTATCTTAGGCGAGACATAAAAAACACCAGTTTTAAGAATTCGGAAAGTATGTGGCTTAACTGTTTGAGCTGCCAACTTTGGAACTGGGCAATTTTGTTTGAGTTTGTGAGTAAGCGTAATATCCTGTGCTTGTTGGCAAATAAATTCCTTAGTCGCCCATGCCTACCCAAAAAAAATGCATCCTTGTGTTACGTAACTGGTACTTATGGAAGGGCTCCAATACGTTTGTGTTGAGTTTGCACTATTTAGAACTTGATAAAAACAGAATACTGCATCAAGTGCAAACATGCAGATAGCGCCGCTTCCCCGCAGTTACATTAGAATGCCGAGGTTAGAAGTGTCAGCAGGAAACAGACCAGCGGCGCCAGTGTGGCACAAGCAAGACATAGCCCTCCTCCTTTATTCCTGTTTCCCCTCAGCGGAGACTTTTTACGATCACTTGCTAACACTCCCATCCCCCCTAAGCCTGTCCTTCCTACTGCCAGACCTTTACCACACTGTTATAAAAGGGGCTTAATTTTAGCCAGAGTATGGCTAAACGCGCATAATAAAATCCTCTAAAAACATTACACATTACATAACACGTAATTGTTATGAAGGAAAAACAAATACTAAACATGTTAGGCTGTTAATTAAAACAAAATAACACATTTAAAGAAAAATACATATGTTCTGCTTCGCTCTACCTAGTAGTACTTATAAGGTCCCAAAAGCAAAACCTATTGCCATATACAATAGGACCTTATAAGTGTTTAGTTATCCAGCACAATATCCTTATTGCAACAACATCAACTGTTGCATAGCTAAACACTTATAAGGTCCCAAAGGCGAGACCTATTGGCTATGCCAATGCTTGTTTTATCAGGCTATCGGCCTTTAGTAAAACATATAAGGATGCACCTTCCAAAGTTGTTGGCAATCCTCACAGCGCGCCACCTTTGATTCTCTCATCGCTAAATCCTGTGGGACTGCCCACAGACTGTGTGGGTGTGAATCCAGTGGGTAAGGCGTCCATATTGAATTGTCCTCAATAGATTTGCATACACTGCTGACTGCAGTGACACACGACATGCAAAGGCTCTGGCCTTCAGCTGCACGTAATTTGTGCCTGTCACTTGCATTCCTTTCGCGGCGATGACTACCCTGGCACTCTGTTTCTTAGTAAAAAGCTGGGACTATAAGGAAATTGTGTCAATCGTATATATTTCCTCATTCGACACACGGTGTGGAATCTATCAGTACTTGACCAGCCACATACATCTGGATTGTGTGGCCCAGAGTTTTTCAGTACTTTAGAGCTGCACTTTTTTTCCCCCCCAGGAAATTGCCTTTCATGAAGTGGCAACAGCTAAAACAATGCTAACTCTGTCAGCCAGCCAAAGAGCTAAAAAAAGAGCATGACAGTGCATGAACAGCTAACTTTTCAGCAAAGCTGGTCAATTATTCTGTTAGGTTTAACTTTGTCCCCAATACTTCACAGAATTAATAAAAAAATATACAAGATCATCACAAATTCATTGGCTCAGCTGTGGCACTGAAAAGATAAGCAATGCATAAAGGGCCAAAGCATAAATTGTTAATTGCTGCTGTGTAATTGGTTTGCATAACTGGTTGACACTCTGGTCACCACTCTGGTGGTGTTCTCCTTTGAAATTGAGGTTGCAATCGTTTTAACTGTTTACACTTGGAATATTGTGGCATAAACCAACTGGACATTGGGATTGCTCTATTGTAGGCTTACCCATAATAGCCAAGAAAGATGTTAATCACAATCATGCACTTCTCTTGACCAGCACATAGTCCAACCGATACACACAAGAAAAAAAGCATTGGCAAGGCCAGTAGGTCTCGCTTATGCTAGAACGACTGGTTTTGTCAATGTTTTGTTTAGCCATGTTGGACAGCATGACAAAGTAGAGAACCAAGAAAGAGAAAGAAAACAAATTCTGTGATGCAGTCAACGCTGACAACGTCAAATCACTTTTTTCTGTACTTTTTTCTTCTTCAAAACCAATAGGTCTTGCCTATGAGAGTTATTGGATTGGGTAATGTTTTGTAGCCAGGCTGTACAGCAGCATGGATGCTTTGCAGTGTTTCTAAAACTAATTTTGAAAAGTGCTTTGATGCAGTTACGGCTAATACCCTTTTTAAAATTTTGTTTTAAAAAAAAGGACATTAGCGCTGGATGCATCATAGTCCTTTTTATCTAAATATTATTTTTAGTTATCCTGCACAGCAGCCATGCAGAGATACAGCATGGCTGCACATAATTGCCAAAGTCGGCAATGCCCATGCTGTACAGCATGAACAAAAGGCAATGACAGAGCCATTAGTCTCAAAGGCGAGACCTGTTGGTTTTGCCAATGCTTGTTCTTTTTGTTCAAGAACTCTAGGAGAGTTCGTGTGTTTTCCTGCTGTCATCCTTATGTACATCTCCACATTCCACGCACTAGCTGCCCGTGTGTTTCCTCCTGCCCAGGCGCCCCCAGCAAATAGCTGAGGGGCGCCATTAATTGCTCCACAGTCTGGAGTGAGCCAAGGCGGGAGTCTGTTTGTTTTGTCTCTAAAGCAGGTCATGAAGTGCCTGGAATGGGACATTTAAGGCACTGGGAGGCAAGGAATCGGCTTCTTTTCCTCTCCAACGTGCTTCAGCACACCGCTTCTCAACCAACGCGCCCACCCCTGGATTAAGGCGGAATTTCTAGCAGCAGAAAAAGAAGGCTACCCCAAAATTTTGACTGATTTACTGTAATGACTCCTTGGAGGGGTGTTGAGTTGTGTGGGCACTGGGCAGGCACGAGGGGGACTGACCTGCAGGTGGTCCTGGATCTCTTCGCCCTACCCCTGGATACCTGGAGTTGAACGTTTTTGGCAAGATGCCTGGAGTTGAACATTTTGGGCGATTTGCCTGTGTTATTAAGTGTGGGCACTAGGAAGGGGGGGACTGACCTGCTGGTGGTCCTGGACCTTTCTGACCTCCCCGGGATGCATGGAGCTGAACATTTCGGGGGGATTCGCCTGGAGACCGGTACTCCGGCAGGGACAGAGCTCTATGCGGTGCCCTGGTTGGTATGGAACTGTGGGTACCGACCAACCCTCTGAGAGACGGAGGCTAAGTGTGAGTTGCCACTAAGGGATGCTTGGCAATATTCCCCGGGATGCCCTTGGTTCAGGGCTGGAGAATAGGATAAGGAATAGGGGCCTTACGGCCCTATGCACAATTGTAATGCTTATACGATCATGTTTTTGTGCTGATCTTATGAACTGTAATTTTCATAACTGCAATATCTGTCTAACTATGGTTCTTATGGTTTTCTTTTCTCACTGAAGGTGTGTTTTAATAATGTTAAAGAGCTACTACGCCTTGGTTAAACCACAATCAAAGTTGTCTCTCCCCTGTGAGTCTTTTCAATGGGGGTTGGGGGGGCATCGACTTGCATGTTGTGAGCACCCTATTGTGCTTATCCCACCCGTGCATTGCTTTTTCACCTGTGCGCTTCTCCCCTCCCTTCCCTGTTGCGCTCTCTCTTGCTTTCATTTCTTTCCACCATTTTCCTCTTACTCTCTCCTTGTTTCCGCCCTCCCTGTTGCTTCCCACCACTCCTCATCCCGCATTGCTGCCCCCTTCCTGGGTTGATTCTCTCCCTCCATGTTGCCCATCCCCATTTCTTACTCCTTACCCATATTGCATCCCCTCATGCTACTTTTTTCTTTTTGTTTACCAACCCAACTTTATCAGGAAACAGAAAAAAAGTACACGCCTACAAAATGACGCAGTTGGATGCGTATGCTTTTTAAAAATATTTATAAAAAGCATCCTGCACAATGTCAGGATGATGTACAGAAGAGCTAGAACCACTGGCAAATCCGATAACATAACATGTGTATTTGTAAAGCGCACATTCACCCCTAGGCATCTTGGTGGTGAATAACAGATGTTTATTGTTACCCAACGGTACTCATTTTATCGACCTCAGAAGGATGAAAGGCTGAGTTGACCCAACGGGATTTGAACCCGTGACCATGTGGTCGAACACAGGCCCCTGCAGTGGATGCGTTCAGCCCTGCCAAGTGCCACACATCAGGCGTTAGACTAACGCATTTCAGTGTGGTGATCCGCATCACCGCACTGAAATGTAAAGTCACGCATTATAGGCATAGCGCCTGCCTTGGTTGTTAAGCCGTAGCACGTCTATGCTAACTGAAACAAGCTGGAATGCTGACCCCGCAGGCAATAAAGTCTTGCTGCCCCATCTAATTTCTTGCTAATGGAAGCGACCTTATTGCGCATGACTGCATTTCTACTGCCCCCCTCCCCACGCCCGTTGTCCCTAGAGGCTGGCACATGCGTCGCAAATCTCCCCGCCCCCGGGACTAATGCAGCAGGCTGTGACGTTTCTCCAGCTGTTTTGACTGGCAGCTCTACATGTGTGTGGATTTCAGAATCGAAACGTGAACGCACGGCGAAGCAACAAGTTAATCGTTGCTTTAGTCTAACTCTATTAAATCATATTGACAACTCAGACAGCAATGGCGGCACTCGGTGAGTTACCGTCAACAGAGGGCCACACTGAGAGGAGGCTTAGGGGAACCTAGTAAACAATGGCGGGAGCGGAGAGAGTCGGTAGAAACGGCACCTGCAATCAAATGTGAGGAAGGGCAGGCTCACGAGCAAGACTCTGGCACGGCCGCACTGCAGTGTGCACACCCGAGGACATGATCTGAGACGGCCAGCGAGCCGCACTGTTCCCTCGTTGCCCTAGACCCTGCATAAACTGAAGTTGCCAGCTGGTGCCGCCCGGGGACCACAACGACCTGAAATGCTTCCTGGGGCTCGGGCGCGCCCGCTCTCCCGGGGTGCGTCCCCCTAGCACTAACACCCAGGGGCGGCTCCTCCATTATGGCGGAGGAGCGCCGCACCACTGCTTTCTCGCAGTGCGAGAAAATAAAATGGTATTTTAAATACCATTTTATTTTCTGCTTCTCGCGCTGCAAGAAAGCATAATGCAGGGGTATGCCTGATTGGGGGTGGGCGGGAGGATATGCCTGGTTGGGGGCGGGTGAGTCAGGGAGGAGTGGCTTGCACCACTCTGAGTACCCTGACTGTTTGGTCGGCCCTGGGGCCGACCAAAGCAGTCATGCAGACTCTACATTTTTCTCTATGTAGGCTGCATGCAGCCTACATAGAGAAAATGGCCTCCCTACAGGTACCCGGCTGGGCGCTGTCTGAGACTCCAGCACCAATCACAACGCTGCCATTGCAGCGTTGTGATTGGCTTACAGGAGGGAGGGAGCATGCCTGTTCCTGTTCAGGAGCAGGAAAACGCGGACCCGGCCCAGGAGCAAAGGCGGCGCGGGACCGGTCAGGTAAGCTTTATTTTATTTTACCCCCCTCGTGACCCCCCCCCCGCCTGCGAGAATTGCGAGACGCGACTGCTAACTGGCTGGCCCCCTACCTCCTTTTAATGCCCATGGGCCTGCGACCACAGAGACACGATGGGGCAGCATACAGGCCTGTAGGGCTGAGGAGCAATCACGGGTGCTGCATGAAAATGCACCAAGAAATAGACATAACCCCCTGATGAGCACGCTAAGCTGCGTAGGGCCTAGGAGCACTGAAGCTGAAGTGCCCGGAGGGGCTCACTGACTGAGGCCCACAGCACTGATAACCACTAGAGGAGTGGGTGGGAGCATGTAGGTGCGCTGCTTTTGTGCCATCACAGTCTCATGCAGAGCCAGTTACAGATGGAATTTCCCAGAAGCATTGGTGCTTTGCAGCGGTTTAAGATCCTAGAGTTTCTGGTTGCTCAAATAGGTGTAATTTCTTATATTTATATTTCTTCCTTGCTTGATTTTTGCTCGTGAGAAAGTGTCACTCATAGTCGTTGAATTTTCACTCATTATTGCACTGAATTTATAAAAATGTCACACATAGCAATCGGAAACCTTGGCAGCTATGTACATTAGTCCACTGAGCCACCAGACCCGGCTTAATAGGTACCACAGGCGAGACCTACTGGCTTTGCCATTGCTTGTTTAACACTTGAAGTTCCTTCATATGCTTGTGGGGATAAAAGAATCACCAGAAGTGGTTCCATAAAGTCGTTTCACAGACATAAAGTGCAGATTCATCATCGATCCAGTGAAGTAGGGTCTCTCTCTGGCGCACTTTCCTTTGCTGGTTGTGTGGTGGTGGGGGGGCGAGTGTGTGTGTATGTGGGGGGGGGGGGGCGTTGTCTGTCGCCGCCTGATATTATTCCTTGTGACTGGGTAAGGCTCCGAGGCCTGGCTCTCCTCGGGTGAAAGTAATGGGATTATTCTGCTATCGCCATCTCTTTCGACAGCTTCGCTCGCCGTGGCTTATCTCCGCTTCAGGAATTCATCTTCCTGAAAGCTTTTTTTGATAATTCAATACGCTGCCTTTTTACAGACTTCTCTGTGGTATCTCTTTGTCTTCTGCGTCCAAAACGTTTCTTTAAGCAGTAGCTGTGCGCGAAGAGGACGTCTGAGATGGATGTTGTACAACTCAATTCTTGGCTTTTCTGTGATATCCCAATGCATTCTGGGTATTTTAAGTTAAGAATATGTCTGGGGATCCGTATAAAGTACACACAGGCCCTTGCCCGTGTGTGAGTGTGAGAGTCAAAACGTGATCGTTAAACTTACCTTTACATTTAGGTTGCATTTAAAATAAAATAGAATTAGATTATATTTTTGCTAAACGGGCTACTTTTTATGAACACCCGAAGCAGCGGATTTGGGCTGTCTGAACAGAAATGTGCGCACTGCAAATACATATTTCTTGAAGGATGGGACAGACAATTATGGTACCAGCAGTGCTTAATTTGTGCTGGCGATTTTCGGTGCTCCGCACGGCGCTTAATTGTCAACACTGGCACTTATGTCTGTCTGCCACATGGTGGCACGGTTTGCCTGAATTAGAGATGAGAACTGCAACAGTTATTTATTAATTCAAAATACATTACAACTGACTAATACCTGCCATCCAAGCTGTTCTAATAGCTTTGGTGTCTGGAATAGTATGAATTGTCACACTTGTAGGAGTGTGATTGTTAGAAGTTGTGTTGGTACTGTCAGCAGCGCTGAAAGGAGCAACGGGTAGTGAGAGCTGAGGTAGCCTCCTGATGAGGGCCCTGGTTCTTATTGTTTTACAAATTAAGCACTGGCCAGTCTTGAGCAGTGTTTCCTAATTTGTGTGTATCACCACAATTTCCCTTGTGTGATGGATGCTACTGTGCTGTGAATGGCCCTGTGAGCTGAGTAGAGTGGCTTTGAGGAGGGTCATCTTCCCATGGATTCGCATGGGAGAGTTTGCATGGCTGCATTGATGTACACAGGGATAGGTGTAGTAGTTGTACCAGCGGCGGCTCCTCCGCAATGGCGGACGAGCGTCACCCCACTGGCTCAGAGCCAGCAGCGGAAAAATAAAACGATATTATGTTATCGTTTTATTTTTCACCTGCTTGCTGAGCCAGAGTGTGTAGGGAGGGGTGGGGGCCGGGCCACGGGAGGGAAGAGTGGAGTGCACTTCTAAGTGCACATCTCTGTTTGGCCGGCTGTCTTAAGCCGGCCAAATAGACATGCACAGTTAAGTTTCTCCAACCCAGCTGTGTTGCACAGCCGGGTTAGAGAAACAGTAGAGACACCCTGTGCCTGAGCGAGTGTTGAACCATCCCGCTCAGGCCAATCCCCGCGCTGCTCTTGTAGCATTAGAGCAGCGCGAGGATTGCACAGGGAGTCTCTGATGCTGTCCCAGTGTCTGCTGGGACCAGGAAGAAGAGGAACAGTGAGGCAGCCGGCAGCTTCAGGTAAGTCTTTAAAATGTTTTTTTATTATTAACCCCCGCGCTCCTCCCACACCTGTGCCACCCACCCCACCATTTCTTGTTTGTGTCGCCCGCCACTCTGTCAGATTTCATCATTCTGCATGGTATTAAGAAGTAGATTGTGCACAAAGATAGTCGGCTTGAGTAGCTGAGGTGCAACAGCATCAGGGCATGGTGGCTTAACCTTTCATGGGAGACTTACAAGAGGGGAAATTGAGGCTCACGTTGGCATGGTGTGGAAGACACTTCTTGCAAGTCAATGTACTTGTGGCATTAGGGATACTTTGGAATCCATGAT
Organism: Calotriton arnoldi; assembly: GCA_963921515.1. Taxonomy (NCBI): domain Eukaryota; kingdom Metazoa; phylum Chordata; class Amphibia; order Caudata; family Salamandridae; genus Calotriton; species Calotriton arnoldi. The sequence goes on from CAWUFW010001566.1 coordinate 2,710,419, forward strand.
AACCCCCAGGTTTCTTACTTGTCGTCAGAGGTGATCTAAGTTCCTATCACCACACAGGTGAGAATGATGAATTTTTATAGTTGAGGTTCAAGCGGTTGATCGAAATCCTTTGCTCGATGGCTTGAAAGCATCAGCTAGGCTAGAGGAGTCCAGGAGCATCACTTTTTTGAGCTTGAGGACGATTTTGCTGTCATCTGCATAGCTGTAAAGACTACATTGAACGACTTAGCAAGGTCTGAATCTTAACTGGGATATGCATTGAAGATCGTTAGGAAGATGATGGAACATTGTTGGATGCCACAGTCGGTGGGGAAACGAGTTGAGGAGTACAGTGGGAGCTCAATGATTCTTGGTTTGACGGGCAGGTAAGAGAAGAGCCAATCACAGATGATCCTTGAATATCAAGATAGTCTACCCTCACTGGTAAGACAGAATAATAGATTGTATCAAAGGAAGCTGCCAGGTCCAGTAGTAATAGCGTGGCTACTCCATCACTTTCTACCGTGGTCTACAGGCGTCCCCGATGGAGATCAGTGCAAATATGGGTCCTCTGTCAGGTCAGAAACCATTTTTGTGATCAGAGAGTAGTTTGGTGATCAGAGAGTAGGGTATTTCAAAAATGTTGGGAATCTTAGTAGTTCTCTTGAATAGATTTACAGAGTAATGGTCCATTGGTTATTGGTCCATAGTTGGCTGGGCCTACTGGGTCAAGATTTCGTTTTTCCAAGATCAGCTTCACGTATGATTTGAGGTCATAATGAAAGCTGTCTGAGATTCCTGTCTGCATTGGACTCTCACACAGCCTTCTGAATACTCAAATTGAAACAACATATTATGAATATATGTAATATGAAAATTTAGCAATAACCGGAACATAATACATTGTGTTTTGTGCAGATAATGATATCAATTCCAATATGTCTGTCAGTACAGCTTATTCCATGTATACAGTGTCAAAACATTTTCTTCATATGTTTATGTAAAGTGCATATATCAGAGGTGTGACTCGGACATATGCCCAGCATGCAGGCCCGTGACGTGCACAGTATGCAGGCTTCAGATATATGCATAGTTTTGAGGCTTTTGCGATAAACACATTCAAACCTCCGACAACCATACACAATATGGAAGCCTTAGAAATATGCACAATGTAGAAGCCTCAGATATATTCATGCTATACGTGATATATGCATATTTTTGTAGCCACATATACAGGGACAGTTTCAAAGTATCACATATATGCCCAGTATGCTCGTATTATAAAGATTAATAGCATGGAAGCCTAAGATGCATTCACAGTATGCAGGACTCTTAATTTATGGGCGGAACTGAAGTCTCTAATTTATAATAATAAAAAGTTGAGCCACTGTGCTTAGTTTAAGCCCAATATGCAGATAAAAACAATTTGTCCCCTGAAAACAAACATTTATTTGCGGCCTACGTATAGTTAAAGTATCAGAGGACCGATGTCTATACTGTGCATATATGAGAGGTCCACATACTGTGTATAGGCCAGAGGCTAGCATACTAGGGGGGAGATTCACTAAGATTTTGTGCCGTGTTTGCGTCACAAAAGTGATGCAAATCGGCGCAAAATCTTTTTTCTCAATTTACTTTACAACGTTAAACAAGTTTAACGCTGGAAATAACGAAAAATAGCGCTGCTTTGTGTTACTTTGCGCCATGGGGGCGTACCAAGGGTGGTGCATGGGCGTTCCCATGCAACCACCCAAGGTTTCTCACGCGAAACCCAATTTATTAAATAAAGTAGATTGGGTTTGGCGTGAGAAAACTGCGCCCTTTTCAAGTAGGCGCAAGGAAGGAGAAGTGCTTTCATTTCTCCTTCCTTTTCCGACTTTGCATGTGTGCTGCACTTTACAGCACACATACAAAGTGGGAAAATTGTTAAAGTGAGTCTGTGCATAGTATTTTGTACTGGAAGGGTTCCTTCCAGTACAAAACTTATGCTAGACTCACGGAGACACCCGTGCACCCTGGCGCAAAGGTGTCTCCATGGCGCACGGCAGCTGATTTCTGCGCCGGCGCTAGTGAGAGGGGAGAAGAGTGTTTTATTTTAGTAAATAAGGTGCTCTCCTCCTCTCTCCTTTGTGGCTGCTGCAGTGCGCTACGTGAAAAAACAGTAAATCTGCCCCATAGTGTATGAGAGACCTACTCAATAACATGTGCATGTATTGGAAATCTGTATACTGGCCATATTCCAGAAGATGTTCATACTGGCCTACATTGAGGCATGTATACTGTGCTTATAATTGAGGCCTTCCTGCAATCTGTGCACATGTGACTTTGTAGCCTCTACATATTGAGCAGGTTGACAGTATTAACGCTGGGCCCCTAAAAACACGTTGACCACCCAATACCCCCACCCACCCCATAACCCTAAAAACACCCTTACCACTCAAAACCCTTACCTACCCTATACCCTAAAAACACCCTTACCACCCAATACTCTTACCCACCCCATAACCCTAAAAATAACCTTACAACCCAATACCCTTACCCACCCTGTAGTATTGTAATTTAATGCTATGTTATCATAGGGTTAAGTTAGAACTATGTCCTCATCATATTCTAGAATGTATCCTCTCTATGTTGTAATTGAGAATGTTGTAGGCAGTAAGCTGTTGGTACCTACAAGGAAGGACGCTGTGCAGGGGTTTGGAAATAAACTTCACTTCAACTTCAATACCTGATTCAACTCTTCATTTGGATTATACTACATCTTTTTGGCGACGACTTGGGAGTTCCAACCCCTGTGTCCCACCGTTTCAGCCACCTTCAGAAACCTTCATATCTACACTTTCTACAGTTGGGAGATTTATTTGCAGCGCGCAATCTACGGAGGAAACTACTAAAAGCTGTTTTGGACTCCGGAAACCCGTCCATGTGAGTCCTTTGCACTTTTGTTCCTTCGCGCAATACATTTCCTTCAGCTCGGCCCTGGCGGTTAAACTCTGCTTACCTTTGAATCAGAGTTACCGTTATTACTCGAGCCATTGTATTGCCTCCTCCTGTTTGCCCCCGTGCTCTCATTCTTCCTCCGTCTGTCAGCGCATTCTTCCTTGGAGTTCTCTGTGCCTCCACATACATTACTCATTCACGTAAGCAGCGAGGTCACGCTGCGTGACCTTTACGTGCGGCCATTTTTTTTTTATTGGAGGTTTCAAGTGGATTTTATTTGCGCACTGATGAACTTGAGAGAAAACTTTACCTTGTGATTGACATTTCGTAAACCACAGCGCTTTACAGTAAGATTCCCTTACATTTTCATTCACTATTTTTGTTTTAAAGAATTCTATTTTTTCCTGAATCTATTTATACTGCACTCTTACATTATGATGGAAGGCAACACGGCAACTAGTGCTTCTGGAACAGTTTCTGGGACCACGAATGTCACCATTAACCTAAACACACCCAAAGAATTTCTAACAAATCCTGGTGAACCTAATGTTAAATGGCATGAATGGAAAGAATACTTTATCAACTATATTGCAACTTTGGAAGACAATGGTGCCATTATGTCTCCTGGAAGGAAACTACGTATTTTACTACATTGCCTTGGCCCTGAAGGTCTCAGAGTTTTTAATCAAATGCAAAGACCTGAAAGAAGTGGGGATGTAGATGTTTTTAAAAGTGCTATTTCTGATCTAGATGATCATTATTCGCCAGTAGTTTGCGTTGCAGTCTCTAGACGTTCATTTTACAAACGCAAACAGACTGACAATGAATCCATAGAGGATTATGTATCCGTTCTTAAAAACTTGGCAATCAAATGTAGATTTGGCGCACTGCATGATGAAATGATTAGAGACCAAGTAGTGATGTGTTAAAAAAAAAAAGTATTCAAGACAGACTATGGATAGGTGAAGCTAGTCTTAAAGACCTCATAACTTTAGTCAAGAAAGCAGAACTTTCTGACAGATGCGCCAAAGCATCTTCAACTCCTCCTGAACAGATAACTGTCAACAAAATCTCTGAAGGGAAAAAGGATAAGACTAATACTCCTATGAATTTTAAAAGCCAACCTAGATGGAACACAAGGAGAGATAGGAATTATCAAGGGAAGAATTTTGGTTTTGTTTGTTATAGATGTGGCAGGACATCCCACATTGCTAACTTTGATAGATGTCCAGCAAAATCTTCGAAATGTTTAGAGTGTGGCGTTATTGGTCATTTTACAAAAGTGTGTAACAGAAAGCGTACAAAAAAAATTCAAGTTGCGTGCGTTACACAAGATGATTCTGATTTGTCGGAGAATGATTCTAAAGAGTCTTTAGAGGATTCATGTGTCAAATTTATTAAAAATAAAAGGGATATAGTTTTGAATTTAAAGGGGGATGGGAACAACAAACCATTATGCATGGTTTCTTTTGGAGGTATTACACTACAGGTAGCAGCTGATTCTGGTTCTCCTTTCACGATTATTGCACACACCATTTGGGAGGAGAAATTTGTTCATCTTATTGGTTCCCATTTAGAACCCACTGATGTGTCCCCAGAAAGCTTTACAGGAGAGAAAATAAACATGTTAGGGTTCAGATCACTAATTTTCGAATTTAAAGGCAGGAGAGCATCAGGTAAATTGTATGTTGCAGATGATGGGCCGTCTGTATTGGGATGGAGGGATCAACGTTCCCTCAACATTATTCTTGATCCCAATAGCCCGGAACAAGTTTTGTTTACATGTGATTCTGAAGAAACTAAAAAATGGGTTTTGAGGGATTATCCCAGTGTGTTCAACGGGAAAATTGGGAAACTTGAAGGTTTTACTCATAAGATTCGCCTGAAACCCAATGCCATTCCTAAAATTCATAAAGTACGTCATGTCCCTTTGATCGTTAGACAAGAGGTTAAGGATGAATTGAAAAAGCTACAAGATGCCAACATAATAGAACCCATTGAAGCTTCGGAGTGGGTTTCACCCGTTGTTATAGCCAGACGTGCTAATGGAAAAATCAGGATGTGTATTGATTTAAGATTTTTAAATGACAACATTATTGTGGATCAATTTCCTTACCTAGGATTGAGGAAATGTTATCATTAACGAAGGGTGCCAAATGGTTTTCCACCATTGATTTATCTTGTGCTTATCACCAGGTATCCTTACATCCTTCTAGTAGAAAACTTACTGCCTTTTGCACGCCATTTGGGTGTTTTCAGTTTCGACGGATGCCCTTTGGCCTTGCATCTGCTGCAGCAGTGTTCCAAAGATTGATGTCAGAGCTTTTTGGAGATATGCAAGGCGTCATTTTTTTTCAAGACGACATACTGGTTATGGGTTCCAGTAAATAAATTCCTGATGAACGACTTAAAAATGTAATGGATATTCTTCAAAGCAAAGGGGTAACAGCAGAAATTTCCAAGTGTAAATTTGCAGAAAGGAAGGTCACTTATTTGGGTCATGAAATCAGTGACACTGGCATTAGACCTAAGACCAGTTTAATTAAGGCTATCATTGAGGCACCTGCACCTAAATCTAAAGATGATTTAAGATCTTTTTTAGGTCTAGCGGAATTTTACGCTAAATTTGTCAAAACATTTTCAGAGAAAACTTATAACATGAGATCTTTACTAAAAAACAAAGTACAATTCATTTGGGATGATTCGTGTCAGTTGTCTTTTCAGAATATCAAGAAATCGATTAGCCAAGCATCCAATTTACAAGGTTTTGATCCTTCAGCCAATACCATTGTCACCACCGACGCTAGCGGTAGAGGGCTAGGAAGTGTTCTTAATCAAATTGATGACGAGAACAAAGAAGTAGTAATTGCATTTGCTTCCCGTTCTCTTACCCCTACAGAAGAGAAGTATTCTGTAATAGAACGAGAGACCTTAGCATGTGTATGGGCACTTGAAAATTTTTGTGGGGCAGAAAATTTACGCTACGAAGTGATCATAAACCACTTACCAAACTTCTTACTACAGAAGGTCTGATCAATGCTACTGCAAGAATTGCAAGGCTATCTATGAGGCTACAAGACTTCATGTATGATATCCAATATGTTCCAGGTGCTAAAAACATTACTGCTGATTTTCTTAGCAGAATGGCTTTACCTTTGATGGAAATCGATAACAATCCTTGGAATGAGTATTCTGTTGCTAGTGTGTCTACTATTGGAGTATTTGACAGTTTCACTAAAGATGAATGGTTCAATGCTGAAAGTGATGATGGAATTTTGTGTCAGGTAAAGGAATTTGTTACTAATGGTTGGATTGGTATGGAAAAAAGATGCGTCAAGGATGAATTTAGAGGATTTTGGGAGGTCCGTAATGAATTGAGTGTCTCTAATTCCTTGACTCTTCGTGGAGACAAAGTGATTCCTCCTATTAACTTATGTGAAAAGATTATTAACTTATGTCATGAGGGCCATTCAGGGATTACACGTACCAAACTAAGGCTCAAGGAACTGTATTGGTGGCCCAAAGTTGACATTTATTTATTTATTTAAGAGTTTTATATAGCGCTGGCCAGACCCGAGGGTATCGGAGCGCTTTACAACATACGTGTCAAGGAAATCAAACAGTAACGCAATAGTATTGAGGAAATCACATAGTAGCGGGGTAGTATACATAATGGTATAATGGTTCATGGCGCTTCGGAGGTATGGGTGTGCTGTACCGCATTAAGGCGAGGAAGTCTGATGTAGTCATAGCGATGTGCACGTTGGCTCAAGCCAGCCTCCTTTAGGGGTGTAGGGGCGAGGTAGGTGTCCGGTGGCTTGGCGGAGGTAGATGTCTTGATGGCAGAGAATCTGGCATCTGCCCGGTTCCGGCTTGTGTGCTCCGTCGGGAGCTATCGATACGGGGGCGGACGCTTGAGAAAGAGGTCTTTGAGCTGCATTTTAAATTTTGGGAAGGATGGGGTAGTTCTGATGTGGACTGGGATGGAATTCCAGATTTTGGGCGCACTTCCAGAAAAGGAGCGGGCTGCGGTTTTTGTTTACGGGTTTTCGGCGGGATGAGGAGAAGCGTATTGGAGCTCCTGAGGGTCCTTGTCTGGCCAGCCTTCTTAAGTTTGGAGGCCAGGTAGGCAGGTTTCCCGGCATGCAGGGTTTTGTGCGTAAGGCAGGCAGTTCTGAAGTTGGCACGCATTTCGACTGGGAGCCATTTTAGCTCTTTGAGTGCGGGTGATATGTGATCGTATTTCTTTGCTCCTGTGATCATTCTGGCTGCTGCATTAAGTGTTGTTCTGAGGGGAGCTAAGTGGCATTTAGCTGTACCTGTGAGGGCTGCATTCCCATAGTCTAGTCTGGACAGCACTAGTGCTTGAGTAGCTTGTTTGAGGTCCTTGGGCGGGATGTAGGGTTTTATTTTGTTGAGTAGTTCCAGGTTGAGGAAGGCGCTTTTTGCAGAGATTTTGATGTGCTTGGCCATGTCTAGTTTTGGATCAAGAGTGATTCCCAGCGATTTTACAGAGTCAGCCAGGGTGATATTGCCGTTGAGGGCGTCAATGGCTTTCAGGCATTCTGTGATTTGGGGGTTCTCTTTTTTGTTAGAGATGAGGAGGAATTCCGTTTTGTCTTGGTTGAGTTTCAGGTGATTAAGGGATAGCCAATGTTGGACTTCTCTAAGAGTGACATTAAGTCTTTGGATGTCATCGATGGAGGAGGTTTCGAGATAGATCTGGGTGTCGTCTGCATATAGGTGGAAGGGGATTTCGGTTTTTTTGAGTATGGTGGAAGGGGTTCCATGTAGATGTTGAAAAGTTGAGGGGAAAGAACTGATCCTTGTGGGACACCTCTGTTGACGGGGTGTAGGTCCGACGAGAAGTTTTTGATTTTTATTCTTGTGTGCGGTTCTGGAGAAAGGAGGAGAACCACTGTAGGACCGTCTCTTCTGCACCTAGCCTATTTTGGAAGTACTTTGATGAGTAGCTTGTGGTCAATCGTGTCAAAGGCTGCCGATAGGTCTAGAAGTATGAGTAAGCAGCATCGGTCCGTGTCTAGTGACTTGTGGATGTCGTCTATGATGTTAATGATTGCTGTCTCTGTACTGCAGCCTTGTCGGAAGCCCGATTGGTGGGGGTCCAGGAGGTTGATGTTGTCCATGTGTTGGGTCAATTGTCGGAGAACACACCTTTCCAGGATTTTGGATAGGAGAGGAAGATTGGAGACGGGTCTGAGGTTATTCAAGTCGTTAGTGTCCAAGCCCGTTTTTTTTTTAGAAGTGGTGTGACTTGGCCGACTTTGAGGCAGTCTGGAATGGTTCCGGTTCTCAGGGAGCTGTTTATGATCTTGCTCCAGAGCGGGGCTAAGGAGAGTTTAAGTTTTTTTGCCAGTTGAGTGGGTATAGGATCGAGGACGTGAGAAGAGGGTTTGGAGGTGGAGATTAGTTTGACTATCACCGATTCAGAGATGGGGTTGAAGGATTTCCAGAGTTTTGGTGGGTGATTGGGTACTTATATCATCTGTCCTTGGGGACAGGCTCCTATGAGTGGGACTGCGGTTGACATCCAAGGAGAGCTCGATCTTGGTGATTTTGTCGTTGAAGAAGTTGGCGAAGTTATCGCACCGGTCTTTGGAGGCCACCATCGAGGAGGGGGGGGGCTTGGAAGTCTGTTGCCTGATGAGGTTGAAGAGTTCCTTGGGCCTGTTTTTTGCGTTGTCGAGAGCAGTGCAGAAGAAGGAGGTTTTTTCGTTGATTATGTGTTTTGTACTTCCTGCGAGTTGATTTGAGTTGCTCGCGGAGGATTGAGGTTGGGTTGTTCCGCCATCGTCTTTCTGTGGCCCTGAGGAGTCTCCTTTCGGAGTTTATGTCCGTGTTGAACCAGGATCTGGATGGAATGTTTCTGGCTCTTTTTAGTTTTAGGGGGGCTAGTTGGTCCAGAAAGGAGGTCATGGTTGCGTTATAGTGAGAGGTGAGTTCTGTTGTGGAGAGATCATCCGTGGTGCTGGGAAGGAGAGATCTCATCTTTTCCTCCAGGATTGCCAGGGGGATCTGAGTTAGGTTTCTTGTCCATTTGGGAGGGTCCAGCGTGGGGATGGAAATTGAAAGATTTGTTAGATCATGTATCAAATGTGAGACATCTGATACATCTTTAAAAACTCTTAATCCGCCTTTGAGTTCGTTAGGGTGTCCCAAGTTGCCATGGGAAGTAGTTGCATTAGACATCATGGGGCCTATCACTTGGCAGGATGGCTCTTGCAAGTATATCTTGGTTCTTGTAGACACTTTTTTAAGGTGGTTGGAGTTAAAGGTTGTACAGTGTGTCAATACTAGAACTGTTATTTCATTTCTTGATAATATTTTTTTAAGAGAGGGGTTTCCAGCTGTCATCTTATCAGATAATGGTGTTCAGTTCAAGTCAAGTGAAATTAAAAATTATCTCATGGCATCTGGAATTCAACAACGTTTTACTGCTTTATATCATCCCTCAGGTAATGGTATAGTTGAAAGGGTGAACCGCAGTATTAAAGGTATTATACAACTTGCCAATAAAAGTAGTATTTCTTGGGATATTGAGTTAAATAAAATGATTTGGGCGTATAGGAATACCATCCATGGTTCTGTTGGTGTGAGCCCATTTTCGTTAATGAGAGGTAGAATTCCTCATTCTAAAGTCAATCCTGGTTGGATGAAAAGAAGTGAGATGATTGGATTTGACATTGATGAGGTTAAAAGACGCATTACAGAGTCTCAAGAAAAAAATAAAAAGTATTATGACCAAAAACATTGCACTAGAGAAACCATGCTTTGCACTGGAGACTGGGTCCGGATTAAATGTGGAAGGATAACAAGGAAAGGTGAAAGTAGATTTAGTGAACCTAGAAAAGTTGTCAAGGTTATGAAGAATACTGCTTTACTGCATAATGGTGAAGTTTGGCATTTTAGTCGTTTAGCTCCTGTAAAAACACTAATTATCAAAAGGAGCAAAGTAGTGCCAATGTAAGGAATTTTTGGTGGTTAGAAGCATCTCAATTTCCTTTAAATCTTAGCAATGATAATTATGGTATCAATGAACCAGAAATGAGTGCAGAAGTTTCTTTATCTACCACTGATTCCGACTGTTCCAATTAAGTTTTTTCTCCTACCATCAATTCTGGTATGCCTAATGAGGTTTACCTTCTACCAGTTTGGACAATGCTGATTTAAATGCAAGTGATAACAAAATTGTTAAATCATCTAAAGGACGTGTTGTTAAAAAGCCAAAGAAGTTAGAATTGTATGATTGTGAATAGTTTTTTGTTTTAAAAAAAATAAAAAAATTCCATTATTAATTTTGGGAGGGGATTGTGTAGTATTGTAATGTAATGCTATGTTATCATAGGGTTAAGTTAGAACTATGTCCTCATCATATTCTAGAATGTATCCTCTCTATGTTGTAATTGAGAATGTTGTAGGCAGTAAGCTGTTGGTACCTACAAGGAAGGACGCTGTGCAGGGGTTTAGAAATAAACTTCACTTCAACTTCAATACCTGATTCAACTCTTCATTTGGATTATACTACACACCCCTAAGCCCTAAAAACATCCTTGCCCCTAGGGGGGTTGGTGTGTGTGTGTGTGTGTCTGTCTGTCTGTCTGCCCGCCCCCCCCCATACTCTCAGACTGCACACGTATGCCGGCCGGCATTCCTACCAGCGTTCCACCCAGACTCGTTGCTTTTCTGTTGTAATGAATACCGCACGACTTGTAGATAGAAAATACTCTGAATAATCCTACAGTCTGAATAGTAAAAATGCAGCATCAGGGCACGTCACCATCATCACAAAGCTCCCTTCAACTGCCAACCGTACATCACTTAGAATGCCCATACGACATCACCTATTATTACCTAGCAACAATTGTATGTAACCTAAGAATCAAGCCCACAGCATTTTCTGTTTATTATCTGTTAGCCTCTGTATCTTAGCTACTGTAATACAGCTTGTGAACAAGATGACATGTTTGCCTCTTTGCTAAACAAATATGGACTTTTAAGTTGTTAGCATCCTTCCTTGCCAAGTTGCCAAGAACTTTCCCAGAGGAAGGAAGGATAATTCAGTTGATGTGGTAAGGCAGGGGCATAATGCAGACCCTGCACCCCAGGAGTCGCCTCATTCAGCTTAAGGCCTATGAATTCTGTGAAATATTGGGTGTCTCGGTCCCCTCACTACAGACATCCTGCTGGGGCGGGGCGGGGCCATCATTTTGCGTATGCCACTGGTACGGTCCTCATTGGGTGGCACTCATGCAAGCTGCTACGGATGCGATTTGACACTTGGAAGACTATGACGCAGGCACATTCTGTCATCCAGGGACGTGGGATGCGCGGTACTGTGATTAATGGAGGCTGAGAGCCATTCCAGCACGCGAGCCACTGTGCCACGGGGGCTGCAATCAATTTCCAACAGTCTTAGAATGAAATTGCTTCTGGGAGAGTTGTGACGTCAATGAAGAGGGGCCTGCCAGTCCTCCAATGCCTGTAATGAGGTATAAATTGAAGTGGATCCCACGGACTGTGCCATGGAAGCGGCTGTCTTGCTGTGAACAGGCGGAAGGCAGACTCTGACCTAGTTTCCAGAGCAGAAACCTGGCTGCACGAGGCTCAAGGGTTAGTTTTGACCTACCTCCCTGCCTCATTGGGGATTCCACACAGCACACGGCCTAGAAAGACCCACGCCGGCTGCCTGCCAACAACCGAAATTGAGTTATCAAACCTGGAAAGTACGGCCAAAACAGAGTTTCCAATAGCAAACTCAATCCAGCGAGATACCAAAGGCATTGATTTACACTGCTTTTTTCTGCTCTGCAAAGTTTATTGGAATTGTATTGCACAGAACACAAACACGATCAATTAGCCTGCACACAATGATCTAATTAGAGATCATTTACAAAGACAAGTCTACAATCCTAATCTCATAGGATTACATTAATACAGAACAATGCCCTGATGGCAATTTGCTTTTAAGAGATAAACAAGGAAGTCAATGCTTTTTTGCACTTCGCAGTGAAGGAAGTTTCAATAGTGACTAAAACCTAACGCTCTCCAACACGTTTACTTCTACCATTAAGGTTAAAAAGCTTAAAAAAGGCATAACGGGGGTGCCTTGCGTCTAATTCAAGCGAGGGGAATAATTGACCTCCTTCCCCTCAGTTGAAAGGTAAAAGCAGTGCCTAATTTATAAATTAAAAAATAAGTTTGTTGCCCAAAGTTTTTCTTAGGATCCTATTGCAGGTGAATGCCCTTGCTGCCAAATCGCAAGCTGTCTGGTCTTCATTCCACCTCGGGCTTCTTTCTTACACCACCCTACACTTTCTGTAGCTTTGTCTCCATTCTTGCTGGTCCTTTTCCCCGCCCTGCTTTCCGCAATTGTCACTGTTTTCCTATCTTTCTCTTCTCATTTCTTTCTCCCTTTTCTTCCTCTCCTGCCCTAGGTCAAAGTCTCATAATAAACAAGCATTTCAAATGCAATAGGTCTCGCTTGCGAGAGTTCAACCGTTTGGTATTGTAAATGACAATGCCTTTGTTTTATATGTTTTGGTAATTCACACATAAATAAAAGGCATTGTCATGTGCAATGCCAATAGCTCTAACTCTTGTGAATACGAAACCTATTTAAAGAAGCGACTGCTATTGTCACGGGCTGCTTAGAAAGTGAAAGCACGCATGGCGCCCTGAATGTTGCAGGAAACATGCCGTGCCTGCAGTGGGAGAAACTATTTAAAGAAAATAGTGTTTACATACTAAAAAAGACTCACCATGTAACAACTGAAGTAAAAGGGGCAGTCCTCATGGGAAGTTACGAATGAAGACAAGGCGGTACTAAGGAGGGACTATACAGCCAATACAGCCCATAGCCAGCCTAACGAAATGAAAGCCCACTCAAATACTGTTGCTATGGGACTGCTGTCCTGATACCCTCTTTTCCACTCTGGTCAATCTTAATTCCATATAATCCAGTTTTGCCATGACTCTCACCATTCTCTTTTCCATTGCATCAAATTTGACATAGACCTTTTTAATGAACGCCATCCGAGGCCTCTTCCCCTTGGATATCCTTGACAAGTCCTTCTCTTCTTGTCTGTTTGGGAGGGAATTCTGTGGATAAATTCATCTTCCTGCATTGCTGCCTTTATCTATTTTCTTTGCAATTAATTATCTGGTGAAAAAACACACACGCAGACGCTTAGCTTCAAAAGAAATGTTGTAAGTGGTATAAATAAATGCTTTTTTTTTTTTTTAAAATTGTGATTTTTTTATTACACATATCGATAGTGACAATGTGTGTATGAATCAGCTCTGTTTTTAACATGAACCACTTGTGTTTAAGTCCCTGTTGTTATTTAAAGTGAGAGTGCTACAACATAACAATACAATACATAGCACATAAAATAACAGAACGTATAGCATCATTTAATAGAACATTACATTTTAAAAATACCACACAAGTTGTGATTTTACTGCAGAGTCGCGCTCGGGTTATACCATTTTCAAAGGGGGTTCTCCAACTCAAGCTTGTAGCACATCATTCAGCCCCAACACAGAGAGAATTTCCATACTGAATAGATGCAGGAAGTTTCATCCACCAAGGGCTCAGTAGAATTCTGGCAGAAGGAACTGGATGACGTAGGATTGGGGGCTTTATCCTTCCTGTCAGCATTGGTTCAATAGTCTCCTTTGCTTTGAAGCTGGTCTGTGCCCTCCCGTTTGGAAGGTGGTGCCTGATGATCTTAGTCCCTTCTCCATTTCAATAATAAAGCAGTCACTCTTTTTTTTAATCCTGCCTCACATCAACAAACTTCCTCCATGGAAGTGGATAGTATCCTCATTACCACAGAGGCAGTGTTTACAAGACCTTGCCATGATCAAGTAATCAGCTGCCTTGTACTGCATCACTAGGGAATCTTCATGGAACTTAGAGGTATTACCCATAAATTAATTGATTGCTTGTCTGGAGCTAGATTAGGCCATATTTTGGATTAAGTCTGATCCTTTCTGTTTTTCTGTGCAAATGTGAAATCCTTGCAAGTCCTTGTTCAGAAACAATGTCTAGAGTGACATAAGTATAGTTCTAACACTCTGACTAATGTCTGATTCATATCATATCCTCTCGTTACGACCTTTAACCCGCTGGCACGCAAAGTTTCTAGGCAGATGAAGAAGAAGTAGAAAATGTTTACCCTGGAGAAGACTTGGCCAAAACTCTAGAAAAAATCTTTGGCCGTGTGCTACTTAAGTGTGCACGCAAAGTTTCTAGGCAGATGAAGCAGAAGTGAAAAACGTTTAACTTGGAGAGGATGACTTGGCCAAAACTCTAGAAAAGGCCTTTGACCTTGTGCTACTTAAGTGTTATGCTAATAAATAAATGCTTTTAAAGACAATTGTTAGCTTTGCATGAAATAAAACTCCACCTTAGAATTAAATTTAATGAAAAGAATGAAACATTTCATATAAAGAAACAATAAAAGGGACAGTGGTGATTATTCAATAATGACTACATGTAAAATATTATCAAAATTCATTGTACTAAAATCATTTTTGCATTTTTTTAAACTTTATAATGTCTAATAACCCTACTGTAAATATCAGCAATGTAACTACTCAACATGTGCAAAGTGCGCATTGATTTCTATGTCTAAATGGGTAAATATGTTGTGTACAAAATTAAAAGGCGAGTATTAGTTTCTCTAACAATGCCTATATTTACTGCATCTTAGTGGCAAAATTAAAATGTGATTTTTGGTGTGGCCTAATGGCTGCAGTATGTCTCAAATACAACAGCCATTCAAAGTTATGCAAAGAGAGTGGACTACATTGCATGCCTTTGTGCACAGGACGTCTAGGCGCATACCGGCATTCTAAATGTTTGAGCCAGTTCTTTAGGTGCTAGAGAGCACACTGCACAGAAATAAAAAAATAAAGAGCAACATTTAAATCATACCTTTCAAATTTCAGCATGGAGGCACCCTCGGTCATGCTTCTGGAGAATGACTTTGAAATGTGATGGCCACATGGGATAACTATGCTCAGACAGGGGCCATGACTTTATGACAACTGGTTTAAGTGTCAGTTGCTGAGTTCTGTATTTAACACTAACTAGCACTGCTGGAAGCAAAATGTCGACGCAGGGGGTTTTGAGCATTTTGTTTTTCTGAAGTTAGCCCCTGTGACAGTCCTTATTTTACACCAGTCAGCAGTCACTGGTAAAATCTATTTTATCTAAATACTTTGAGAGAGTCACACGCACAAGCTCACTAGTGCAAGATAAAAGCAGTATTTGTAGGAAAAAATAGGTCAGAACTTTTAAGAGCCTCTTTTAAAAAATGAGTGTTCTTTTCAGCAGTTTTGCTTCTATTTTTGTCTGCAGCAAATGCTTTGTTTGCAAAACATGTAACCACACACATGTTAAGCAAATGCGCACTAGAGTGCAACTTGTTCTAAATAGGCAATCCGGACCAGAGGAAACATTTATTTAATAAATGCTTGTAATCTTGAAGAGTAGTTTAACAATAACTTAATTCCTTTGTATTAGATTTCCTAATTATTACATTGTAGGATAACACCCTACGGGTAATGTACAGACAAGAACATAGCAGTTAAAAAGTGCTCGTTTATATAAATGTTAAATTGAACTTGACTCCGAGGATGTCTGAGGCTTTCATGCGCCTAGGAAAAATAGGGTCAAATTAATGGTCAATACATGTTATAAATATTCAGGATATAATCATTAGTAATTTAAATACATTTAATAAATGGAAGAATTCACATAGTGGTTGCAATGAAATTATGGCCTTGATTAAGCCCTCCTGGGACTAGATTGAACACCACCGATCTGTTTTAGGTAATCAATCAATCAATCTTAGCATTTGTAGAGCGCACTACATACCCGTGAGGGTCTCAAGGCGCTGAGGGGGTGGAGAGGGGTGCTGCTACTGCTCGAAGAGCCAGGTCTTCAGGAGTCTTCTGAAGGTCAGCAGGTCTTGGGTCTGCCGTAGGCGGATGGGGAGGGTGTTCCAGGTTTTGGCGGCGAGGGGGGAGAAGGATCTGCCGCCGGAGGTCGCTCTTCGGATGCAGGGTATTGTGGCGAGGGCGAGGTCGGCAGAGCGAAGCTGGCGGGCGGGGGTGTAGAGGCTGAGTCGTCTGTTGAGGTACGCAGGTCCCGTGTTGTGCAGTGCCTTGTGTGCGTGGGTGAGGAGCTTGAAGGTTATCCTCTTGTTGACGGGGAGCCAGTGCAGGTTTCTCAGGTGAGGGGTGATGTGGCTGCGGCGAGGGATGTCGAGGATCAGGCGTGCAGAGGTGTTCTGGATGCGTTGCAGCCGTTTCAGGAGTTTGGCAGAGGCTCCAGCATAGAGGGCGTTTCTGTAGTCCAGCCTGCTGCTGACGAGGGCCTGGGTTACCGTTCTTCTCGTTTCGGTGGGGATCCACTTGTAGATCTTGCGGAGCATGCGGAGGGTGATGAAGTAGGCGGAAGAGACGGCGTTGACCTGCTTAGTCATGGAGAGGGTGGAGTCGAGGATGACTCCTAGGTTGCGTGCGTGGTCAGTGGGTATTGGGGCTGCTCCCAGTGCGGTCGGCCACCAGGAGTCGTCCCAGGCCGAGGGGGTGGATCCGAGGATGAGGACCTCCGTCTTGTCAGAGTTCAGCTTCAGTCGGCTGTTCCTCATCCATTCAGCGACGGCCTTCATTCCTTCGTGGAGGTTTGTTTTGGCAGTGTGGGGGTCTTTGGTGAGGGAGAGAATCAGCTGGGTGTCATCGGCGTAAGAGATGATGTTGAGGTCGTGCAGTCGGGCGACGTGGGCGAGTGGTGCCATGTAGACGTTGAACAGCGTTGGGCTGAGGGATGAGCCCTGGGGTACGCCGCAGATGATCTCGGTGGCCTCGGAGCGGAAGGGGGGGAGGCGGACGCTCTGTGTTCTGCCGGAGAGGAAGGAGGTGGTCCAGTCCAGGGCCTTCTCTTGGATTCCGGCGTCGTCGAGGCGTGTGCGTAGTGTGTGGTGGCATACTGTGTCAAATGCGGCTGACAGGTCCAGGAGGATGAGGGCCGCGGTCTCTCCGTTGTCTAGCAGGGTCCTGATGTCATCGGTGGCGGCAATGAGGGCAGTTTCGGTGCTGTGGTTTGGCTAAAGGAAGTATAGCAAATTCTGTTAGGAGCAGAGGGGATATCACTGTTTTCTTGAGAAATAATACGTTTGTAGGAGATATGCAGGGTGGGGCTTACTCTATTAAATAACATTACCAAGGGGCGCAGCGGAGATACCAGAGAGGAGATAAGAGTAGGGATCAGTGTTATTGTTGCCAATGCCAAGAGACTTACAGGAGAACCAGAATAAAGTGATATATTTTGCAATTTTTTATGGATGCGCTCTACCAATTTGCTGGGGATATGCCTCCTCTGCAAAAATTTTGCATAACTGTATTTTTCAATAAATGCAATTTACTTACAAATACCTGAGGACAGATTCGTATAGAGCACTTACTGCTTGCAACTTAACTGAGGATTCTTTGTTCTGTGCACCCACTGTAGTGCAGTTCACATTAGAACCTGAGCCCATACACTGTACTGCAGCATGTTTTCACAGGGCCAGTGCCTCAATGGTATGCCTACATGGTACACAAATATTTCTACTGGACAGTGGAGTTGCTCAAGGACACGTTGTATGTAGGTATGCCGTGAGCATTAAACTAGGACCACTAAAAGAGAGATTACTTTAGGACCAGCTTCAGAACAACATGTGTCTATAACTGAAGAAATAGGTTCTACCATAAAAAACAGGACTAACAAACAACTAAGGATGTTACATTTCCTTTGAGAGTTGTGTATGTGTTGAGACATGATGAATAATGATGTTAGACTGCAGTTTGATAAGCATGAAGGGAATAGGGCTTTACAGATGACTAAGAAAAAAACAAGGTTCTAGAACAAGTGAACTGAGAGGTTTGAGAAAAAAAGGCCCTCTTGATAAAGTTAAGTGATAAAAAATAAAAAAGAGAGGAGTGGTGAAAATATGCTGTCCCCATAAAGTACTTACCTTATGAACTTGTGGCTCGCTTAGAGCTTGTTGTGCCTGACACCAATACTATATTATTATTTATACCTGTGAAGGCAAAGTATTTTTCTCTCCTCAGCGGTTTTTAGCATTAAAGTCTATCCACCGAGTGAAAGCCTCTTTGCCTACAAGATACCCAGTACACTTCTTTCACTGAGAGTCCAAAGGCCAATGCGCAGGCACTAAAGAGAGGCTTGGATCACCTATGACTGGAAGATGGTAGCATTGTCTTGCAGTATGCTGATGACCTCCTTGTGGCATCTTCATTACTTGAGGCCTGTGAAAAAGACACAGTAGCTCTGTTGAACAACCTCCAGACACAAAGCCTCATTGTCAAAATGCCAGTGCTGCCAAAAAAAGGTGACTTACCTGGGTTATGTTATATTCCAAAGTACACACCACATGTCACCTGACAGAATAGAATGGATGCAGGGTATTCAGCCCCTGTCCACCAAGAAAGGAATGATGTCCTTCCTGGGGATAATGAACTACTGCCGCCATTGGATCCCAGAATGCGGATGCTATGACTAAGGAACTTACAAACTCTTTCAAGAAATTGAAAGAGACATTGGGCCACATGCATCAAAGTAAGGAATTACGATTCCTAAATAGCAATTTTTAAGAAATCACCATTTAGGAATCGCAATTACTTATGCATGTAGGAATCGCAAAAAAATTTACGATTCCTACATATTCCTTAATAGCGACTCGCAAATTGCGGCTCGCTATTAAGGAATGCCTTCCCATAGGAATGAATGGGAAGCCATTCGCAATTTGCGAGTACCAAATTGGTACTCGGAAATTGCGAATGCAATTTGAAAGGTGCTAGGGGGCCTTAAAGGCCACCCTGCTGCACCTCCAAATTTGGCATGTGTGCACATGTGGCGCACACATATGCCCTAAGGGCATATGTGTGCGCCACACAGCACTTTCAAAAATGCACTTTTGTGCATTTTTCAAAGTTTTTGCAAATTACCATCAACTTGCAGTTGATGGTAATTAGCGTTTCCTAAATGAGAAGTCGCATTTAGGAAAGGCTTGGTGCATCCCAAACAGGGAACCACAATTTGCGATTCCCTAAAAACATTTGCAATTTAGGTAATCGCAAAATTTGTGATTACCTATATTGCAAATGGGTTTTGGGTTGATGCATCCCAATTGCCCAAATACCGATCGCAAAGGGGCTGATTCTGCGAATCGTCCCGTTTGCGACCGGTATTTAGGTTGATGCATGTGCCCCATTGTGTACTGCGCCATCATGGGGACTGCCTGACTGCAAACTGCCTTTCCATCTCTGTTTCAGAGCAACAGGACATTGCAAATGATGTGGTGTTGTAAATGGGGTGCTGACACGGCTGGAAAAAAGGCCTGTGGGATACTCCTATGTGACTTTGCCTTCAGCAGTGACCGGGTGTCAGCAGCTGTGATGTGGAGAGGACGGCTCCCATTGTGTTGGACTATGCTTGTATTGTCTAGGTGCCACATTTGGTACAGTTGTTGTTGTCATCTGGAGCGGCACAACATTTTTCTGCTGGCAGGCACACAGGTTATGACTGCACCTTGTTGTCTAACTGTAATATTATAATAAGACGCCCACCTTTTAATTTGGCAACAGTATTTCCTGCAATAGGTTATTCTGACGAGACCCCTAAGCATGTTGGTGTTGAGATTGTGGAAACTGGCACTACACCAAGATCAGACACCATTAGAGAAGGTAGACTATATGAGTGGTACACTGATGGTTCCTCCATGATACTGATACTAACTAATTACAGAGCAGGGCATAATATAACAATAGCAGACACCACAGTTGAAAGTGCAGCTCTGCTACCTGGCACATCTACCCAATAAGATGAGCTGTATGCTGTAACACAAACATGCATCCTACCTGAGGGGAAAACTGTTAACATTTACACTGACTTATAGTATGCCTTTGGAGTTACCTATAATTTATAACAGCTGGGGCAGAATCATGATTACATAACAGCATAGCGATAATAAAATGTGAAGCCCACACAGGAGCTAATACTAAGATAGCTAGAGGTATCGCCATGGCTGACACCGCAGCAAAAGAGAGCATGTTACAGCCAGTACATATGGTGCCTTTAATAAATAAAAGCATTCCAGAAATTCAGCTCCTCCTTTAGAGACAATTGTCGCAAGCTAATGTGAAAGAAGCACAATCGTCTGAAACACCAGATGAAGAGAGTGTGGATTGATGCTGGATGAATCAAATCCACTGAGGTGATCTTGGCCGCACTGGATAGTGGAGGAACTGTGGCCCTTTTTCTCCTCGATCTGTCAGCCACATTTGATACGGTCGACCACTGTCTTAATTGAAAGGTTAGAGAACATAGGTATAACGAGTAAGGCTTTAGCCTTATTGAAATCTTTTCTCGAAGGAAGAGAATAGTGGCTGTAGATCCATTTGTATCAAAACCTTTCACTCTACCTTGCGGGGTTCCCACAGGGGTCTTCGCTCAGCCCCACACTTTTTAATCTCTATGCAACTGAACTGGCATCCGTGATCATGTCCTTTGGATTCTCCCTTTCATCCTATGCAGATGACACACAAAATGTGCTATCGGCATTTAACAAAACATAATCAATCAGAGCTTACTTCCATGATTGTATGCGTGGAATTAGCCACTGGATGTGTAGTCACTGCTTAAAATTGAACTTGGGTAAAACCCCCTGTTCTGGACACCCTCCTGCTGGCCGCAGGAGATGGGTGCGCTCCCAGTGCCAGTCAAAAAGGCAAAAATCTTGGGAATCATAGTTGATGACAAACTGGACTGTTCTAGCCAAATAAACTCAGTGATTTCATCTTCCTTCTATACCCTAAAATTAATTAAGAAATTATTACCTTTTATTCTAACCAGTGCAAAAAAAAAAACCAGTCATTACCACATTGGTCTTATCAAAAATTGACTTTTGCAACAGTTTGTACCTAAGCTTATAAGAGCAAACTCTGAATAAACTACAAACTTTGCAGACCGCAGGCTTCTCCTGGGAATTTCCAAGTTTCAATCCATCTCCCTGGTCATTAAAGATCTTCACTGGTTGATGGTCCGAAAACCGTATAAAATTTAAGACACTTTGCCTGGTTTTTTGAGGCAATCCTTAAAGTGGTGTCAGCCTAACAGAAGTTTACGTTCTCAGGAAGCCAAAAACGTTGCAGTACCCAGATTTAAGAAAACAAAGTGGGAAGGATGCAGTTTCATCCTTCGAGCCACTAGATGCTGGAACTCACTTCCACTCCATATCAAATTTGCTCCTACACTGCTGGCTTTCAGAAAGTAATTAAAAACATGAATTCCTAACAATTAAATTAAACAGGGTTCCTTCAGTTGTGTTTCAACTGCTAGAACCAAGACACCTCGGTAATCGAGCACTTTAAAAAACTGATAACATAACGTGAGCTGAATGATGAGGGGATTGTGGGTCTAACGGGATGAGAGGCCTCTGGCCCCACACAATATGTTCCTTTCCCTTACAAGACTTGAGCAGGAACCCTCTGATATAGCACAAGGGGGGATGAATGCACAGATGCATTTTGCTTCCCAGTGAATGCCTTGAAATATTTGCTGGTGTGGGTGGATACATTTTCTAAATGAATGGAGGTGTGTCCAACAAGGAAAAATAATGCAGCAACGGTTGCGCAGTGCTTCAGGAAAGCCATCTCTCCTAGGTTTAGGGTCCATCAGGGCATAAATAGTGATAGAGGAGATCACTTACTGGCTGCAGTTATGCAAAGATGGCATATTTGGGAATAAAGTGTAAACTGCATAACCCATACCACCCCTCAACAGTCAGGCCAGAAGGAGAAAATTAGCTCCAAAATAAAAAATAGGTTAGTAAAGGCAACTGATGGAACAGGCCTGAAATGCCCTGATGCTCTGCCTTTAGTACTGCACGCAATTGGGGTGAAGCAATCTAAAGCAACTATGGAGACATGGTCATGGTGAGAAAAATAAAACCTATTTCTCTTTGTTCTAGGTGGACTGGACCACAGACGGTGGATGAAAGACACAAATGGATTAAATGGGACAAGATACAGGGCTGCACCCCCAACGCAATGCCTGAGACCAAAGTACCAGAAATTGATGAGCATCTGTCACCAGAGGAGCTGCGCAACACACCAGACAAGGAGAGGACAGACCAGAACATTTCTACGACCCACGTGGAGGGCCCATCATAAAGTGTCACATGGATAGTGACACCAACTGACACTGTTGAGTGAAGTACACAACGGAGTCCCTGAGAAAGGTGATGGTCTGCACCTGCAGAAAAATAGACTGAAGTGGACAACGGAGGGCAGGTCTGTGAAACTGTCCCTGAACCAGGCGACTGTGGACAAGAAGGAGAAGCAGATGATCGTACACTGTGTGCCATTAAATTACTGACACTTACAGAATGTGCCCTGGAACTGAGTGGCTAAGGGACACTGTAGCAATCAATATGCATTGCATAGAGCAAACAATATTTGTTGGACACTTAATTATGAGTATGCTACCTGTATCACGACAACCGGCAGATATCACCATGCAACAGGAAGTAGTATGAATTAAATACTAGCATATCATTTTGTCCATGTTCAATAATAATTATCTCATCAGAATGTATGAATGTGACAATATATGCATTTCATGTAAGCACTGTGTAATGTCATCCAAAGATCTGTAACTTTGGTTCCTATATATATATATATATATATATTCACTGAAAAAACCATAGGTTTCAGACACGTTATAGTTAGAAATTAGCATTTAAAAAAACCTTTGAAATTCACTGAAAAAACCATAGGTTTTAGGGACAGTTATAGTTAGTTGGACATTGCACTCGTACAAAACCCGTGAAATTCCCCTGTTATAGTTAGTTCAGCTAACTATAACTCGCGCCCCCACAATGCACTGCTGATGACGTCACATATTACATCACTCATGACATGGTCAGTGACATCACTGATGACATCACTGATGGCATCACTGATGACATCATCCAGTGACTGTGTGTTTCTGTAAAGTTTAAATAGGTTTAATATATATAGGGAAAGGCGTATTGAAGAATGAGTGGGTGTATAAGTGTCTGAATGGATGATTTAGTACGTGAGTGACTGACTCTACAAGTGAGTGATTAAACGTATCTTACTGAATGCATGGGTTAGTGACTAAACTGTGTGAATGTCTGTATCCGTCTGTTTGTTGGTGTGTAAGTGGATGCATGGATTTGCGAATAGCTACATGAGTGTCTATATGGGTTATTGATTGGTTCTCTGAGTATCTGTATGGCTGCCTGAGTGTTTGTGTGGGTGGGGTGTGTTTGACTCTATACATAGATGTGTGAGTGGGTGATTCACTGGGTGCATGATTTCAAGAGTGCATCTGTGATGGACTGCTTGGGTGGGTGAGTGTGTGTATGGGTGTGTTAGTGAGTGAATGTATATCTCAGTGGTACATGTGCGAGTAACTACATATGTAAAAGGCAGTATATATGTGTGTTAGAGTATTTAAATGGCTATAAGTGAGAGTGTGTTATTGTGAGAGTGGCTGTATGGATGCGTGTGTGCTTGTATCAGTTATTGTATAAGAGCGTAAGAATGTGCTAGTATTTGTATGAGTAAGTGAGCTGGTGTGTGTATAACTGTATAGGTGAGTAAATGGGTGTGTGATTAATTTTTGCATGACTGACTAGGTGTGTGAGTACCTCTATGGATGAGTGGTGGTGTGTGAGTGTTTATATAGGTGTATGAGTGCATATGATAGTCCTGTACTGAGTGACTGTAAGTATGAGTGACTGTACAGGTGAGTGAGTGGATGTGTGTGTAGACCTAAGAATCAGTGAGTGGGTATGTAGTTTTTGGTGTTGGAGTGTCTATGGTTTTGAGAATGGCAGTCTGTAATTTAGAGTGGGTGTATCAAAAGTTATATTAGGGTGTGAGAAGATGCATGAAATTATCACATGGATGATGTCATCAGTGATGTCATTTGAGATGTCATCAGTGATGTCATCAGTGATGTCACTGACCATGTCATGAGTGATGTAATATGTGACGTCATCAGCAGTGCATTGCGGGGCGCGAGTTATAGTTAGCTGAACTAACTATAACAGGGGAATTTCACGGGTTTTGTACGAGTGCAATGTCCAACTAACTATAACTGTCCCTAAAACCTATGGTTTTTTCAGTGAATTTCAAAGGTTTTTTTAAATGCTAATTTCTAACTATAACGTGTCTGAAACCTATGGTTTTTTCAGTGAATTTCAAAGGTTTTTAAATGCTAATTTCTAACTATAACGTGCCTGAAACCTATGGTTTTTTCAGTGAATTTCAGAGGTTTTTTAAATGCTAATTTCTAACTATAACGTGCCTGAAACCTATGATTTTTAAGTGAATTTCAAAGGTTTTTTAAATGCTAGTTTCTAACTATGCGAACAGAGGTAGGACATGTGAAGAAAGAAGAAAAACGCACTGAAAGAAGCAAAAGATGTGCAGAAAGAACCAACAGAGGAGCAGAAAGAGGCCTTGTTGCAAAATCATCCTGTGCCCACAACTTTTTCAGACGGGTACTGGTGGTAACTGACTCTGACTAACCAGAGCCAGTGCGGGTTTGCACAGTGGTGAAGGGAGGGGGGCCTGAGGTGACATGTGCAAACGCGCCCCGTGGCGCGTTTTAAGTTGGCGGGATTAAGTTCCCTTGAATCCTGAGGGTCCCTGAGGCCCAACTAGCCCCCCAGGTACCTACAGTTAGGACCACAGAGCTGAGTTGCAGAGAGGCGTTCCGAGGCCACGCACCTTTTTTCACCTCTCTGCAACGCAACTCTGTTGTGCTTACTGAAGGTACCTGGTGGGCTAGTTGGCTCCCAGGATTCAAAGGGAATTAACTCCCCAACTTAAAACGCACCACAGGGCGTGTTTGCGCACATGTCACCTGAGGCCCCGCCCTCCCTTCACCACTGTGCAAACGCGCCCCGTGGCGCGTTTTAAGTTGGGGGATTAGGTCACCTTGAATCCTGAGAGTCCCTGGGGCCCAACTAGCCCACCAGGTACTTCCAGTAAGCACCACAGGCCTGCGTTGCAACGCCTGTAACAAATTGTGCAGTTGTGTTTAGGTAGTGAAGAGGGTCGTGCTGGGGGTAGTGTTTTAGGGTTTAGGGTAGTGCAGTGGTGTTTGTGTAGTGTAGGGGGTCATGCTGGGGGTAGATTTAGGGTTTAGGGTAGTGCAGTGGTGTTTGGGTAGTGTAGGGAGTCATGTTGGGGGAGTGTTTTAGGGTTTAGGGTAGTACAGTGGTGTTTGGGTAGTGTAGGGGGTCGTGCTGGGGTTAGTGTTTTAGGTTTTAGGGTTTAGGGTAGTGCAGTGGTGTTTGGGTAGTGTAGGGGATACTGCTGGGGGTAGTGTTTTAGGGTTTAGGTAGTGCAATGGTGTTTGGGTAGTGTAGGGGGTACTGCTGGGGGTAGTGTTTTAGGGTTTAGGGTAGTGCAGTGGTGTTTGGGCAGCGTAGGGGGTACTGCTGGGGGTAGTGTTTTATGGTTTAGGGTAGTGCAGTGGTGTTTGGGTAGTGTAGGGGTTCGTGCTGGGGTAGTATTTTAGGGTTTAGGGTAGTGCAGTGGTGTTTGTGTAGTGTAGGAGGTCGTGTTTTAGGGTTTAGGGTAGTGCAGTGGTATTTGGGCAGTGTAGGGAGTAGTGCGGGGGTATTGTTTTAGAGTTTAGGGTAGTGCAGTGGTCTTTGCGTAGTGTAGGGGGTTGTGCGGGGGTAGTGTTTTAGGGATTAGGGTAGTGCATTGGTATTTGGGTAGTGTAGGGGGTCATGCGGGGGTAGTGTTTTAGGGTTTAGGGCAGTGCAGTGGTGTTTAGGTAGTGTAGGGGTCGTGCTGGGGGAGTGTTTTAGGGTTTAGGGCAGTGCAGTGGTGTTCGGGCAGTGTAGGGGGTCATGCTGGGGGAGTGTTTTAGGTTTAGGGCAGTGCAGTCGTGTTCGGGTAGTGTAGGGGGTCGTGCTGGGGGAGTATTTTAGGGTTTAGGGTAGTGCAGTGGTGTTCAGGTAGTGCAGGGGGTCATGCTGGGGGTAGTGTTCTAGGGTTTAGGGCAGTGCAGTGGTGTTCGGGCAGTGTAGGGGTCGTGCTGGGGGTGGTGTTTTAGGGTTTAGGGCAGTGCAGTGGTGTTCGGGCAGTGTAGGGGGTCGTGCTGGGGGTGGTGTTTCAGGGTTTAGGGCAGTGCAGTGGTGTTCGGGCAGTGTAGGGGGTCGTGCAGGGGGTGGTGTTTCAGGGTTTAGGGCAGTGCAGTGGTGTTCGGGCAGTGTAGGGGTCGTGCAGGGGTGGTGTTTCAGGTTTAGGGCAGTGGTGTTCGGGCAGTGTAGGGGGTCATGCTGGGGGTGGTGTTTCAGGAATTGGGGCAGTGCAGTGGTGTTCGAGCAGTAAAGGGGGTCATGCTGGGGGTGGTGTTTCAGGGTTTAGGGCAGTGCAGTGGTGTTCGGGCAGTGTAGGGGGCGGTGCAGGGGTGGTGTTTCAGGGTTTAGGGCAGTGCAGTGGTGTTTGGGCAGTGTAGGGGGTGGTGTTTCAGGGTTTAGGGCAGTGCAGTGGTGTTCGGGCAGTGTAGGGGTCGTGCAGGGGGTGGTGTTTCAGGGTTTAGGGCAGTGCAGTGGTGTTCGGGCAGTGTAGGGGGCGGTGCAGGGGGTGGTGTTTCAGGGTTTAGGGCAGTACAGTGGTGTTCGGGCATTGTAGGGGGTGGTGCTGGGGCTGGTGTTTCAGAGTTTAGGGCAGTGCAGTGGTGTCCGGGCAGTGTAGGGGTCGTGCTGGGGCTGGTGTTTCAGGGTTTAGGGCAGTGCAGTGGAGTTCGGGCAGTGTAGGGGTTCGTGCTGGGGCTGGTGTTTCAGGGTTTAGGGCAGTGCAGTGGTGTTCGGGCAGTGTAGGGGTCATGCTGGGGCTGGTGTTTCAGGTTTAGGGCAGTGCAGTGGTGTTCGGGCAGTGTAGGGGGTCTTGCTGGGGCTGGTGTTTCAGAGTCTAGGGCAATGCAGTGGTGTTCGGGCAGTGTAGGGGTCTTGCTGGGGCTGGTGTTTCAGAGTCTAGGGCAATGCAGTGGTGTTCGGGCAGTGTAGGGGGTCTTGCTGGGGCTGGTGTTTCAGGGTTTAGGGCAGTGCAGTGGTGTTCGGGCAGTGTAGGGGGTCGTGCTGGGGGTGGTGTTTCAGGGTTTAGGGCAGTGCAGTGGTGTTCGGGCAGTGTAGTGGGTCGTGCTGGGGCTAGTGTTTCAGGGTTTAGGGCAGAGCAATGGTGCTCAGGCAGTGTAGGGGGTCGTGCTGGGGTGGTGTTTCAGGGTTTAGGGCAGTGCAGTGGTGTTCGGGCAGTGTAGGGTGTCGTGCTGGGGGTGGTGTTTCAGGGTTTAGGGTGCAGTGGTGTTCGGGCAGTGTAGGGGGTCGTGCTGGGGTGGTGTTTCAGGGTTTAGGGCAGTGCAGTGGTGTTCGGGCAGTGTAGGGTGTCGTGCTGAGGGTGGTGTTTCAGGGTTTAGGGCAGTGCAGTAGTGTTTGGGCAGTGTAGGGGTCGTGCAGGGGGTGGTGTTTCAGGGTTTAGGGCAGTGCAGTGGTGTTCGGCCAGTGTAGGTAGTCTTGCTGGGGGTGGTGTTTCAGGGTTTAGGGCAGTGCAGTAGTTTTCGGGCAGTGCAGGCGGTCGTGCTGGGGCTGGTGTTTCAGGGTTTAGGGCAGTGCAGTGGTGTTCGGGCAGTGTACGGGGTTGTGCTGGGGCTGGTGTTTCAGGGTTTAGGGCAGTGCAGTGGTGTGCGGGCAGTGTACGGGGTTGTGCTGGGGCTGGTGTTTCAGGGTTTAGGGCGTGCAGTGGTGTTCGGGCAGTGTAGGGGGTCGTGCTGGGGCTGGTGTTTCAGGGTTTAGGGCAGTGCAGTGGTGTTCGGGCAGTGTAGGGGGTCGTGCTGGGGCTGGTGTTTCAGGGTTTTGGGCAGAGCAGTGGTGTTCGGGAAGTGTAGGGGGTCGTGCTGGGGTGGTGTTTCAGGGTTTAGGGCAGTGCAGTGGTGTTCGGGCAGTGTAGGGGTCTTGCTGGGGGTGGTGTTTCAGGGTTTAGGGCAGTGCAGTGGTGTTCGGGCAGTGTAGGGGGTCTTGCTGGAGGTGGTGTTTCAGGGTTTAGGGCAGTGGTGTTCGGGCAGTGTAGGGGTCTTGCTGGGGGTGATGTTTCAGGGTTTAGGGCAGTGCAGTGGTGTTCGGGCAGTGTAGGGGTCTTGCTGGGGTAGTGTTTCAGGGTTTAGGGCGGTGCAGTGGTGTTCGTGGCAGTGTAGGGGGTCGTGCTGGGGGTGGTGTTTCAGTGTTTAGGCAGTGCAGTAGTGTTCGGGCAGTGTAGGGGTCGTGCAGGGGGTGGTGTTTCAGGGTTTAGGGCAGTGCAGTGGTGTTCTGGCAGTGTAGGGGGTTATGCTGGGGGTGGGGTTTCAGGGTTTAGGGCAGTGCAGTGGTGTTCGGGCAGTGTAGGGGTCGTGCAGGGGGTGGTGTTTCAGGGTTTAGGGCAGTGCAATGGTGTTCGGGCAGTGTAGGGGGGTCGTGCTGGGGCTGGTGTTTCAGGGTTTAGGGCAGTGCAGTGGTGTTTGGGCAGTGTAGGGGGTCTTGCTGGGGGTGGTGTTTCAGGGTCTAGGGCAATGCAGTGGTGTTCGGGCAGTGTAGGGGGTCTTGCTGGGGCTGGTGTTTCAGAGTCTAGGGCAATGCAGTGGTGTTCGGGCAGTGTAGGGGTCTTGCTGGGGCTGGTGTTTCAGGGTTTAGGGCAGTGCAGTGGTGTTCGGGCAGTGTAGGGGGTCGTGCTGGGGTGGTGTTTCAGGGTTTAGGGCAGTGCAGTGGTGTTCGGGCAGTGTAGTGGGTCGTGCTGGGGCTGGTGTTTCAGGGTTTAGGGCAGAGCAATGGTGCTCAGGCAGTGTAGGGGGTTGTGCTGGGGGTGGTGTTTCAGGGTTTAGGGCAGTGCAGTGGTGTTAGGGCAGTGTAGGGGTCGTGCTGGGGGTGGTGTTTCAGGTTTAGGCAGTGCAGTGGTGTTCCGGCAGTGTAGGGGGTCGTGCAGGGGGTGGTGTTTCAGGGTTTAGGCTGCAGTGGTGTTCGGGCAGTGTAGGGGGTCGTGCTGGGGTGGTGTTTCAGGGTTTAGGGCAGTGCAGTGGTGTTCGGGCAGTGTAGGGTGTCGTGCTGAGGGGTGGTGTTTCAGGGTTTAGGGCAGTGCAGTGGTGTTCCGGCCAGTGTAGGTAGTCTTGCTGGGGTGGTGTTTCAGGGTTTAGGGCAGTGCAGTAGTTTTCGGGCAGTGCAGGCGGTCGTGCTGGGGCTGGTGTTTCAGGGTTTAGGGCAGTGCAGTGGTGTTCGGGCAGTGTACGGGGTTGTGCTGGGGCTGGTGTTTCAGGGTTTAGGGCAGTGCAGTGGTGTGCGGGCAGTGTACGGGGTCTGTGCTGGGGCTGGTGTTTCAGGGTTTAGGGGCAGTGGTGTTCGGGCAGTGTAGGGGGTCGTGGCTGGGGCTGGTGTTTCAGGGTTTAGGGCAGTGCAGTGGTGTTCGGGCAGTGTAGGGGGTCGTGCTGGGGCTGGTGTTTCAGGGTTTGGGCAGAGCAGTGGTGTTCGGGAAGTGTAGGGGTCGTGCTGGGGGTGGTGTTTCAGGGTTTAGGCAGTGCAGTGGTGTTCGGGCAGTGTAGGGGGTCTTGCTGGGGGTGGTGTTTCAGGGTTTAGGGCAGTGCAGTGGTGTTCGGGCAGTGTAGGGGGTCTTGCTGGAGGTGGTGTTTCAGGGTTTAGGGCAGTGGTGTTCGGGCAGTGTAGGGGTCTTGCTGGGGGTGATGTTTCAGGGTTTAGCAGTGCAGTGGTGTTCGGGCAGTGTAGGGGGTCTTGCTGGGGGTAGTGTTTCAGGGTTTAGGGCGGTGCAGTGGTGTTCGTGCAGTGTAGGGGTCGTGCTGGGGTGGTGTTTCAGGGTTTAGGGCAGTGCAGTAGTGTTCGGGCAGTGTAGGGGGTCGTGCAGGGGGTGGTGTTTCAGGGTTTAGGGCAGTGCAGTGGTGTTCTGGCAGTGTAGGGGGTTATGCTGGGGGTGGGGTTTCAGGGTTTAGGGCAGTACAGTGGTGTTCGGGCAGTGTAGGGGGTCGTGCAGGGGGTGGTGTTTCAGGGTTTAGGGCAGTGCAGTGGTGTTCGGGCAGTGTAGGGGTCGTGCTGGGGCTGGTGTTTCAGGGTTTAGGGCAGTGCAGTGGTGTTTGGGCAGTGTAGGAGTCTTGCTGGGGTGGTGTTTCAGGGTTTAGGGCAGTGGTGTTCGGGCAGTGTAGGGGGTCTTGCTGGGGGTGATGTTTCAGGGTTTAGGGCAGTGCAGTGGTGTTCGGGCAGTGTAGGGGGTCTTGCTGGGGTAGTGTTTCAGGGTTTTGGGCAGTGCAGTGGTGTTCGTGCAGTATAGGGGTCGTGCTGGGGATGGTGTTTCTGGGTTTAGGGCAGTGCAGTAGTGTTCAAGCAGTGTAGGGGGTTGTGCAGGGGGTGGTGTTTCAGGGTTTAGGGCAGTGCAGTGGTGTTCGGGCAGTGTAGGGGTCGCGCTGGGGGTGGTGTTTCAGGGTCTAGGGGCAGTGCAGTGGTCGTTCGGGCAGTGTAGGGGGTCAGCGTACGGGGTGGTGTTTCAGGGTTTAGGGCAGTGCAGTGGTGTTCGGGCAGTGTAGGGTGTTGTGCTGGGGCTGGTGTTTCAGGGTTCAGGGCAGTGCAGTGGTGTTCAGGCAGTGTAGGGGGTCGTGCTGAGGCTGGTGTTTCACGGTTTAGGGCAGTGCAGTGGTGTCCGGGCAGTGTAGAGGGTCGTGCTGGGGCTGGTGTTCCAGGGTTTAGGGCAGTGCAGTGGTGTTCGGGCAGTGTAGGCGGTCGTGCTGGGGCTGGTGTTTCAGGGTTTAGGGCAGTGCAGTGGTGCTCAGGCAGTGTAGGGGGTCGTGCTGGGGCTGGTGTTTCAGGGTTTAGGGCAGTGCAGTGTGTCCTGGGCAGTGTAGGGGTCGTGCTGGGGGTGATGTTTCAGGGTTTAGGGTAGTGCAGTGGTGTTCGGGCAGTGTAGGGGGTCGTGCAGGGGCTGGTGTTTCAAGGTTTAGGGCAGTGCAGTGGTGTTCGGGCAGTGTAGGGGTCGTGCTGAGGCTGGTGTTTCAGGGTTTTGGCAGAGCACGTGGTGTTCGGGCAGTGTAGGGCTCGTGCTGGGGGTAGTGTTCAGGGTTTAGGGCAGTGCAGGGTGTTCGGGCAGTGTAGGGGGTCGTGCTGGGGTGGTGCTTCGGGTTTAGGCTCAGTGTGTTCGGGCAGTGTAGGGGGTCTTGCTGGGGGTGATGTTTCAGGGTTTAGGGCAGTGCAGTGGTGTTTGGGCAGTGTAGGGGTCTTGCTGGGGTAGTGTTTCAGGGTTTAGGCAGTGCAGTGGTGTCGGGCAGTGTAGGGGGTCATGCTGGGGTGGTGTTTCAGGGTTTAGGGCAGTGCAGTGGTGTTCGGGCAGTGTAGGGGGTCGGAAGGGGGTGGTGTTTCAGGGTTTAGGGCAGTGCAGTGGTGTTCTGGCAGTGTAGGGGTCGTGTTAGGGGTGGTGTTTCAGGGTTTAGGGCAGTGCAGTGGTGTTCGGGCAGTGTAGGGGTCATGCAGGGGCTGGTGTTTCAGGGTTTAGGGCAGTGCAGTGGTGTTCGGGCAGTGTAGGGGGTCGTGCTGGGTGTAGTGTTTTAGGGTTTAGGTAGTGCAGTGGTGCTCGTGTAGTGTAGGGGGCCGTGCTAGTGGTAGTGTTTTAGGGTTTAGAAGTGCAGTGGTGTTTGTGTAGTGGGGGGCCATGTTTTAGGGTAGTGCAGTGGTGTTTGGGCGTGTAGGGGTCGTGCTGGGGGCAGTGTTTTAGGGTTTAGGGTAGTGCAGTGTGCTTAGTAGTGTAGGGGGTCGTGCTGGGGCAGTGTTTTAGGTTTAGGTAGTGCAGTGGTGCTTGTGTAATTTAGGGGTCGTGCTGGGCAGTGTTTTAGGGTTTAGGGCAGTGCAGTGGTGTTTGTGTAGTGTAGGGGTCATGTTTTAGGGTAGTGCAGTGGTGTTTGGGTAGTGTAGGGGATCGTGCTGGTGGTAGTGTTTAAGTTTTAGGTTAGTGCAGTGGTGTTTGGGCAGTGTGAGGTCGTGCTGGGGGTAGTGTTTTAGGGTTAGGATAGTGCAGTGGTGCTTGGAGTGTAAGGGGTCGTTGTGGGTAGTGTTTTAGGTTTAAGGCAGTAGCAGTGGTGTTTTTGTAGTGTAGGGGGTCATGTTTAAGATGCAATGCTCCAATACCTGACCAGTCTGCACTACATAAAACTGCAAAAAAACTAAAAATAAAAAGTGTTTTGCACACTTTTGTCATTGGGCTATATGTGGCTTACATCTGGGCAATATTTGTGCTACATTTGGGCTCTTTTTTCACTGGTGGCCATCTTGAAGACTTCTTTGTTATGAAGTTTCCTAATTTCTTCATTTACTGCAGTCTCCTCAGTAGGAAATGCTTTCAGTTTTTACTTTGATTCCATCAAGAAGGCATTCAGATGTGTCTCACATCTGCCATAAATTCAGAATGTTAGCACTCTAGTTGCTCATTAGATCACTGGAGTAAAGCTACTGCTCACCAGGGAGTTAACTGGTAGTCTGCTGCTGGTATTGAAAGTGATTGTTTCAGTCTGCATGGCAGAATTTTCTAATGAAATAGAAGAGGATTTGAGATCTCACTTAAAACATGCCCTAAATTTTCTTTCTGCAGCACTAACCATAATTTCTATTTCAAAAAGAACCCTCATTTTGTTCCTTTTTAAATTAAATGTTTTAAGTGTTACCGGTTTATTCCAATCAAGATGGCTTCAGGTGTGCCATACTTTTGTCATAAGTAAGGCTGTTAGCGCTCTAGTTGTTCTTTAGAACACTCTGGGAAGCTGCAGTAGAACACAAAGGCATCAACTGGCAGGCTGC
>CAWUFW010001567.1:600000-777950 GCA_963921515.1 Calotriton arnoldi
TGTGTAATAGTGGCAGTGGATTCCATTTTGGATGCCCCAAGGTTAGTATAGCACAAAATGGAGGATGAGGACAGCATCCCCAGAAAGCGGAAGTGTATTGCTTGTATTCCTGAGGCTGGTGAGCTGAGATTCTGACACTGAAGTGAGGAGGCTGGAGAGAGGGCTACCTTTAGAATTCCATGAAGGCTTTGTTAGCAACGGGCCGCTGATTAGTTCATCCTGAGCCCTGCCATTTGGTGATGGTAAGGGTGGAGAGTGGGACCACAGTTTCACTTGTTCACGTTTTTAGGCCAGGCTTGCCCTTTTGTCTGTCCCTGATTAATGCTGATGACAGCAAGATGCAGAGAACTAACACTTTATTGTGCCCTTGTGATGGGTGCTCCTGCTTGGTGACCGTCCCAGGGGCTCCCTTCAGTGCGATGTATCACTTTGCACAAAGGCTGTGTATGGAGAGCAGCCTGAGAAGGACACTTGAAAGGAGAACAAATCCACATCGGTTCTGAAGTTTGAGACTGTGGATCTCCAGCCTGGAAAATGTGGACAAGGGCGGGATCCACACCACCCCATGATGTTCTTCTTGACTGAGGAAGCGAGTGCTCCGCAGAGTACTCAAAGAATTGCTGTGTAACCAGAGCTGGTGTCCGTCTGACAGCCTGTTTCCCAGAGGTGAGTGGACATTACCTGAATCCTGCAGTTTTGGCCGGAAGAGCTTACTGGTGCCTAGAAGCCTGCTTGCTGAGATAAGGAAGGAGTGTGCTTGACAAGCCTGCAGGAAGAGTGAATGTCAAGGAAAAGGAGTTCAATGTGTTCTTGGTGTGTGGAGCACTCGGAGAAAGCAGACCGAACCAAAGTGCAAAGCCAGAAGTGACCATGTCATGAGCAGTTCCTCCGGTCTCAATGTGCGCTTTCTGACTGAGAAATGCCCCAAAGACTGCCCCAAATGAAGTGTGGTCATCAGCCATTTCAGGCCTGAACTAAAGCTGTCAATGCCAGAAGATCCAGAATGTGCCTTGCCTCTATGAGCATGATTGGACTGGGATTCGTACCTGCATCTTGCCATTTTGAATCTGATTGGTTTGGGAGGCCACAAATGCACCTAGCCCCTGTGAGCCTGATTGGCCTGGCAGGCTGTAACTGCACCTCGCTGTTGTGAGCCTGATTGGCCTGGGAGGCCTCAACTGCTTGAGGTTCTGTGATATGTTCCTTTTTTAGCTGTGCTGCACTCATCCAACAATTTGCTACGAAAGAGAGGCAACCACAGCGTCACAAGGCACGGGCTGCACTGGCTCACTAGATTACAAGGGTCGGCACACAGGTATTTTGAGGCTTCTCCACGATCACAGCACAAGGACTGAATGTGTTTCTATGGCATCAAGCTTGGTGGCCTGAAGTAAAATAAGGGTAAGAACAAGTGACTGAGTTGTAATCTAAGCCTCATGGAGGTAACAGTGATAATCTGTGCCTGCACTTCATTCATGCCTCTGCCACCAGATATGGGGGGCTGTCGTTCCCATGCCGCCCTGTTGGGGAAAAGGTACTGTAATGGAAGGTTGTGGCTCCTTTTGTACAACACAATCGTTAATACAGCTCTGTATTTGCTTGTCATAAATTCAATTTTGTAGTATTTAAAAAAAAAAATATTTATTAGCTTTTTAGAGCAGAAAACATAAAACAAACAGGCCGAGACTGGTCTTGGGTTGCTTGTGTTCCAGATCAGGGAGGAGCTGACTTGACAGTTTGGTCTGAACTGTTCCTAATGGAGCAGAACTGAGACATTTGCATATGGCTGGATCTAATCTGAAGTGGCATGGTGGCCAAACGAACAATGGGTTGAAATGCTACCCCAGTGTTAGACTTATTGTAAGCATTCCCCCCATCACCCTTTGTGTCTTAGATTCTGGAAATTTCATTTGACCTGTGCTTGCCTAAATATTCGATCATTGGGCTTCAGATATTCCACAATATGGCAACTTGACTACTACTGGGCCTGAGAAAAACTGCATCAATAGGTTCTCATCTGGCAAAGCTTCAATGACCCCCAGAAGCAAAGGGAGTCTCTTTTAGTTCTTATGAATGATTCACAAAGGCATCTATGCAACTGTATAAAATTAACTTCAGAAGAAATTATTTTATTATCTACTCTCATGGATTTTCAAGACCACTAATAAGGGGATTTTGAAGGATATACAAATCAGGTGCTCCTTTTTCAGGGTGCCTGGTCTTCACCTATATAAGGGCAGTTCTGTGCACCTTTGTGAAGATCAGCCGTCGTTTTTCAAGAAACTTGAAACCCATTTGTTCCAAATTTCAAAAGCTACACAGTTAGATGATGTATCCCCATGCCAGGACACTATAGATATATTCATTCAAATGTGAATACATTCATTTATAGATCATCTTAATGCATACTTTTCTCAAAATTGTTTCTATTTAATTTCAGAAAACTTGACATGCACATATAGGCCCTATTCACAAAGGTAACTTTACACGTGGATTTACTTACGTGTACACTTACTACTGCACCTAGTAGTAATTTTAAATTTTTTTGATTCACCATGACCGAGCATAAATTAACTTTTCATTTTTTGCTATTCACCATTTCCGAGTTCACATTTACTACTAGGTGTAGACTTTTACCCCCATAAACAGGGGGTGGAGCATGCTACAACAGGATTTACAATTGTAAAGTTCCTTCTATTAACTTTTCACACTTAGGGGGAGACCTCCGCGAGTGAGGCGGATCTCTTCTTATAGTAGGGAAAAATAACAAAGTTTAATAATTATTAAAATAAACATTTAAAATATTTTATTGTAAATTAACTTAAAATAATTATTAATCCAGAACTAAAAAAATAGTTACAGAATAACCCATAAAAAGTAAATGTTTATTAAATAAATAAAATATATTAATTAGATTTATAATGACTATTATTTCAATTAATTTTAAAAATCGCAGCCTCATGATCAGAATTTAAATCTATTTTTTTTATTAAAAGTTGAATTTATTTTCAAACAAAAATTTTAATATTTAATTAAAAACATTGCTTTTAAATTGGAAATACCTTTAACACTTGAAAATAAACACAAACACACACATATATATACATAAATACATGTATATATATTTATATATATAGATATATATCTATATTCACTGGAGAAACAAAGTTTAAAGTGACGTTATAGTTAGGTGAATATGTCAGTGACAACATTAACATTTTAAACAAAAAAAAACAGAGCTAACTATAACTTGTGCCTCCACCATGCACTGGTAATGGCCTCTAGTATTACGTCACTCATGCCATGTTCTATGACATCACGTATGACATCACTGATAACATCTCAAATGACATCATTGATGACATCACCAATGAATTTGTTAGTTTGTTTTATAGTTTACATAGTGGCAGGTAACGACCATATTACTTCTCACCCTAATTTTGTACAGCCTGTAAACTTAATTTTAGCCACGTGGGATGGGGTCCCGGGGTCTACAATTCCTCAGGGAGGGGGACTGCGCAGCCCCACCCCTTTTTTTAAGTAATCGGCCCTTGGGGAAGGGGCCCCAGGGGCCTTTCAAGGCTTGGGGAAAGGGGACTTACGCCCCTCCCCTTTTTTATGATTTTAGCCCCGGGGGATGTTGTTGCCGGGGACTTAATTAATATACCCGTTTTATTGAGATTCTTCGAACTGCACCAAAGGTATTAGCAAACCAAGCGCCTGGTCTATGGAAAGGCTTTGGTATTGATCACATGCATTATGTTTTGATAATTACGATGTTATAAGAGGGCCGGTATCTCAGCAGGACTCTATGTCTTCATACTGAAGCCCCTTCTTTTATGTTTAGTCACATTGCACTAACCTATAAGATTTGAACAGGGGGTGGTAATTACCCAACCGTGACCAAGGTGACTTGTTCTCCGAAACGCGTCTGGTTTTGCCTGTGCCTCCATACCTGTATTGCTGCGGTACTTCCTTGCACAATAAATCTAAAGCAAATAACTTGGAGTGCGCTTTCTTTTCTGCCGCAAGAGGTTTGTGGACTTTGATATATTTTCGTCACTCACACCGACCGGTGCACTGCTGCCGACAGGACCGGGGACCTTGTGAGACTGGTGGAGTAATTTAAAATATGAATATAAAAATATATTTTTATTATTTTATTATAATTAATAGTATTTCCTTTCGGGTGTTCATTTAAGTCCCTGCCACAGTTGTTTTCTTTGTGGGTGGCCATGTGTGGTGCTGGATTAACTCCAGCACAGGGCTGTGCTACATTTACAACTGTTTTGGGTCCTTTTTTGCTGTAGTAACTCTAGAAGTGCAGTTTGTGGATGTCAATTGGCGTTTTCTTTTGTGGATGGGTGTTTGTTTTTGACTGCCCGTCCCTAGACCCCTCCTTAACCCTCCGTAAGCCCTTCCTTACCCCTCTCTAATCTTCTCCCATTTAGTTGTAAGTATTCCCCAATTTCCTGCCACTCCCCAAGATTCTTTTCACATTTACTACTAAAATATATACCTATGTATGCAGAGACATTCGCAACCGGAGAGAGGAGCCCCACAAAGCAAACATTAGGAGAGGCATAGGGAGAGGTCTTTGCACATAGGTTTGTGAATAGCATTTTGTAGTATCTGAGTAATCCTAATGTAGTGAATATGCCCCATAATCTCCTGGGCCCTTGTGCACCTTAATAAATTGTAAGAACTGCATCTTCAACTTGAGAAAAAAATACAATAAAACTCCTTCAAGACTTATGGCTGGTATGGGTGTGCACAGAAAAGAAAAGTTATATTCCACAAGTTTTAAAAAAACATGATGTAGGCAGTACTCTAAAGCCCATTAACAATGCACTCGTTTGTTTGCTATCTAATCAAAATGAAACAGACATTCCTTGAAGGAGCTAGTACAAAGTCCACATTCAGAGAAACAATTACAGATTTTTTTGTAAATGTACATTTGAACCATCGAAGTACATCTGTAGCTACAGTTTTACAATTTTACCAAAAAATGTCAGTTTAGGCCGTTAATTCATCATTCACAAATATGCATTTGTCCAGTATTGACACAGCATCACATTTACAGTATTCAAGCTAACATATCAAGTGAACTGACTATCCAACAAGCCTTCTTAATTCAGGAAAAAAATATTACATGCACGTGCCCTTGACTGAGCAGACATGGAAAGACATCTACTTATTGTGCTGTGTGGAGCTCTGCTTCATAACCGACATTCACACAGTTCAACAGTGTAGGAAGCTGGCTCTGCATATACTATACCAAAGTAAGGTATAGTGTGCACAGAGTCCAGTGGGTCCCCAGAGGTATAGCAGAGGCTAAATTAGATCATCACTAATAGCTCAATTTGTGGAAGTGTGGTCGGGAAGTTAGGCCTATCAGGAGGGTGTGTTAAGGATTTATTCTATTCACTCAATCAAGGCTGATGTCACACACTCAGAGACAGAATCCGGACCAATTAGGTAAGTTTAAAAAAAGATATATTTATGGTTTATTTATAGAACCAAGCAGGACTTGGTACAGGTAGGTAATAAATACTTTGCAAATGCATGACTGTTTAAGGAAATGCAGTTGTTCTTGTAATTATAACAGTTACAGGTTGATATCGCTTTTCAGAATACTTGGAATTACACAGTAAATACTCTTTGATTACTTTCGGATTACTTTACAATAGTGCTCACTTTTCCCCATACATTAGCAGTTCTACATAGAACACTTTCTAGACCCAAAATCTCATACTATGAGTCCCTCTGGGAGGAAAAATGGTTATCGAACTCGGAGGTAAGTGTTTGACTTACAAGGTAGTGGTTTCAGGGTTAGGACCAAGGTCCCCCACTGTCCAGGTGAACACTCTAGTTGCACCAGCAGCGACACTGGGGCGGCCGGATGCAGAGTGCAGGAACCCAACATTAGCCAACAGGCTAAGGGGGCCTTTGGTGGGGTCTGCTGGCAAGCAGGCCACTTGAGTGTGGGAGCAAAGCTCCTAATGTTACGGTCGGCACAGCAGCGGCCAACGACCGACATAAGAACTGCACCGCCAGTGGCACCGAGGTGGCTGTGTGCATGAGATAAAGCAGACGTTGGGGTCCCTGGGCTTCTCAGTGGAGACCATCGGTTTCGGAAAGCTGCAAGCTCGGTCGATTTTTTGGAGGTGACCCACGACTGGGAAGGCGACTGGGGATTCTGGGAGGATGCTTGGACAATGTCGGTTGGGCCACCCAAGGCCGGGAAGGCGTTGAGGGCAGGGGTGTCTTAGGCATTGGTTTCCTTAGGTTGCGATCGATCCCGGTCATTGTCAGTCGGACAGATGCGGTCGGACTTCCTGGACCGCTTCGCTCAAGGAAACAGTTGTCTTACCGCCTTCAGTCGCGGTCGGGGGGACCCTTCAAGTAAAGGCTGCAGGTTTAGTTTCGAAGCTTGTGGGTGGTCAGGGGTCACCGGATCCTTACTTAGGATTGCCGGGGGGACCTCTTTGGAGTATGGGGCCACTCGACCTCGACCCGTTGCGGCCGGGTGCAGAGTGGTGCAGAATCCCAGAGGCCGGACTCTGAAGTTTAGTCTTTGGTTTGAGCAAATCCGGTGCTCATGGGAGACAGAGTCTGTTAGTTGAGGGCAGGACAGGTCCTCCGGGCTCTGGGGGTCTGTTGCTGCTGGACACGCCGATTTCTTCGCTGTAGGTAGGTCGTGGTTGGGACAGGCTGGTAGGGCTGGGGCCAAGTCAGTTGGTGTCCTCGGTTTCTTCCTGGGTCAGCACGGCTCTTCGGTCCTTCTTCTTTCTTCCTCGAATCTGAGGAGGTAAGGTTCAGGGTCACCCCTAAATACTAAATTTAGGGGCATTAAAGGGGTGTGTAGGTTGGGACTCATGGGTCCCTTCCTTGGGGTGGGTACACCCCCTATTATGCCACCCTCCAGTGGGAGGGGGCATGAGCCTCTTCCTAATTGGCTGAGTCCCCTCATCTTCAAGATGGAGGGGACTGAGATGTGGGCTTCACCTCGCTTCCCTCACGTGAGGGGTGGGGTTGGCAACGGTGGGCACACCTCTTCTCCTAGCTTGGATTTCCCGGCCAATTCTCCCGCCCAAGTGGGGTTCAGAACTGGTGGGAACAGTTGCTGGGAGCAGCAAAAGGCAGGGACAGCGTCCAAAGGCGGCAGGCCTTTGAAGCTTCCCCTTTCGAGGGCGCAGCCCATCCTGGGGGAGGAGGCATGACACCTCTGCCCAGGATGGGCTTTGCTTCTGGACTCAGAGAGCGGAGGCCCTCTACCCCGGGCTCCAGCAACCTGTGTGGTGGTGGCAATGATGGGCAGCCATTCAGGAACCACACCAGGGCTGGTTGATTTTCAGGGGGCATCTCTAAGATGCCCTCTGAGTGCATTTTACATTAAATGCCACACCAGCATCAGTGTGGGTTTAATGTGCTGAGAAGTTTGCTACCAAACTTCTCAGTTTTTAGTAAAGCCATTATGTAGCTGTGGAGTTCGTAGTGACCAACTCCCAGACCATAT
The DNA here is from genome assembly GCA_963921515.1 of Calotriton arnoldi. NCBI lineage: Eukaryota > Metazoa > Chordata > Amphibia > Caudata > Salamandridae > Calotriton > Calotriton arnoldi. The sequence goes on from CAWUFW010001567.1 coordinate 607,520, forward strand.
ATTCTTTGTCTTTACTACACTTACAATGTCTATGAATGGACATAGGCACTGTATGGGTACAGGCCACATGACTCTGTACCCTCACCTTAAGACTATACATGGGTGACTTACCTAGGCCTTAGGCAGTGGATTGCAGGCACGGCACGCAGGGGTATGTGCCGTGTCCACTCTACGCTTTTCTCTGTGCCAAAACACGCAGCCTGCTGTGGCAGAGTGTGTGGGTTAAGGTGCAGGGCCTCTAAGGGTGGCACCATAGGTGCTGCAGCCCTCTGTGGCCTTCCTGGGTCACAGTGCCCTTGGTACCCATGGTACCTTTTACAAGGGGCTTGCCTGTGGCCAGGGAACCTAATTGGCAGGGACACAGGGCACATCAAGTCAGGTTTCATCAGCTGTCAGGCAAAAATGGTGGGTAACCATGCAAAGAAGGGTCACTTTCCTACAAACAGGAGTTAGGAATATATAGGGTGCAGACTACAGAGCTCAAATTGTATATTTTCTCAAAAGCGCTGAAATAAAAGAGTTAAGGTCTTTTGAAAAAAAACACAAAATAGTACTTAACAATTCAAGGACTACATCTGACTTATCATAGTTACAATAATAGTTTATAAGATGTGTTTTACTTTAAAAAATTTCCCTATTAGATCTTTTTCAGTATTTTTGAGAATTTTTTATGTGCTGTAGTCTACACCTGTTGCAACTTTAACTTTCATTGATACCTTTTCTGGGTTTTTTCATTAAATAAATATATAGGGGCTCATTATGATGCCGGTGGGACCGATACCGACGGTGCATCCGTGTCGGTCCCACCGATATCTGAAGCAACGGTCAGACCGTCGCGGTTCCGACGGGCTCAAAGAGCCCGTCGGCCCTGCGGTCAGAATGTAATCCCTACAATGAGGGTGGTGCCTGCTCAGGCACCGCCTTAGGGATTACAATGGCCCGTTCAAACGCCCTTTCAATGGCCTCCGCTATAAAGCCAGCGGGGGCACCCACATCCATGCCCTCGCGGTGCCTTACACAGGATGCAGGGATGTTTAAAAACATGCCTTTTGGCAACGGGGCTTGTGCTGCGGCCGTTTCCGGGCCGCAGCACAAGCCTCAATGCCAAAAGGTTTGTTTCCGACCGCCGTAAAATCCTAATTAGGCTGTCGGGACTGCCGACTACCTGTCAGCCAGACCCTTTACCGCAATGATGCCGGTTGGGCTCTTGTACGACCGGCATCGTAATTAGGGCCTTAGCTTTTATTTATGAGATGCTTCATACAGTGTATTTTTCTGTCTTGTACCACAATGAATAACAAGTGTTCCGGATAGTTGACTTCGTGATAGCCATTCTATAAACCCCAGAAGGATGAAATGCTGAAAAGACATTGCTGGCATTTTAACTCCTGTCCTGCAAGTTACACACACACATCACTGCCGAAGTCACAATACTGGCACATATACATACCCCTGCATGTGTACCTTTATCTATACACGGAAATCATGTGAATTTGGTGGAAGCATATCATCTTTTTTTGCTAACCAGATTTCAGAATGTTTTTACTTTTCTTTTACAGAGACTTTACCTTTCATCCATGCAAAGTGGTAAACTGGGTGATAGTAATGTACTTTTCTTGGGGAGGCAAACTCCTTTCTAGATTGTTATGTCATTGTTTATGGCTCCTAAATACCTTGTGAGGAAAGCTTGCAGTCTCTTTTACTGTAAGGGACGTGTGACAGGACACACCTGATGTTAGTTTATGCATGAAGTCCGCAGGTTCCATCTTGCCAGATTTCACATCTGCCCCCATGCACTTGTAGGTGTCCAATCATTGCTTGCTATCCTGAGATGTAAGTGAAGTGGCCGAGTGAGCAGGTTGCAGGCCCAAGATGAAGATTTACAAAAAAAGACAAATTGTGCCTGATTCCGAGTTTGGCTGTCTGTGGACCGCCGTGCCTGCAGTCGGCGTTTCTGACAGTAGAACTCGTGATACGGCAGGCGGTGGACCGTGGGCGCAGAAGTGGCATTGACGATGCGGATGCCGTTGTCTGGCGATGGGACCGCCAAACTCGTAATAAGCCCTAAAGGGTGACATTTTGCTTGTGAATGGGCCTTGGATGGGCCAGTGGCTCCTTTGAGGCACATGGCCTTCCTGGGAATTATTCAAATATATGAAAATCAGGGTTTTAATTAATAAAAATAATTTGAATTACATTTATTATTCAACGTGATTAAACTCTACAACAGGCTTCTCTAACCTTTAAGTAGCTCTCCTGTGCCATGACCAGCTTACTAAATTAGAAGCTTTTGCTTGGTTGAAATAATAAACGTTGGCAAAAATGAAAAAGCATACATTCCAGACAAAAGTGCATGTAGTTTTAGAACTCATGAGCTAATTTTGGGAGAAAAATGATAGAATTTCCAAAATATTTCTAAAGCTGATATTTGAGTCATAAATCATGCAGCATTTGGGAAACTTAGCACTAATGTTAATACCTTGGCGCCAGGGCATCTTATTTGTGGCTGTTAAATTGATAACGCCTGTTAGAAATGGGAGTCTCTAGTTGGCAGGTTGTTACCCTGTCCAAGTAGGTACTCTTTTTCCTAGTCAGGATAAGGGGGATACACTACTGAAATAACCCCTGCTCACCCCCTTGGTAGCTTGGCACGAGCAGTCAGGCTTATCTGAGAGACAATGTGTAAAGCATTTGCACGTAACACACAGTAATACAGCGAAAACACTACAAAAGGACACCAGACCAGTTTTAGAAAAATAACTAATATTCATCTGTGCAAACAAGACCAAAATGATAAAAGACCAACATAAAGTAATCAAAATATGCACTTTGCAAGAATGACTTTAAAATGCAGTTCCTTAAAGCCGGTAGCTCCGTCCGGGGCTACCGCGGTGCTGAAAACAACAGAATCCAACAGTTTGGGCCGTCCGCGTTGGTGCGGAACGGCATCAGTGTCAGCAGACTCATAACCAGTACCTTTTGTTCTGACCAACCGCATCAGTGCGGGTTGGTCGCGGCAACCCTTGTGGGTGTGATGTGAAGCGTCGCGGTGCGGCTGTGCGGTGCCCTCAAGTTGCGATGTAGGCAGCGGCTTGATGACGGTCAGACAGCGGCATCGGTGAGACAAGGGCTGCGGGGCGGTGCTTGTTGCAGTGCTGACAGGTCACGGTGCACGCAGCAGGGACGGTTGATGGGAGCTGGCATTGGTGGGCCCAGGCTGCGGTGTGGGATGGGATGGGTGGTGCATCGTGTGACTTATGAGCGGTGCCCCCAAACCACGGTGCAGTCACGGGTGTCGAGGTCAGCGTGTAGCATCGTCATCGGTGAGACCAGGGCGGCGGAGTGAAGCGAAGCAGTGTGGAGGGTGGTGCCCACTGGTCGCGGTGCAAGCAGAGGATCGGTGGCGGTGGCGGTCGTCGTCATCAGTGAGACCAGGGTTGCGGTGCAAAGTGCAGCTGTACCTTCGGGACACTGAGCCAGCAGCGGTGTCTGTGACAGTATTGGCTGCTTTCACCCACGGTTCCAGAGGAGGTACTCAGAGGTAAGTGAAATCTTTGCTGATCCTAAGACTTCGTGAACAGGAGGCAAGCTCTATTTCAAGCTCTTGGAGATACTCAGTGACAAGTGAAGAAAGTTCAGTTTCAGTCCTTTCACTGCCCAAGGCAGAAGCAGCGACTGCAGGCAAACCCAGCAAAGCAACAGCACAGCAAAGCTGCAAGACTCCTCCTGGCACTTCTTCCAACTCTTCTTCATGGCAGGTTCCTTGATCCAAGCGAGTTCTAAAGTTCTGGGGTCTGGGCCCCAATATTTATACTCTGTTTCTCTTTGTTCTCTTGGGCAGAGAGTGTCGGTGCTCAGTCCAAGCCAGTTTGGTACTCTCTGGCCCAGCTTCCTGGAAGGAGGTGGAGACAGCATTGTCCAAGGCAGACCAGGCCCAGTCAGGTGCAAGGAACACTCCTCCCACTACTCTAAATGCAGCCCAGGTCTATTCAGCTCAGTCCTGACTCATCCAGAAAAGGCAAGACACACCTCGACCCCCCCAGTGGCTGTCTCAAGAGAATGCACATCCCCAGCCCCTGTCACTCCAAAGCCCGATAGTCAATTCACAACCCAGCAGAGGCACACAGGATGGCTAAGCAAGAAAATACCTACTATCTAAAAAGTGGTATTTTCAAACACAGAACATAAAAATCAGCTTTTCTAAAAGATGCATTTCTACATTCTGAGTTCAGGCATACTAAACTCCATTGCTCTATCTTGTCCCAATGGGAAGATATACTTGTAAAATGTTACCCAGTACTTCCCATTCTATCCTATTGGACAGATAGCCTTTCAATAGTGAAAAACGAAATATACTGTCTTTCACTATCAGGACATGTCAAACACACCAGTACATGTCCTACCTTTCAGATACACCACACCCTGCCCAAAGGGGTACCTTGGGCCTACCTTAGAGGTGACTCACATGTAATAAAAGGGAAGGTTAAGGCTTGGCAAGTGGGTGCACTTGCCAAGTCGACATGGCAGTAAAAACTGCGCGCAGACACTGCAGTGGCAGGTCATAGAACCCTTTGAAAGGCTGATCGTGTGGGTGGCACAATCAGTGCTGCAGGCCCACTAGCAGCATTCGATTTACAGGCCCTGGCACTCTCAATGCACTTTACTAGGAACTTACCAGTAAATCAAATATGCCAATCATGGAAACATCAATCCATAATACATTTTACAATTGGAGCACTTGCACTTTAACATTGAACAGCAGTGAGAAAGTGCGCAGAGACACTAAGCCAGCAAAAGCAGAGTCAAAACCGGGAGGTCAGAAAGCAAAAATACAGGGGAAACACGCCAAAAGATGCCAGGTCTAACAACGCCTTTTATACATAACTGCTGCCAACCAAAGCTAATGCCCTGAGATCATCGCTGCTGGTAATCTTGCAAATGGTGGCCACTATTACCATACTAGAAAAGGGTGGAGACCCCTGCTTTACACGTATCGACCGGTCCAGTACGGTGTACTCCAAGGAAGTAATGAACATCAATGGTTCCTGATTCCCTTTCTGCAGCAAAGATCTGCAGTATGGGTGGTCTGCATAACACCTGCCACTATTGGGGAGGGGGTAGCAGCATGCCAGCTGTCAGCTGCTCTCTCCATGTGCCTTCACCATTGTAATGGCTTGTGAAGGAGGACCCAATGTACAACTGTGAGCAGGGACGTCATTTAGGGGTTGCCAGGGGGTCGCTTCTGTTACTGGGGGCCGGTTCTGCAGCAGTGCTGCAAAATCGGCCCGTTGTAACAAAAGCTCACGCAGCAGTAGTGTCCCCCACCCACCCCGGCCGGTCGGACCTAATTGCCAGGGCTGGTTTGCGATCCCAGTCTGGCCCTGTTTTCTACCTGCAGGGAGCATGTGGGGAGGTTGCACCCGAGCACATTTGGGGCGTTTTCACACCCACCCCATCTGATATATTTTTGTAATGCAATTATGTCAAAAATTACTGATTGGATGTACACCCTTATATATGCCGAGGTTGTATAATTCTCTTTAGCTGTTTTTGCTTCTACAGTGAGCAAAAATCCATATGAACTTAAAATTAAAAAAGCGTTATATTGACTCCTACTCCCCTTTACATTTGTCCCCCTTCCCTTCATATCTGCATGAAACTTGAGGTAGCAAAGCTGAGCAGAACGTACTAATTGTTTGCCAAATCTCATAAAGAAATATTTGTTAAACGATTCCAAAGTTATTAATAAATCAAAAAAATACATTTTAAAAGAAAAACACTTAACTTCAATAACACAGTTGCTTTCGTTATTGTTACTGTTACACTTCACTTTTTGTTTTGCTAATAACTTCTGTGCCTTCAGTCTGCACAAAATATTGCAGTGGCTTCTTCAATTCGTTTTAATTGCTTGCGTGGATGAGTCAAGAGGGAGGACAAAGATCTTTGGCATGACATAGAACTTGCATTTTCTATTTTATTTATTTGTTCATACAGGAAAAACAATTGAACAGAAAAAGACCAAAATTGCATGAAGTCAGAAAACAAACACTCTTTCCTATGCTTGGTGTTGGTTAGTTTAGTGGTTTCCGAGGTATTTGTGTTACAAAAAAGTGTCCTGTGGGCTTTTATGTATGCATTGGTGATTGTTTTGACAATAAACCACAAGACGAGGTCTGAGGAAAATTCACAGCTATTTGTTTTTAAAAAATGTTCAAATTTGAGAAGAGAACGGAGCCTTTTGCTTTTGGTCCTTGCTACATCCACCGAACGAGTCCAGATGCATGGATCCGAGCAGCCCGATTGGTTGGCTGCAAATGGACAATGTGGTTGCGTTCAACATTATAAAATTTTAATTTTCATCATGGTATCTATGGTTCTGGACAAAGGACCCAATAGATATCCCGACCGCCATTACTTACATTGCTGGAGCTGCAAATATATCCAGAAATCCAACAATACAGAAAAGAAGTGCAGAAGTGGTGTAAGGGGGCAGGATGAGGATCCTCAATCCTAGCAAGGACGTGGAGAGACCATAAAAAAGGAAATCCTGCACTAAAAATAATAAAAAAAAATATATTTTGATACATGGGATCTCTGGTTTCAAAATGAGGCTCTCAAATGTCAACGCACCACAGTGGCTCTGTGGATCTATGTAGGCACCATCTTGGTCTCCTTGAGATCTGCAGCAGGACAGAAATTGGATGAGTTGTATAGTTGTCCCACATTCATTTCAATGCAAGTAAGAGAGAGAAACAGAGACACTGGAAGTCGTTACACTGCATGGTTGGCGCTGCTGGTCTCTGTCTGTACTGCAGAAGTGTTGATATCTGAGAAGATTTTAGGGCCTGATTACAAGTTTGGCGGTCATGGTACTGCCGTCCAAATGGCTTCGGTATCACCGCCGCAACATTGGTGGTCCGCCCGCCCTATTACGATGCATGCAGTCACATAGACGAAAGACCGCTGCGGTCCCGATGCTAGGAAATCTTGACCTCAGTCCAACCACCACATCTGAGCTGGCAGAAAGGGAGGGATATAAGGCTGAAATTCACCTGTACTCAAGCTTCACACGTCCTGTGCCACCATGGAGCCGATCATACACGTCCTGCTGCTGCTGTTCCTGCTTGATGATGTCCAAAACCAACACTGTTGTGGACGCAACCAATTGTAAGCTATACTCATACCCGTTTCCGTCGATTCCTCAGCAAATAGATGCTCCGCCATGGACCTGGCAAGGGGTTTGGGGTCCCCTGGCCAAACATATTTTGTGGGGCCCTGTTCGGAATGATTCTGAATGTATGATCCAATTACAGCTCTATGATGCCCTCGTTGGACGGGTCACTGATACGGCACAGGCCCACTCAGCCAAAGTCGACACATGTTCACATCCCATAATCAGGGATAGTGATGTGTGCATTAAATTGTGTCACTCAAAGCACCTCCTCATCAGTATCACACCTTTTAATCTCTCTGACACCCTCATATTGCTCACATGCTAGGTCCTGTTGTGATATCAAAGATACACCTCTATAGATGTATCATGAAACTGAAACACACCTTCTATGCTAAATATTTGTAATGGACTCTCACACATCACCCACATTAAAAGGTAATGTCAGGTAAATGAGATCCCAAATAATCAGTGTGAGAAGCATTCAAAGGTCACAATGTAAATACTCTCTGCAGAATAGGAATACCTCTACCAGGGGGACCCCTGAAAGGCTGGGGCCCTGGGCAACACACCACTTTGCACATGCCTCAGAACCTCTATTGTTGTAGTCCTCTTAGGGAGTCCGTATATAGGTTTTCCTGTATCATGTCCTTATATAGGCACAATTCGCCCTGCCCTTATATAGGCATAAAATCCCAGTCCTTATTTAGGCATTAAACCGTGCACTCCAAATACAGGCATGGTCTCCGACATCCATCCACCCTAACGTCACAACGAGTTCTTGAAGAACAGACCCTTGGGCTTCGGGAGTTTCCCTAGCACAGGACTATTGATTTCTTCAAGGACTCATCTATTATGCATGAACCGTTATACCTTAGGGGTTCATTCATGACGTCTTCCGCTGTCCGATCCACATCAATGCTAACATTCTAAGGTACCTCTCAGGTATAAATATACCTTCCCTAGCCCTTGCAAACTTGAGGAGACCTCGACTTCAGAGGAGCCCGTTTCCCGGCCTGACGCACTGAGAAGACGCTGTCATCCCTGCACGCAGAGAATCAAGCTTCCAGTGATCTGACTTCCCTTGCGGGGTGTTAGAGTTCGAGTCTGGCAAGAGATTCCCACCTCTCTCATTCTTAAGGTATGGAGCTGACTAGAAACCTAGTGGGACTCTTGGCATACTAGGCATACTAGACTTAACATACTCTTAGTATACCATAGTAAGGAATACTTCACCTACTTCATACCTCTCCCTACACCTAGGTTAGGTTAGGTACATTGGGGTAGAACTGGCTTAGAAACGCATTGTATGAGTACTCGCATTTTTAGTCTATGTTATTTATGTAAATGAATATCTACTAAAGATCATGCTAGCGCAGTATTATTTATTTCTACTGCTTACGCTGTACATTATTTATCTTGCATACTGTCTTGTGATCGTAACAGCACATATTACTTACACGAGAAACAAGACTGTTCAATAAATCTTTTATTGAAACGCCCGTCTATTCTTTCTGTGTAACTTTGAGGAAAACTAAGTATGCACGATTCAGCTGAGTGAAACGGTTATCTATTGTTTCCACGACTCTGGGACACGTTCTGATTCTAAAGGGAAACAAAGTGGTCATGTTTTGCGGCTGCCAGAAACTACTCCCTTCTTGTTTGTCAAGGAGTTTCTAGTGGCCTCTGAGCTAGCTGGCACAAGTAATTAAGTTTAATATACTCGATAGGGACTTACCGACCTCAGTCCTATGTCAAACCTATAGGGTATATTATTCCAATGCGCAGAGCCTATTAGGGAAATAGGAGCTACACTACATGGCGCCCAACGTTTGGTAAGGCGGTAATTCAACGCTAGATACTGAGTAACTCAGCCGTGCCTTTTCTCCTAGAGACCCCTACCCATATACTCCAAAAGACGTCTGGAGTGGGCAGGGTTAAGTATCCGCCACAGCTTAATAGGGAAGCACCCTATATATTAGCTGATTGGTTTGCTCAACGTTGAAGGATACAGTGTTCCAAAATATTGTGCACATTATCTTTGTTTCCTTGAAACTTGTTCTACATTTTTCGAACAACAAAATGTCCATAACAGGAGACGAAGCCACCGGAAACGGTGGAGCTGCGGCTGATCCAGCCCAAGCAGCAGTTTTTAACATTACCTGTTTAAATGAAACCGAGGAGGGTGTCATAGACATCCATCCAAACTTAAGAAGAGCCATCACTCTAAAACTCATAAAACACGGCCTACCACCAAGAGGAGGTAGAGCAGTTTTCGTGATAGAGGCACACGAATCATTTCAGACAGAGGTATTCTATTCATGGGTAATATTTCCTGAATCCAATCCAGTAACACACATGTTTCACTTCTACAAAGAAGATGATCCACCAGAGGAATACAGTCCTTTCGAGGATATAGAAATTCCATTAACATACCAGGAGCATCAGCTCTGGTTTAAAGGCGCCCTAAAACATCACAGAAACATTACCAGGCTCGGTCCACTAGGTAGACCAGGAGCAACATGGCCGATTCTAGCCGGCTATACACCTCATCCTGACATCGAAATAATGTCAGACGAGGAACTACTTACTCAACTTACAGAGTTAATAAAAATCTACAGACAATTGGTCCAATATGTCATGCGGACTTTCACAGTCCAACCACCATTGACACTTCCAAATCAAACCCCTCAACCGGGGAATACACTAAAAATTACACCACATACTCTATACGCAGTCATGGGTAAAATGCCCACAAAACGTGAGCAAATTCCATTCTGGATAGCTCAAAAAATTACTCCAATCGAAGCAGTATTTCCAAATACTAGCCCGTATGAGAAACACAGAATCCTAACAATCAGTTTATCCAATGGGAATCACACCACAACTGGAAGACTGCACCACTTGGGGCTCAGTCTTTGCTGCCATCTATACTAAAACACATGGTATTCCGTCAATTGCGGTAATACCTGATGTCCTGAAACAAATTCAAAACGAATACGGGGCAGAGCCTGCTCTGAATTTAGGTATGAAATTACTGAAGAATTTCGACCAGGTCTCAACAATAATATTATCTAATATTAAAGGGGAGGCAGCAGCAGTGGCGATCCGCCAAAAATTAAGGGAATTTGATGTTACAGAACATCAAACTGAGCTACCCAGAATAATTGAACAATCTTATGCAGAATTAGGCAGAGATAGTTTGGGTGGAAGACCAGTGAAGCCGAAACTATCTGAAAGTCCTGAGAAAGACTCTATTAAACAAACTCCTACATCTTCTAAAAAGAAGTGGGAGACTAATAAACAAAATTCAAACGAGAAACGTTCTCAATCTCGAGGTAGGTCTCCTCAAAAGGAGCCCTCTGAAAGGAGGTATAACCTCAGGAATAGGGATAATTTGAGAAAATCTGATAGGTATCAAGATACTGATACACGTTCCTCTTGTCCCTTTCAGATCTCATCACAGACTTCGGAAAGAAGAGGATGGTCAGAACATAGAGAAGAACGCGTGAAATCCAAGGAAGAAAAACACGCTCCAAAAAATAAAACAAAACCTCAATTCTCCAAAAAGAAAGTAGCAGGTCTGAAGGTCAGACATGCCGAGAATACTGAGAACACAACTCAAGAACGGAGAATGGGCTCAGACAATGCTGGACAGTGCAGCAGAAGTCACAATAGCTCGCCAGAACCTGAAGGAACTTCTGGAGATAGTGGACTTGAATGAGTACATTACAGTTGAGACTGTAGACACCAGGGTTAGTACTCCACAAAAGTTATATGAAATAACACTCCGGATGGAGGGAGACATACCTAGACAGGTGAAAGCACTTTTTTGGGAAAAACTTTCAAGGGGCTATGACATACTTCTAGCAGAAAAAGACTGGCCACCACAATTTGTCAGAGAGTGCCCACACGGCGAGGACATTATTATGCCTGCCTTCTCTAATCATATTCCGATTCATCTAAAATACACATATGCCAGGAAATGGGCAGTAGCCCAGGCCCCAGCATTATATAAAAATCATGTAGGATGGGATGAGGACTCACCTCACCATAAAATACATCTGAAACATGAACCGACTGCACAGAAGCAGTATCCAGTAAAGCAAGAAGCTAAAAAACAGGTCAGGGAGATCTTAGAACAACTTGAATACCAAGGGGTGATTGAAACATGCACCTCCTCAATGAACAATCCTTTGTTTCCTGTCTCCAAACCAGACAGCACATATTGTCTAGTTTTGGATTACAGACACTTAAACACTTGTTCTAAAACTTTTGCAGTGCAAAATGCACATAGCACAGCATTAATGAATAACATTGTGCGAAAAAATATAAAACCACACTAGACATCTCAAATGGTTTCTTTTGTCAAAACATAGCACCTGAAAGCAGGTACTTAACAGCATTCTCCATAATGGGGACCCAGCGTCAATTTTGTCGACTCCCACAAGGGTTCAAGAACAGCCCAGGTTTATTCTCAGCGAGGGTAACGGAGTTACTACAAATTTATGACAATGAGGCATTGTCCTATGTCGATGACATCTATCTGACAGACGATGACCTGGACAAACACTTGAACAGGGTGAGCACCATTATACTGGGCTTCGCCTCTGAGGGCTACAAATTCAACTTCAAAAAGTCCAGAATTGCCCATCTCAATGTCCTATTTCTAGGATATGAGCTTTCAAGTGAAGGCAAGAGCTTGGCAGCTAACTTTTTAGAGAAAGTGTGCGCTGCTCCAACCTCCAAAAACGCAAAAAAACTTACAATCCATCCTGGGTTTCCTAAATTTTGGAAGAACATACATTCTAAATTATGCAGAAAGGGTTAAACCTCTCTACGCATTAATTAAACCTGATTTTTCAATCAGGAATTGGACACAGGAACACACAGAAATCTTGCGTTCACTCCAGGCTAACATGTTAGCAACAAATCACTTACAAACACGCGTAAGTCAACGCAGCCTGGTGATCCGAATAATTTCGGGTCAATGCGGATTCACCTACTTAACCTTCAATGAGGGTGAGAAAATACCAATCGCATACAAATCTCATTTGTACACACAAGCGGAAATGCGCTTCACTTCAACTGAAAAAATTCTGACAGCAGTTCAAACCGCTGTAGCAAAAGAAAGAGCCTTAGCCCAAGAGAAATGCATTATTGTCGTAACCCCAGTACCAGCTTTAGAAGCGGTCACAAAAGCAAGCATTCCAAATGCTAAAGCATTACATCCAAGATGGATACAATGGGTTAATTCTCTTGCTGCAACAGATGTTGAATATGTTTTTGATCCCGATTTAAAAACACAAGCGTTCCTGCAATATGAACAAGAATGTCCTCTGCCTACTGAAATTCTGCCTCTCGAACAGTACGAATTTATAATTTACACTGACGGATCCGCACAGCCCGCAACAGGGAGTAAGCAAGCTTACAGTGCAGCGTGTGCAATCGTTAAAGGTAGCATGCGAGATGGCATCTTCAGACCTATGGTCACAAAAACTCAATCTCTAGGAGATTGTACAGCTCAGCAAGCTGAACAACAAGCATTCAAACTGGCACTTGAAAGTACAGATCGAGAATTCCCCACACTAATAGTGTGCGATTCCTTTTACTGTGTTCAGTCGTATAATGAATATATACAAAACTGGCTTGAAAATGGGTTCAAAGATGCGAAAGGTGTCACAATAAAGCACAAAACGCTTTGGGAACAAGTAGTTCAGTTGAAAAACGAACTACCAAAGGCTCACGTGATCCACACACTGAGTCATCAACGTGATGGCGTTCACGTTGCAGGGAATTCATTGGCTGACGAAGCCGCAAAGGGGGCTGTTCAGACGGCTTCCGTAGCTGCGATCACTCGTTCAAAAACGAAAATAGACAGTGAGATAATGTTGGCTGTCAATGCTACAAGCAAAGGCAGTGGTGCAGCGTTACCAAAAAAGTTTCCACTCAAGTACTCTTATGTAATTGATGCGAATAACGTTCCTTTTGCTCGAATCCCTGGAGTTGGGGATAGGGTAATTCCAAACAAGGAACATAGATTAGGACTAATCCTAGCAGCACACGAAGGGATAGCTTCTGCCCATGCAGGTGTTTCTGCAACAGTATCTTTACTCAAGCAAAGATATTGGTGGCCTGGCATTCGGAAACAAACAAAGAACTATGTTTTAGAATGTGATATATGCCAACAGATGAAAGTCTCCACAGTGAAACGCCCTGCGCAGACTCCCCTGTTAATTTCAGACAAACCATTAACTTGTGTTTACCTGGACCACTGCGGTCCCTTGCAAAGGGACGGTAACTATAAATATATCATGGTTGCAGTGGATTCATGCTCTAGGTTCCTATGGATATGGCCTCAGCGCTCGGCTGACGCTCGAACTGTTATAAAAGATTTGCGAGTCTTTATCGGCACATACGCAATAGGCACGCTACATTCTGACCAGGGCCCTGCGTTTAGCTCTCGGGCTTACAAAGAAGCCATGGCCAGTCTGGGCGTTGCATTGCGGTACTCCTCTCCATTCCATCCTGAGGGAAATTCGGTTGTGGAAAGGAAAAACCGGGACATAAAGCAGTCTATAACAGCTAGGGTATTAGGTTCGGGTGATGGGTGGGTCAAACATCTTTATGGGGTCCAACGCTCATTAAATAACCTGCCAAGAAGTTCTCTAGGGGGGGTCACTCCATATGAGGTCCTATTTGGGACAAGAATGTGGGTACCAGATCTTGATTACGTAGGCACAGTGGTGGAAAATAAACCGTTTGATATCAAAGATCGTTTGGCTGTTTTACAGGAACTCAATGAACTGAGATCAAAACAAAGTAACGTATTCCTGCAGCCAACCACCACTGGGGAAAAACCGGCGGTCCCAGCAAGGCCTGTCTGGATTCCAAAAGTTGGGGATCTAGTCAGAGAAAAGATTGCGGACAAGAAGGAATTTGGACCTTCTTACAGACAACCAGTACCTGTCCTAGCAGTTCAAGGAACGAGAACAGTACTTCTGCCGCCCCTTGCTGGAAGAAAGGAGAAAAGATTTGTGTCCATCGACCTCATCAAACCACAGTATGTGGCCAATACTAAATAGTAGGCCTCGTGGACTCCAACCTAGTAGCAGACGCACTCCTCTCGCTACTATCCAAGTGGTTCAGACTGAAAGACTGATAACCATCGAAATTCAGCTGTAACAGATGAAGGACTAGGCAACAATGCAATGGAACTCATCCCTCTTGAGCACCAAGTAACAGTTCGTCCAAATACACCTCTCTACACCAATGTAGCAAGTGATCAACTGGTTCCAGCGATTTCTACAAATCCTGATGCAATTTCAACAATTGACAGAACTACTTCTGCCTATTTCATTAACTTTGATACGTTCTCAGAAGATCCGAGTGAACCTGAAACGACGCCAGTATCATTGAAATTCAAGCTGCAAGTACAAGACTTTCTTCACTTTCTGAAAAAGACTTATCTGGTTTCCCCATGGATTGAGTTCTGGATTATATCTGGACTATTTGTTTTCCTGCTTTGGCTAGCTTTGGTTACAACTATGAGCGTGCTTATAAGTGGCAGATACATCCATGTGAATACTGAAGGAAAAGATGTGAACGTACTTTTGAAACCACATAAATCTTCCCATCGTGAAGCAAGAGACTTGTCAACAGTGAACATCACAGCCGTTCCTATACAGGATGGTATAGTGTGGGACAAAACTGATTTTGATATCTTTGGCCCGACGGAACAATTGAACATTCCACATTTGTTTAAAATTTCACTAAGTGATCTCATTTCGTCCAGTACCTATTCTGATGATTGGGACTTTGAGACTGTTAACGACATAATGTTTGACCTAGAAAAATCTGCTGCATTTTCTAAAAATGATTATTTAGAGGGTTCATCAGACTATGAACAGCTGTATTGCTATAACCACTATGGTCATCATTATTTGCATAAATCTGCATACCCTAGAAATGTGTTTATGTTTAACCAATGGGAGCATTGTCCTACACCACCACAAGGTAGTTCAAAAACATTTGCTAGCAAGTTTCCATATTTTTCAGGTTACAATACATCTGATCCAGAAACGTTTTACTATAAAAATGTAAACAAAACAGGACTGAAAATTATGTTAACTAATTCGAAACAGATTTACTCTGCAACATTTATTGCCCAACTGTCTAGACAGGGTTTCGACTTATGGAAAGACACAATAGACACAAAAACTGTCTGGGGTACTAAAGATTGGCAAGTGCAGGGGATAGAAGCGTTATTTAGAGCCTGTATCATCCCTGAACAAATAATGTTTTTGAATGAAACCGTACAACAAACATCTTGTCTTGGACTTGCCAAGATCAAAGAGATGAAAACACCTTCTGTACCAACACCTGCAAGTGATAACAATACACAGGCAGCGGTGACAGTTGACAATATACTACAACTCAACAGATCTAATCCTGGTTGGAGAAAATGGTTGATCTGGCCCACGGACACGAACAACTGTCAGGAAAGATTCCTGAATAAAATTCAGGGCTTTACTATTCATAGGCCAGACCCAAGATACGTCCAAAGACAGCATCCGGGGGTAGTAACAACATACAGTGTAGGAAAATTATGCCTTGATTGGCTGCAGAAATCTACACTACAGGATGTGAAACAACACTTATCCTTACTTAAAGAAGACGCAGACCTTAGGGAATTCTTGCTTGGACCAAGAAAACTGAGTCAAAAACGTTTCATATATGCCGGCATCTATGCTGCTTATAATGAAGCATGGAAAGTGTCACAGATGGAGGCCGCAGAACGAATACGTGAACTTGATCGTATTAATTTAGAGAAAACACTCACTGTGGTCGACAATGGGTTAACAACTTTGTCCTCCAGAATATATTCATTGGACAACACTGTATCCTCTGCTATCGACATACTAGAACAAGATTTGGCGATGTTACAGCAAGGTCAATCTCAATTACGTTCTATTGTGTTATTAAGCTGGACGCTGCAATCTTTGCGTGCGGGCTATGTGCCTTGGCGTTTCATCAACACATCAGCTCGGTTTGCAGAATACAATCTAACTGATAAACAGATTGAACTGGCACAACGAGGAGCAAAGTATACAGTGCTGAGCATTGAGAAACTGGAAAAGTTACCATTCACAGTGGCAGAAAAACCAGCTACAGAATGGCTCATTGATGGGAAAATAACACTACCTGTGACTACTTTTCAGTTTCAGTATTGCCTCAAACAGATGCAAGCAGGCAAATATGAAAGGTTGGGTAAGGAATACATTAAGACGTCTTGGAATTTACCGTATACATATAGATGTTGGAGTGGGGATCGTGAAGTGTTTTTGAGCGGTACACACTGTAAAAGTGCACTGAGCGGTTCACTTATATGTCAGGACATTTCTTTACACGGGGCTTGCAATGGTTCTGTGGCAAATTTGTCTTGCCATCAGCAGGGTACATCAGCTGCTGTGATTAATCCAACATTTGGACAACTTTCTAATGGGAGTTACCTCATGTTGAATGATCAGAGTTGCTGCGGCATGTTGCCAGGCATCCCATATCTAGTAACGGTCAACTCCAGGGTCACTTGCTGTATGCAAGTATTGTTTGCCCCAATAGACACAGTCAGGGAGTTGCCTTTGTGGCCTTCGCTGAACGTCTCTTTTATAAGATTTGATACTTTGAGCAGAATGAAAGCCATGCTTTTGCAACAAACAGTGCCTTTAACCTCGGCCAAAGAAACCTATGATCTACAAGTAGCAAGGACTTCGGCTGAGATACAGACTTTAATATGTACAAACTGCCCTATACATTTCGTGGAAATGATAGGACGTATCTTTAACATGTCTGATACAAGCGGGATTGTACATGTATTTAAGAGCATCTGTTCCGGTCTGTTAGCACCTTTCCAGGCAATACTCGGAATCATCCCGAACTTTGCACATTCGGTGTTTGGTGGCATACCATTACTTCTAGCACTTGTTGCCGGAATTCTATTTCTCTTCCTGCTATTACGCTATGGCCAGCCTATTCGCAGACATCACTCCGAGCGAAATGGAGAAAGCTCTCCTTGAACGAAAGTGCCGTGAGCGAATAGTACAGCTTTTGGGCATGACTCGTCTACGGGACCTTAATACCACGTGGTTCCTGTCATTCAGACCAATCTGGCAAGATTGCATCTTACCTGTTCTACGATGCCTGCTATGTGGTGAAGAATGCGTGTTAGACACCTGTCTAACATTTCCGTCAGAAACGCCAACGGATGTCGATACTCTGCTGGTCCCGATAACGGCCCATGCTCTGTGTTGTCCCCAGAGGCTACCATTCCTGATGACGGCATTCATTGAGATCTCACAGACGCTTTCGGCTGCTGCTGAGGTATGAGATGGATCTACAGGCACACAGGTAACAACGGACGCGAACATTGCTGCGGCATCCTATGCTGGAAGCGATGCTTCACATCTCTGTGCAATTAATCTACTACACGAGGTGTTCCAACTGACACCAACTTCAGTGGACGATATTTTGTCTACAGAAATAGATGATCTCATGTTTACACCAGACCCGTACACTGACTCTGATTCAACCCACGGTGTACCAGAGATGCAGTCAAATTTGGCCTTCATATTTCGAAACTTGGAACTCTTCCCAAATTGAATTTTTTCCCATTTTTTCGAACTAAATGGCAATTCAATCTGCTTGAAGTAGAACTAGCCTTATAGTACAGACTTCGCGGTACTTCCTCAGACACTTTGTCATCTTATTTTGTCTAAAAAGTTCATTAATTTTCGTGACATGAAATGACTTTGATTTTTGAACAACTTATCGATCATTGTCTGTCAAATGTAAATATTACTGCTTTTTTTTCATTTAAATTGCATTTACTTTCCGACAAATATATATTCCTGAAATGAAAATCAATGCTTAATATGTACAGTACCTTTTGCATTTTAATATGTTTTTTAATGCTTTTGAGAAATATTTTATTAATATGCAGTACTCCATTTAATGTTTAGCATTTTAAATGTTTAGCATTTTATTATTATCGTACACACGAAAGTGGAGTGGGTGTTGTATTCCTCTTAGGGTGTCCGTATATAGGTTTTCCTGTATCATGTCCTTATATAGGCACAATTCGCCCTGCCCTTATATAGGCATAAAATCCCAGTCCTTATTTAGGCATTAAACCGTTCACTCCAAATACAGGCATGGTCTCCGACATCCGTCCACCCTAACGTCACAACGAGTTCTTGAAGAACAGACCCTTAGGCTTCGGGAGTTTCCCTAGCACAGGACTATTGATTTCTTCAAGGAATCATCTATTATGCATGAACCGTTATACCTTAGGGGTTCATTCATGACGTCTTCCGCTGTCCGATCCACGTCAATGCTAACATTCTGAGGTACCTCTCAGGTATAAATATACCTTCCCTAGCAATTGCAAACTAGAGGAGACCTCGACTTCAGAGGAGCCCGTTTCCCGGCCTGACGCACTGAGAAGACGCTGTCATCCCTGCACGCAGAGAATCCAGCTTCCAGTGATCTGACTTCCCTTGCGGGGTGTTGGAGTTCGAGTCTGGCAAGAGATTCCCACCTCTCTCATTCTTAAGGTATGGAGCTGACTAGAAACCTAGAGGGACTCTTGGCATACTAGGCATACTAGACTTAACATACTCTTAGTATACCATAGTAAGGAATACTTCACCTACTTCATACCTCTCCCTACACCTAGGTTAGGTTAGGTACAATGGGGTAGAACTGGCTTAGAAACGCATCGTATGAGTACTCGCATTTTTAGTCTATGTTATTTATGTAAATGAATATCTACTAAAGATCATGCTAGCGCAGTATTATTTATTTCTACTGCTTACGCTGTACATTATTTATCTTGCATACTGTCTTGTGATCGTAACAGCACATATTACTTACACGAGAAACAAGACTGTTCAATATATCTTTTATTGAAACGCCCGTCTATTCTTTCTGTGTAACTTTGAGGAAAACTAAGTATGCACGAGTGAGCTGAGTGAAATAGTTATCTATTGTTTCCACGACTCTGGGACACATTCTGATTCTAAAGGGAAACAAAGTGGTCATGTTTTGCGGCTGCCAGAAACTACTCCTTCTTGTTTGTGAAGGAGTTTCTAGTGGCCTCTGAGCTAGCTGGCACAAGTAATTAAGTTTAATATACTCGATAGGGACATACCGACCTCAGTCCTATGTCAAACCTATAGGGTATATTATTCCAATGCGCAGAGCCTATTAGGGTAATAGGAGCTACACTACACTATGTGCACATGAACCGTGGCTTGAACTATATCAGGGACAACCAATATCATAACCAAGTACCATGCATATGTGGGAAATGTGTAATTGCAAGTCATGAAAATAAACACAGCAGTAGCAGCATTTGGCACAAATTTAGATAAAGTAGGTGTAAGTTACACACATGAAAATGGACACATGTCCATATAAATGTCTACAAAGGTATGACAATTTAACACCCTAAACAAATATCTAACTTGCACACATCCAACGCATATCCAACCTACATCATAGGGAGAAGTGCAAGCTAAATGATGTTCACATTGGCCAAGCCAAGCTGAAATATTTACCATATGAAATACCACCCAATGCAATGTCAGCCCCAATTTGAATTCATCCCACATATCCATCCATTGAACATTTCCACTTGTCCGGTGTGACTCCATCACTGTTTCCAAGGTCAGATCATACTAACCCCTTCAAATGTATCACCAATCAGGGTGAAACAAACACAACTGTAGTCACACATCCCAAAGTATCCAATAACATCAAATAGTTAGAAAAGTAATGGCTTGACTAATGTGTTCTAAACAAAGCAAAAGTTTAATTTTTTCTAAAACAATTAGATGTAGTAAACCAAAGGCCAATGGCCAGTCTATTTTCACATTGTGTTGTCCAGTACAGTGCTGTGCCACTAAACTTGCCCTTCATGACACTGCCAGGGGAACCTTTCCAGGAAGGGGCATCTAATGGGCAGTCCAGTCACCTCGATGTCACTTGCCTTTGTCTTTGGTTTTGGGAGGGTTTTGGTCTTCTTAGGGGTACGCCTGGGGTTAGTAGTGGGGGGATCAGGTTTTTCAGAGGTGGATTGGGATGTGGAAGGGATGGGTTGTGGTGTGGAAGAGGTTCTTTTGGCTTGGGGGGGGTCAAATTTGACAGGGGTAAGGGCAATTAACACGCTCCCACAAGTAAAATGGGCAGGATGTTCGGGAGGGAGCAGGGTTTGGGAGGTAGAGGGAGTGGAAATGCAGGTGTGAGTGGGTGTGTTGATGGTACATGTGTCTGTGTGTCTGATGTATCTTGTTTGTGTTTTGGAGGTGTCTGTTGTGTGGGTGAGTGTGGGTGTTAGTGTGTTTTGATGGTGTGTGCTGTGGACGTGCTTGGTATGCTGGGGTGGTGGATGCGTCTGTGTGTGTGGTGCCTGGGGGAATGCTGGGGTGGTGGATGGGTCTGTGGGTGCAGGTGTGGTGTCTGGAGGAATAATGGGTGTTGGGGATGGGTCTGTGAGTGCAGGTGTGGTGTGTGGTGTCTGGAGGAATGATGGGTGTTGGGGATGGGTCTGGGGGTGTGATGTCTGAGAGTATGTTGGGGTTCCTGGTGAGGGGGTGTGTCATGTGAGTGGTTGCATGCTTGTATGTTTTTTGGTGTTTCTGTTTGCATATGCTGCTTGGGGCTGTTGGAGTGTGTACATTCGTATGTGTGAGTGTGCTTGGGACAGGCATGGGAATAGGGAATTTGGATGGGGAAGAGGTAGAAGGTGGGATGGAAATTTGGGATGGGACTAAGGCTGCCGTGAGTGAGGAGGCCGGAGCCTGAAAAGATCTCTGTATGACAGACAAAGCACTGTGGCTGCCTTCCAGGTAGGCCACCATCTATTGCAGATGGCTGTCTTGCCCCTGGATGGCATGCAGTTGTGCCGTTTCACCCACAGAGATGTTTCTCAAGAGGTCAATAGTCTCCTCACTCAGGGCAGCGAGGGTAGCAAGACAAGGGCTGAGGTGCTGGGGTGAAGGAGACGGCTCCCTGGGGTGAAGGAGAAGGAGAACACCATTTTTACTTTGTATGCCTAAAAGCCAATAGACCATTTAAGGTTGTTGAGGCTCAGGAAATCTCAATTACATGAAGAGGTTGTCTAACTTGTGTCCAAATGGGAAGGCACATCACAGTACCTTTCTTTCTCACAAACACAAATTCCATTCTATTACTGAGTGTAGACACTGACATGTGATCCCTACATTTCTTCGTGTCACTCCCTGTTGCATGTCACCAGTCAGTGAATGAACCTTTACAAATCCACATAACTGAACATCCACATCAATGGCTTGGAGGCCGCAATTGGAGAACCAATGATGCGCGGGTGTCGGGATCCAAGACTAGCCAGGAGGGATATTGCTGGTGAGGAGGAGTTGCAACGCGGGACACGAGTTCCGAAAGTGACCGGCACCCGAAGTGAATGCTTCAATTGCGGCCTCCCCCGGCTGGCCCATCGTGGCTTGCAAGTAATCCCACCAACACCTGCGCCTCTGTGGTTCTCTACTCGTGGCCTCCCTCGCCCGGCCCATCGTGGACCTCTTGCCTCTTGATGATCCCTTGCTATGTACTCGGATTGCCATCCCTCGCGGAGATTGATACCAGGACTGTATTCCTATACCCTCATACCCCGCCCATGATTCCAAGGCAATCGCCACAGGCATTTATTCTTTTATCCTGAAGATGATCCCTGCATTCAAGTAAAGGGATCGAAACGTCGTCGACTTCTCACACGCTGACATAACTGTATAGTTTTATTTATATGTGTAAGGGTGTGCCAATTTATCTAGTAGTGGCTTGGATGTTGTACATTGTTCAGCCACATCTTTTTGTTTGCCTGAATTCCTTGATATGATTTTGTTCCCACTTGAATGTTTTTCTCTTTGCATTTTCCATTGAATGATTATGTCCAATTGGACAAAAAGATAGGCATCATTGTTTCTCTATTTTATTATGCTTTGACCTCAAACCTTCTTGTCAGGGACCAATTGTTCCTCAAAATAGTTCATACCCAAGGTCCCCGACCACGATTGTGTTCCCTTGTCTGTTTAAAATATATAATATAGATGATACTAAAACAGGCAAAGGTACACATGTCAACATGTAGACACTAATTCTGATGGCTCCAGTGATGTTTGCTATTTCATGTTACTGTACATTCCCCACTTACCAAGGGTAAAAGTATTGCTCAGTGACTGCATCCAAAGTGCACTGTATGCTATGTCACAAGTAAGAGAACCACCATCACATGAGACATAGTAGTGAGGGAGCATCACTCCTTACACACTGAAAACAAGTGGCCTTTTTGGTACAATTGTCACCCACAACATCAAACAGCATGAGTTGATTAATCACTTTACTCAGCCATGTGTCTGCTCAAGACGGTAAATTGGTAGTGGACTGTACTCTGCTGTGTTCCTCGTCAGAAATACAATAGGCGCAGCACATCAGCATGCACCTCCTATCAGACCTACACAAACGATAACTATTCTTGTTTGTCGCACATGGGCCACTCCCAATATTGATAGGAAAATGCCTGCCTGCAAGACACAAATTTGGAAATGTAACATGTATGACTCTGGCCAGGACTCACCCCCTTGTAGCAGCTGTTGGGCCCTCAACTGTCCATCAAGCTCTGGGTAGGCCACCGCCAGTAAGCAGGCCAATAGAGGGGTCATGTTCTGGTGTGAGCCACGTCCACGTTGGGAGGACATCCCCAGCTGGACCTCTTTGGTTTTCCGGGTCCAGAGCATCAGGTCCTCCCACCTTTTCCTGCAATGGATGCTGCACCGGTGATAGACCTCCAGTGTTTGCACTTTCCGGGCGAAGGCTTTCCAAATGGCTTGATTCTGATGGACGTTGACCTATATGGATGTAATATATGAAGAAATAGATTAACTGCAAGTTTTAGGATATCTGTTTGGTTAACACACATTTTGTATACACCTAGCGCAGGCATTAATCAATCAACAGTTAACACACTACGTGTGTAATTCTCACATTCTAAGCACTACAAAGAGATGAACACACTCTTTTGTAGTCATCTGTTGACTATCCTCAACCCTGGTCATGACCTACACTGACTAAGCCAGCCCAGTAACATCATGCAGCCAGGAACCATCCTACATGTACTGTGAAGTGAGCTGCTATGAAACACAACGCACCATTGTGACCTTCTGAAGGGTAAACTACTTGTGCATGACTGTACAGACACCTTTACAGCCAGGCCCATTGACTTGATGCATACTGTCCATAGAGCCTGGTACCATAGTACAGACTACATCCGAAGACTTAGGTCACAATGAAAGGGCTGGCATCTGTGCCACTGAGAGCTTCCTCTCTGGAGATATATAGACATGTCGACTACTTAATGGGATATCATACTACGTCTGATTGAGTTTGTGCAGTATGTACTGCCATCACAAGACAAACCTTTTGCTATATGTGGCACTGTTACAGGGATGACATTCAACATACCATTGTATGACTTGTTTGATTGGTTGAATGTCACAAAGCTGGTGATTTACACATCAAAATCACTTCAGAAGTAACCAACTATCAGCATGGTTAACGTGTCACATGTGCAATTGGCCTGTACCGTGCAAGCATGACTTATGGAAAAGTGACAACAGACCTGTGGGAGTAAGGGGCCTGTCATTAGTAAATGTCACACATTGACAATGTGGGTCAATGGAAAGAAGTATCAGGTCTGGGGGTTACCTCAGTCATCATTGCAAATGTAGTCAATGTAAAAGTAATCAGGGCTAATATTGGTTCAGAAAACTCATTTTGGGAACATCCAAGGATCTGCAGGTCTACAGGGAGATTACTCTGTGCATCAGTTGTATTGCCACAGTAGCTCTGCTCCAGCCTGGGCCATGGCCCATAATGGGCACAACTCATTGTCAGGCCTTGCTCTCTGCAGGCTGAGCATACTGATCCCACGTGAACATCACATTTCCACCAATTCATTACATAAAAGTTCAAAGTACATCATGTGGCCATCCAATATGTGACCTCAAGGTTGTGTGGCACTCTGAAGGGGTCTGTGAGGTATAGCTAACTCCCATACAATAGTTTGGCGAGCCCTGATGTGGGCTGAGTGATATGTGGGACTGTACACATAGCTAACATCATCCACAACTGCTTTTTACAGTATACATACACGGTAAAGCCTCTGCATTTCTCTGCACATTTAGCATGATCTGAAAAGCAAATATATCATAGGCACCATGAAATGTATACATGCATAGATATGTGCATGCAACACAAGTAGGATATAGGGCTTATCACACATCACAGTGCTGATGTTAAGTACACAAAGTATAGTGCTCCACAATCCTTGACATGATTGTCCTATGTAGTGACCACAAAATGTTACCACAGTAATCTGAATTCAATCTGGGACTCAGAGGCACATTGTAGCCTGTGGGAATGGAAAGGATGAAGTTGAACAGAGTAAAATATGTATGTGAACTAGTTACCTGTTCCTTTTGTGAGCCACAGAGCTGGCCATACAAGGGACAGACCTCTTCTACCAGTTTCTCCAGCTCTTCTGGAGAGAAGGCACGGGCCCGCTCACCTGCTTGGCCTGGCATGATTGCTCCCAGAGGTGGCAAACAGCAGCTAAAGTGGAGTAGGTGTTGATAGCAGCAGTGCCAGGAGTTATTTTTCAAACCCTGGCGTACGTATACGCCACGTACGCAGTCATCAGCATAGACGGACACAGCCATTGGTCTGTGACCGTCACAATCACCAACGTTAGACAATGGCAGTGTCCGCCGTGAATAAAACCGCTCACTGTGCGGTCGACTTCCGCCAGCGGTGGTAGATTCTGATTGTCCTATATGCGAGGTCAGGCATCTGCCATTTTAGTGGTTGGAACTACAGTATTGGTGATTGTTATGTGCGTCACCACCACTGTGTTGTAACATGTTTACAGATATATTATTCCATTTCTCAGTAATTTCCTTTACACAAAAATCAGTGTTGTGAATTACAGTGAATAAACGCTATATTACCACAGTGCACTGTACACCGCCGGTGAGGGAATTTTGTGAGAACAATTCAAACTTGACAATATGAAGGTGCTTATGATACATTTTTGGATGTATAATGTGCACATTTCTTTTACAGACACATGCAAAGACCACAATGGGGGTTATAGTTGGATGTTGGACAGTAGAAAATTATTATGTGTAATGCTTTCTGAAGCAGTTATGTTTTGTCACATTACTTTTGGCTTACTCTTCATATATGTTACTGTGGACACTGTGACCGCTGTTCAAAATTATTTTCACTCTACACATAGGTACCCTGGGAGAGGGAGGTGACGGCAGCCTCCAGTGTACTGCTCATTTCCAGACCTTCAGACCATGGAAGAAAGGGATGTCATCAAGAAGTTTCATTTGAATAGGCAAACAATACAGGATTTATGTCAGAACGCCTCTGCACGCCTGATCCTCGACATCCCTCGCCACAGCCACATCACACCCCACCTGAGAGACCTGCACTGGCTTCCCGTCAACAAGAGAATCACCTTCAAGCTCCTCACCCACGCACACAAGGCACTCCACAACACCGGACCAGCATACCTCAACAGACGACTCACCTTCTACACCCCGAACCGCCAGCTCCGCTCCGCCGACCTCGCCCTCGCCACCGTCCCCTGCATCCGTAGAGCAACCACCGGCGGCAGATCATTCTCCCACCTCGCCGCCAAGACCTGGAACTCCCTCCCCATCCTCCTACGGCAGACCCAGAACCTACTAGCCTTCAGGAGGCTACTCAAGACCTGGCTATTCGAGCAGTAGCAGCGCCCCCCCCCCCAGCGCCTTGAGACCCTCACGGGTGAGTAGTGCGCTTTACAAATGTTATGATTGATTGATTGATTGATTGATTAGTTGGAGCCTGATCTCCTTCCTCAAAACACTAATCCCATATGTATCCCACCTATTGTGAGACTTATGTCAGTATTGCATTTTCTGGCCACAGGTTCCTTTCTATACACTGTGGCTATATACGGTGGTATGTTACAACCAATGTTCAGTGGTGTACTACAAGACGTGCTTTCAGCAATGATGAGACACATTGACAGCTACATCCAGTTCCTCAAATGTGAGGATTTAGTAAATGTGAAGGTTGACTTCTATGGATTTGGTTGCATCCCACGTGTGGTTGGAGCCCTTAATGGCACCCATATTGCCTTAGTGTCACTGCAAGCCAGGGTACAAGTTTACTGTAACAGGAAGCACTTCCATTCTGTCAACATGCAAGTTGTCTGCTTACCAGATTTGTACATCTCAAATGTCTGGACCCGGTTCCCAAGATCAGCCCTTGATTCCTTCATACTGCAGAACAACACTATACCCCAGCTGATGTCACAACTACTACAACCAAAGAGGGCCTGGCTTGTTGGTAAGTTTGATCTGTCCTAATTTTGTGTGGGGGATGGCAGGTTGTATGATCAGAAAGTGCATTAATTATTGTTGAACTTATGTCTGTCTTCCATCTAGGAGACTCAGCGTATCCCAATCATCCATGGTTGTTGGCACCGCTGAGGAATCCAACAATGCCAGGGGAAGTCCACTTCAATGAGGCCCATGGAAGAATACGGCATCAACTGAAGTAGGCTTTTGGGCTCCTGAAGGCCAGATTCAGATGTCTGGACAAGACGGATGGAGCCCTCCTCTACTCACCCGGAAAGCTATGTCAAATCATCTTGGCCTGCTGCATGCTCTACAACATCGCCCTGTGATGTAGCATCCCTTATATCACAGAGATTGGAGACCAGGAAGTGCCACTGGGTGAGGATCCTGAAATGCCAAATGATAATGATAGTGGTGAAGAGGCAAGAGCTGACTTGTGACAAGATCTCATTGACAACTTCTTCTCATGAGTGTATGTTGTGAGCTGTCATGACTTTGCCTATTAAAGCAACTCTTCTTCTGATGATGTGAGGAGTATGTTTAGGGAAAATATTAGGGAGCTGAAGCTCTGCCAATTTATGGTGAAAGGTGTTTGTGGAGAAATGTTTTGACACATGATCATTTTGTTAGTGTTGCTTTGTTTAGCTTAGATTTATATCATGGGCTGTGTTCTCCAGAAGTTGACTATGTGACTTGTGTCATATGTAGGGTTTCAGAGCTAATCTCTTTGTTTTGGTCTGTTTTAGGTACCTTCACCATGGCATCTTCATTTGGACATTTCAGAGTTGTGACATTAGCAGGTATATGATGCTGTTTGGACGTACTAAGTGGACATGGATTGTTCCTGGGAATGTCTGTCACAGACTTTGGGTGTTAAAAACCTGCACCAAGACAGCTTGCACAGCGATAGGATGGAAGTTAAGAGGAATCCATTGGACTTGTTCCTTGTCGTGTGGTGGTCCTAATGCAAAATGTGTGCCATCATGTGCTCCAACAAAATGTTGTTGTGGGCCCAAATCATGCTATTCTCCCTTCACATTGGCTAAATCCTCATTGTGTATAAACTGTATGTAACTGTTGATGAGTATCCTCATTGTAGGCCAAAGTGCTTGTGGCACATCACTGACATTTGTTTGTGAAATTCCACCAGATGCAGCCACCAGATGCAGCAACACTGGATTGAAATGACACTGTGATCAGAAACTGTTGTACTGCCATGTGTCTGTTTATTGGTTTAAATGATGTGGGATTCCTTTTGATAGGTAGGTAATATGGCTCCAGCTGATGAAATAGACCAATTTAATGTTGCCTATTCTATAGAAATTGTCTGATGTATCCCCTCCTTCCATGTTGTTAAGGTCTGCACCTGAAAATGTGATCACTGACACAGAATATTTGAGTCATGTATGATTTGCTATGTTTCTGACATCATGCCAGCCTATGATTGGAACAATGGAATAAAGATGTTCTAAGACACGACACTTGTATATATGTGTTGGTGTGACAGGGTTATGATCCTGAGCTAAATATAGTGTGCATGCAACATATCCATGCTTACAAAAAGTAGCTTGTTTGCACATTATAAAGTTCACAAGGCAGTACATATATACATTGGTAGATGTGAGATTTACTACAGCAGACAATAAGTTTGTGACTTGTGTATTTATTGAAGTGGTAAAGGTTAAGAGATACATTGTGCAAAAACAAACATAAAAATAGTGAAGTAGTCAGTCATGGTGAATGAAACCATAGTTGTAGATGCCAAATTGCCTGAAGTCCAAAGTCCAAAACACTACTCCCTTCTGAAAGGGAAACGTGTCCAGAAATAGTCCAGAGAGTGAATGTGCTACACACACTGGAGGAAATTAAGGTTGAGGTTTCTTGCTGGCAGTGGTGGATGTCTTGCCATCCGCAACTCCTGGATTTTGCATGGACGTCCCCACTTGCAACCACGAGGGGGGATCCGCTTCTGCAGGGACAGAGGTGTCTGCAGGTGTGTCTTCCTCTGACAGGGCCTCCCTTCCTGTGGCTGCTGCAGATGTAGATGGCCCGATGTAGTTGGACCACAGGAAGAGGTAGGTGGTGGTGGAAAAGCTGTGCACAGGGTTGTGTTGATGTCCTGCAGCACCCCAATGAGCAGGCCCATGTTGTTGTTGTGGGTGGCCAGCTCCTGGTGTACGTCCCTCTGCAGCTGCTTCATCTCCTGGATTTCCTTCAATACCTGGTAAATCATGTCTTGGGAGTACTGATAGACTTCCAAGACTTGGCCGATAGTGGCCTGGGTGTGAGGTGCCCCAGTGATCTCATTCAGCGGGCCCACAGTACCCCTCCCATGACCCCTACCCCCATGGCCCTGTGTCCTTGGTCCAGGGTGTCCTCTCCCACTGGGCCCTGGTTCCTCTGTGACTGGGCTGGTGATTCTCACCTCAGAATCTAGGACTGGGGGCACAGTATGGTAGTGACTGTGCTAGGTACACAGGTTGGGGGAACTGGGGTTGGCTGAGGTGTTGCAGCTGCAGTGGGAGGTGTTGGTGTGGGCACAATGAGACTCACTGTTGCCATCTGCCCAGGCTGACCAGATGTGCCAGGAGCGTCATCAACGTCCCCATGTCCAGGAGTGTTGTAATCACTGAGGGCTTCATCCGGGGGAGGAGTGGGAGTCTGTTCAGTGGCCAAGCTTTGCCCAGGTGCTGTGCCAGATTGACCTGCTATGAAATAGAGAACATTGTTATTGGTGGAAGTGTGGTATCTACATCCAAATGTTTTGCGTCACAGTAAGTAGAGACCTATGAAAAACAACATAAGTAGAGATTACTATTGTAATATTTTTCCGTGGTATTAAACTTGTTAACAAGACATTTGGAGACATTCAATAAATGTACCAGAATTGAGCAGCTCATTAGATGTGCAGGTATGTTGCATTTTGGATTAAAGAATTAACATGACATATCACAAACATTTAAGGCAACACAGTTGAGAAGTAACATGTATTTGACCACTCCAAGGTCTAGTTGTTACAATACAGGCGAACACACAACTTAGTTCTATATTTAGCATTAGTCATCATGTGGGCAGTGCAAAGTCAACAGGTCACCTGTGATGGAGCAGAGAAAATAATTTTTTTTAACCCCTAACAAATTATATAAATAATTAATAAAATGTTCGTTTAAATGTATTAATCAACACTGTACGTGAGGGAAGGGTAACACGCAAGTATATGGGCTGAATAATCTATTAACAAATGTCTGTGTGTCTAATTATAACATAAAAATAATTGCGTACTAAATTTATAATAAATGCATGTTTTGTGCTTCATAGAATATAAACGTGTCGTTGCAAAAACAATAGTGATGGTAAGTAAGGAACAGCTTAAATGTTGCTTTCTGCTAGGTAATAACTAATTGGGGTACGTAGATGACGGGTGGGAAACGAAAAGGCTATGTTTCTCTATTTTAATTATGTTTTGTTTATTTCAAAATAGTGCTTCTAAGTATAAACGAGTGGCGATATAAAATGGCTGCCGGTTAATGAAGTGCGCATGTGCGGGGAAACGCGTGACAAGGGAGAAAAAGTTGGAGAAAAGCTAACCACGTGATGATGCTGAGAGGCTAGGATGCGAGAATGGTCAAGGCTGATGTGACCTAATTGAACTGATAGTGTGCCGTGGTGATCAGCAAGGAACCGTGGGAAACCATTTTAAGAGAAAGGACAATGCCTGCAGAGTTCTCGAATGTATCGAAAGAAGTTACAAATGTACTGATCGAAGCGGATGGAAACATGTCTTGAACTGTGAGAAAGGAAATGATCATATACATTCCAAAGGACAAGTTGGATCCGGGAGAACTTGATTAAGAATGAATAGATGAAATGAATGGACCAATGAAAGAAAAGCGTGTTATTAATGTTGCAACAATTAGTTAGCAAAGTTAGAATTAGGGTATAAGAGGGCCTACTCTTAGTGGGAGGGGGTACAGTCAGTCGGAGTTGGAGAGTCGCAGTCAGAGTCGGTGTTGGTGTTGGTGGCTTCCAGTGCTTGGTGGTCCAGATCGATCCATTACTGAGCGGGAGATGCTGAAAGACTGTTAGATGAGACGGGTTGCAGGTAGCTGATGCTGACGAGCTGAAGTTTCTGTTGCTGTCTTATTTTTTCAGTTGAGTATGAGAATCAGGTTATTTTTAATTCTTAAACTTAGGTTAGAAATCATTAGGCTAAATTAGGAAGGTAGGCAGGTAATTAGGGTTTTGCTTCATGACAAAAATTTCCTTTCTGCAATAAAATTGATTATGCTTAATAAATATTTGAATTAATAATGAATGAATAATTGAATAAAAAGTCTAAATTCTTTCTCATGCTTTTAAAATTATATAAAATTTAAGATTCTTTAAATCAAACGACTCAGTGGTTATTTTACTAAATGATTGTGACACCAGTAATTGGTTATTGTGATTTAGCTGGTCTTAATCACTATGAACTAATTTCTTACATGAATGATTCATCGACAAAACAATGAGCAGGAATATCTTAAGAAATAACTAAAAGAAAGCGATAGGTTAAGGTAATAAGATATCCCGGCTCCTTCCAGCGGTACATAAATGGTGTTTTCCATTTAGTTCTCATGCTTCTCCTAGGAGTACAGAATTTCGTAAAGGTGTAAAGGAAATCCAGGTGTGTGCGTGTGTGATAGGCGATGTTTATGGGCCCCATCGTCATGTGGATGTGAGAAAATATAAGTCGCCCCTGGATGACCGATAAGTGACCTAGGAGGAGAATAGTTTTTATTGTACGCGCTGCATCAGATTTCTTGGTAGCAGAGTTATGGTTTCTATAGATTAGTTTAGTGATTATTGATTATTGATTATTTTTGATGACTAACACTATATGTTGAGTCGTGTTATGTTATATGTGAGTTTTCACGCTTCTGGGATGTAGGAAGTGGAACACGTGTGGCAAGAGAAGTCACATGGAATTTGGTACATGGTCTGAATTCATTTTGGTAATAACACAGGTTGTGTTATGTTAGGGATTTTCTGTACGAAAGGTGTGTAACTGAAATAGCAAATCACGTTTTCTTGTGAAACTTTGGCCTTAATTCTCAGGAGCCTAGTCTCCACATGTGTCTTATCCCCAGAGAAACGAGTTAATTGTTTGCTTGAAAGAAGGGTAAGGTAGAGGGAAGTGCTACTTTATCGGCGAGAGTTAATAATTCTGTGGTAGGGTAGAGGTAAGCGCTGCCTACTGGAAATACAGGATTCTTGTGTAAAAGGACAAAGCTGTCACTTTTGTTTAGCGAATCAGACTATGGAATTGTTTTAATTGTTGTAACTAACGAAGAAAACAGTGAAAAGAAAATTGCCGATAATTTTTTGTAAAGGAGGGGTAAAAGAGCAGGAGTGACATCGACAGTGCCGCGCTAGGATTGGATAGTGCGCTAGTCACGTGAACCCAGAGTCAGGAGTGACGTAGAAAAGTGCCGCGCTAGGATTGGTTGGTCCGCGGACGAAGGGAATCGTTCTGATTGGTGCGTTAGTGTGAGTCGCGCTGTAATTGGTTAAAGTTCCGTACACGGAACAGTGTTGGTTTGAAGAGAAAAATCAATCGAAAACATGCCGTATTATGAGTATGAAAGGGAGAGAACGTCATGGACGACAAAAATAAAGAATTTCTTTAAGAAAGACAAAAAGGTTGTGACTAGAGAGGGACAAGTAATTCCTCCGCCGAAATCAGCAGCTTCACATATGATGCTGAAATATGGATATCATACATGCATATGGTTGGAAAATTGGGCAAAGTATACGAAGAATGATGGTGCATTAGCTTTCCCTGAGAATGGTTCATTTAGTGTAGCGGTTTTGCGAAATTTGCGAGAAAAGATGACAAATCTAGAACCTAGACCTAGACCGACACAGTTTGAAGCGTTGACGGAATGGGAGGATGAGATGTATGAGCGAGAGAGATTCAGAGGTTTAAGAGATCATGAGTTTATGCCTGGAAGAATGTGGGGAATAAATCATGAGGATAGAATAAAACGATGGAGATGTGCTAACATGACAGGAGGTTTGTTTCCGGCTTTTACAGTTGAGGAAGAGACTAAGAGAAAACGTACTGAGAAAAAGAAACATATGGAGAGGGAGAAATATATGCATGAGAGCGAAACGGATGATGAATTGCTGGAAGATATTTTAAATAGAAATCCACCTCCGTATCAGCAGAGTTCTACAGTGGTGACACCAAATGCGCCGCTAATAGAGACTGTGCGAAATAAAAGTCCAGTAAAAAGAATTGAAATAAATAGGTCACAAGATCAAATAAGAACTTCACAAAATGAAGGAATAGAAAGTGACAATGCAAGCGAATTGGCAAGGACAACAAAAGAACTAACTGAGAAAATTAGGGAATTAACGAAAAACATGGAAGCTGTGACTGTACCTGTAACAATAGGTCCAGTAATACCAGTTTTTGAGAATCAGAAAATTGATGAACGATCTTTAGTGATTCCCATGAGTTCACAATTTCAGAGAGAAAAAGAAAGGATGGAACCAAGTGCAAGTACAAGTAATTTGGCTAGTACTTACAGACCAAGTCCACCTACAAATTTGACTGTGAATGAGTGCAATGGTAGGAAAATGCATATGGTAACAGAATCTGCAACAGAGACTCCTGAAAAGAGTGGTAATTGGATAGAACTAAATAATACACCCATAGGTCCGACACCTGATGAGTTAAATGAGTGGATGAAGGCATTTAAAATGAAAGAACCAGAAGAAAAACCATTAGATGTAATTAGGTTAAAAATTGACATGGAAGAATTAATTCTAGGAACGATTGGTACAGAAAAGATAAAAAATTACCAGGATGATGAAATAATGTTTCTGTGCAAAAGTATTACATGGAGAGCAAAGAATTTACATGACAAACTAGAAGAGGTAGCCAGTGAAATTGGAATAGATTTTGCGAAAGTGAAAACATTGCAGAAACCCTACAGAGTAGACTTTTGTGAAAAAGATATTGAAAACTTGAACACAGCAGGAAGGCTGACACAGATAAAAGAGTTAATTGTGTTATTGAGAAAATGGGGTGATGTGGACAGATGGAAAGTTAGATGGACAAAAAAGAATGAGAAAAACAGACAAAGCTTCTTTGGCTTTTATGATAACTGAAAAAGAACCTGTTGCCAGAGAATACCCTATGAGAGAAACTCCAGGTGGTAGTTATGTGCATGTTCCCTGGACTAGGCAGGATATACTGTCATTTACAAATGAATTCCCGAAGCTGAGAGAGAAACCAGTTGAATGGTACCGACAAGTAGAGAGGTTTGTAAAGGTTTCAAAGGTGTTGTGGATAGACTTAGATGGATTGTTTGATATAGTGGTGCCAACTGATTTGTGGTCTGAGTGTAAAATTACAGTTGACTGGCCAACTACAGAATATCCAAGAGATCCTAAGACAGGAGCTCCAGGTCCTGAGGTGATGAGGAAGTACGATAAGGTGATTACCTTTTTGAAAAATAAGATTCCTCCTAAAGAAACAGATTGGGTGAAAATTGATAGAACTACACAGGAAAGTAAAGAGTCTGTACATGCATACTATGAAAGGTTGTTGTTGGTTTTCAAACAGTATAGTGGATATGAGGAGTTAAGTGAAAAAGATATGAGTCATTTCGTATACAGATTTGTGTTTGGGTTGAAACCAGAGATTAGTGAAATGATTAAACAGCATATGATTAATTGGCAGAATGGCACAGTAGACGAGGTACTGAGGTATGCTAAGTATTGCAGTGATGATATTGAGAGTAGACAGCGTAAATTGAAAGAGAAGGCAATGTGGGCACAGGTGAAAGTGGCAGAAAAACAAGAAGCTCAATTGGATAATAATAGTGGGAATGAAACAGGACAGAATAAAACGCGACCTAACATAGGTAAAGGGAAAGGTCAAGTGAGTCTAGAGGAGGCAAAGAAGAAATGGCCCTGTCATAATTGCGGAAAATTAGGGCATTGGAGAAACGAGTGTAAGTTCCCACCTAAACCTAATCCGGAAAATCAATCATTAACTCCACAGGTGCAGAATGAGGTAGTTGTTCAACAAGGTCAGGTGCCACAACCACCACTTCCCAACACTGTTAACCAGCAAAGATACAGTACAGAAACAGGATTCTACGGAGGAGAGCAGGTAACACAGTTGCCGCGAGCAGCTAACATTTCTCAGTATTGGTTGCGACAGAGTGAGGATGAGACATGGGATGAAAGCTCATGACGGTGCCTAGGAGAGGGAAAGAGTGCGTACTTGGCGCAACTCTAGAGGTAGATCAGTCTGGTCCCTTTGTGGATGGAGAAGTGAATGGTGCAAATGTAACATTCCTTGTCGATACTGGAGCTACCCGTTCTACTGTTAGATCAGTGGAAATTCCAAACCTTCCTCTCTCAGGTGAATACATCCAAGTAGTAGGAGTAGCAAATCAGCAGATTAAAACACCACTTACTGAATTAGTGGAAGTAAAAATTGGTTCTTTTAGCAAAATGCATAGATTTGTAGTGTGCGATTGTAGTCCTGTAAATCTTTTAGGTCGTGACCTTTTGTGCAAAATGAATTGCACAATTTATTGTACACCAGATGGAATTGGATTTCAGACCCCAGATGAAGATGTATTGTATAAAGTAACTTTGATGAATCAGGAACCTGAAATGAATGGTTTGTTTCCTGCATTTGATGCAGAAAAACTTCCAGAAGAACTAAAAATTGCAGTGAAAGAAAATGTGTGGGATTTTACAGGAGAAGATATTGGATTAATGAAAGAAGTTGATCCCGTAAAAGTAACAGTAAAAGAAGGAACAACTTACCCAAATACGCCACAGTATAAATTAACTCCAGAAATAATTGAAGGAATAACTCCTGTAATAAATAAAATGATCGAACAGGGAATTCTAAAAGAAATAATGAGCAGTCCATGTAATTCACCTATTATGGGACTGAAAAAGCCAAACGGAACATATAGAATAGTACAGGATTTGAGAAAGATCAACAAAATAGTTGTGCCTTGTTGCCCAATAGTGCCAAACCCTGCAGTAATTCTATATCAAATTCCACACGAAGCTGAGTGGTACACAGTGATAGATTTGTGTCACGCATTTTTCTCTATTCCTTTGCATCCAGATAGCCAGCCATTATTTGCGTTCCGGTTCGGAGAGCGTATTTTGGCATGGTGCCGAATTCCTCAGGGGTATACAGAAAGCCCTTCAATCTTTAATCAGATTTTAAAGAAGTCTTTGGAAGATTTGAAAATGCCAGAAAAGTCAGTGATGGTGCAGTATATCGATGACCTGTTGGTGGCATCGAAAACAAAAGAAGCATGTGTAAGTGATACTATTGCTTTACTGAACCATCTAGAGAAAAGAGGACATAAAGTGTCCCCTTCAAAATTGCAATTTTGCCAAAAGAAGTTCAATATTTAGGGCATAAAATTGAGAAAGGAGTGCGAAAGATAGCGACAGAAAGAGTGAGAATGATTCAAGGAATGAGAGCACCAATGACGCAAAGAGAGGTAAGAATGTTTCTGGGAATGGTTGGATATTGCCGACAATGGATAAGTGGTTTCTCCTTGATTGCTAAACCATTACAAAAACTGACCAAGAAAGATGTAAGAGACCCTTTTGAGTTAAATAACGAAGAAATGAAATCTTTCAAAGAGTTGAAAAAGAAATTGTGTGAGGCCCCTGCTTTAGGCATGCCTGATTATGAGAAGGATTTTGAATTGTACTGCAGTGAAAGAGATGGATGTGCGTTTTCAGTACTGGTACAAAAACATGGAACAATGAAGAGACCAATTGCTTATTTTTCAGCTGTTTTAGATCCTATAGCAAAGGCGTTGCCTGGATGTCTGAAAGCTGTTGCTGCTACTTGTGTAAGTCTGGAACAAAGTGAAGGTATAGTGATGGGGTATCCACCTCAGAGTATATGTTCCCCATTCAGTAGAAATTCTTTTGACTAGAACAAAAACACAGTACATGACACATAGTCGGCTGACTAAGTACGAAAAAGTAATCTTGAGTGCTGAAAATGTGACCATAGACAGATGTATGAATGTGAATCCTTCAACATCATTGCCAGATGAAGAGAGTATAATTGAACAAGACGAAGTAGATCATGATTGTCTGAATGTGCTGGAATATTGCACAAAACCAAGAGCTGACATAAAAGATGAACCTTTAAAGGAATCGGATTATGTCATGTTTGTGGATGGCTCATGCTTGAGAACGAAAGAAGGAGTTTTAAGCGCAGCTTATGCAGTGTGCACAGTGGCAACTGTGATGGAAGCGTCTTGTCTGAAAGGAATAAGGTCTGCACAAGTTGCGGAACTGATTGCTTTGATTCAAGCATGTAAGTTGGGAAGAAATGTGCGAGTTACGATTGTGACCGATAGCCAGTATGGTTTCGGTATTGTGCATGACTTCGGTCAGATTTGGTCACAAAGAGGTTTCTTGACGTCTGCAGGAACACCTATCAGAAATGGAGATTTTGTTAAGAAACTGCTTGAGGCGATACAGCTGCCTAAACAGATAGCTGTAGTGAAGTGCAAGGCACATAAGAAAAACGAAGATTACATAGCTGTTGGTAATAACTACGCGGACGAGATTGCCAGATATTGTGCAGAGAACATGGTATCCCTAAATAAGAATAGAGAAAGGGAGCATATCTCTTCTCCTTTGCTTTTTACTAACACTGTCGAGACATGGGATGAGGTGAGACAGTTACAGGAAGCTGCAAATGATGAGGAAAAAGATTACTGGATAAAAGCAGGATGTAGAAGACAGGAAAACAATGGTGTGTGGGTATACAGAGATGAAAGACCAGTTATGCCTGATAGCATGATTGCAGACATGGCACGGATGTACCATGGACAAGCTCATATTGGGAGAGATGCAATGATCAGACTTTTTAGACAAACCTGGTATAACCCAAAATTCAGAGCCATAGCTGAAAGTCTTTGTCAAAGATGTCTTATTTGTCAACAGTTTAATCCAGGAAGAAAGACAATAGTGAGTCTAGGAACAATAGGACGAGAAGGAGGTCCGTTCACTAGAATGCAATTAGACTTCATCGAAATGCCCCCATGTAACAGACTAAAATATGTTCTAGTGGTCGTCTGTTTGTTTTCTCGTTGGGTGGAGGCATACCCCACTAGAAGGAATGATGGAACAACGGTAGCAAAACTTATGCTGCGAGAGTTCATTCCAAGGTATGGTTTTCCAGTCACGGTTGAGACAGATAGAGGAACACATTTTCAAAATGAGTTGATCCAATTGATTTGTGAAGCATTAAGTATTAAACAAAAACTACATTGTGCATACAGACCAGAGGCTTCTGGGGTAGTAGAGCAAATTAATGGAACAATTAAGAACAGATTAGGAAAAATGTGTCAAGCTACAGGACTCAAATGGCCAGATGCACTGCCCCTTGTTCTGATGACCATCAGAAGCATCCCTGAAAAGAAAACTGGACTTAGTCCTCATGAGATGATCATGGGACGAGCAATGAGACAAGCACAAGTACCTGTCAACAAGTTATTGACTTTAACTGATGATCTAGTACTGGATTATTGCAAAGGACTGGCTGATGTGGTGCGTTCTGTGTTTCATCAGGTTGGACCGGATGCGACCACTCTTGAAAGAAAACCAGCCCACGACTTGAATCCAGGAGACTGGGTCCGCATAAAAATCCACAGGAGAAGAAACTATCTAGTTCCTCGCTGGGACGAGCCACAACAGGTAATCCTAGTGACAACAACTGCAGTCAAGTGTGCAGGAGTGAAGAACTGGGTCCATGCCAGCCACACAATCAGAGTTCAAGAACCTACTGATCGACATGTGAGTCGACGTCTGGAAGTGTGGGATAAGAGTTTAACAACTGGGACAACAGGAATAAGAGAAAGGGTGCCAGAACTTGAAGATCGACCTGAAAGTCGACATCTGGAAACCCCAACTGCAAGCACCTCTAGAGAGGAAGAGGAGGAAGAAGAAGAAGGAAGAATTTCAGAAATTCCAGAACCTGAAGCTCGACCTGTAAGTCGACATCTGGAAATATCTGACACAAGTTCAGAATCTGATGATTCAGTTGCAAACTGTGAAGAATTTCGAAGGAGAACTTGGGGATATAAACCAATTAGAGAAGAGAATGAACAAGAAAATGATCTAGATGAGCAACCAAGTACAAGTTATGGTGGAAATCCTTCAAAAGTAACATTAATAGACAAAGTAGGGAAAGAAGTAAATAAAAAGTTAGAGAATCGAGAAGAACCCCGAGGAGCAATAGGGACAGATAGTGAAACAAAAGAACAGGGAAATTTAGAAGTAGAGAGTGAGGAAAATACCAATTCGGAAGAACACCGAGGAGGGACAGTAATAAGGGAACACAAGAAGGAGAAAACCGATACACCAGTAAGAGAAGACGAGATCATAAGCTTCAAAATAAGAGACAATAGTGAAAAAGTTGAAACAGAATCTGAAAAAAGTGGAGAAGAAGAGAAAACAAAAACTGAATCAAGAAAAAGAAACTGGAAATCAGAAAGAGAAGAAAAAGAAGGTGAAGCCAAAAGGCCAAGAAAAGGAGATAATTGGCCCAACAACTATATAAGAAAATTGAGATATAGAATAATAAGAACAGGAGAAAAAAGTGCTGAACAAGTGAATGAAATAATAAGTCAAAAGGAACAAGAGAAGCCAAGTGGAAAAAGACTGCAAAAATCTAAAAGAACGAAGAAAGTGAATGCAAAGTACAAGTCACCTGAGTGGCTGTACATTGCACTGACGGATTACAAAGAAGAAAGAAACACTCACGAGAACCCGAGACTAAGAAACCGAATGGGTAAAGGTGAGATGCAACAAAACCTGAAGTGAAGACTTATAGTGCTTCTGCCGGACGTGACAATTTTACTGGATATGACAAATCACCGGATGTGACAACGAAAGAATTCTGGAGAGAATTAAAAGAAAGTACCAAGCAAAGACTTTTTGAAAAGCAGAGTGGCATCTAAGTCATTTCTGAGGTGTAGTGACACAATTTTCTGAAAACTTAACAAAAAGATAAAAGCAAAATGGAAAATCCTAGGGATAGAAGAGATAAATGTGAGTTTGTAAAAAGATGGTGTAAAATGTGCTGCTTTTGTACAGGTTTATTAATGACAGTATGGATAGTTTTAGCAATCACAATTCCTATTAGTCTAGCTGTAATAGAAGCAAAGAATGATACTAAACCAGAAAAAGAAACTAATATTAAAGAACCAGTTATTTTAAGAAGTAGTGCAGAATTACATAAGGATAAGTCAGTAACAGATTTTTCTAAAAATGTTTTTACAAAATTATTGTATGAGTATGTAGAGACAATGGATGTGAGAGATTGTTATGTTTGTATGCAGTTACCTGCATCAGTGTCAGAAGGTGTGACTTATCATCACCTACCTTTAACTTATGGAATAACCTGTAGTATAATAGCAAGTTTATTTTATAAAACAGGTAGATTAGAGTTTTATTATACTGATATAGATAAGATTTTTGCAAACGTTCCTGTAGTA
The DNA here is from genome assembly GCA_963921515.1 of Calotriton arnoldi. Lineage (NCBI taxonomy): Eukaryota > Metazoa > Chordata > Amphibia > Caudata > Salamandridae > Calotriton > Calotriton arnoldi. The sequence goes on from CAWUFW010001567.1 coordinate 647,758, forward strand.
CCAGAACTTAACAAAGTAAAACAAGCAAAAGTTTTAGGAGAATTCTTTTAGAACATAGAAAATTAACCTTAGAAGAAGTAGCTAAAAACAACCTTACCTGTGAATTAAAGAAAGAAGAAAAGGTATTTTTAGAAATGGTTGAAGAAAGAAGAATGAAATTTCAAAGAGAAGCAATAAAAGAGGAAGGAACACATCTATGGACGTTTGAGGAAGGAAATCATGAAGGGAAAAAGATAAATGCAGCAATGACATTAGATTGGCTGCAAACAGGAAAGTTGTGTATTAGGAGAAATAAGACAGTCTATGACAATTACTTTGTAGGTTCCAGTATCTGCCATGACAATTATCAAATTTTGGGAGGTTGGGGATTCAAAGGTGGAAAAGATCCAATATTTCCAGGTATCTATTATATTTGTGGGAATAGAGCTTATTACAGGTTACCGGACCATTGGTATGGAACTTGCTATGTAGGCCTGGTCTTTCCAAAAATCTTTCATATGGACAGAGAAGAAAAAGGAACATACAAGATGATTAATAGCTTTACACGTAGAAAGAGGAAAAGTTTTTCAGAAATTGTAGGTGATATTTTTGGAGCATTAATACCAGCAGTGGGAATATCTTCGAATGCATTTAAAATTCGGAAGTTATCCACAGTAGTAGATCGTTTGTCTACAGATACTGCGGGAGGGTTCTTGATGGTAAATACCGAAATGGTTGCCATGAGAGCTATGGTGATGCAAAATCGGCTTGCCCTTGATATTCTTTTGGCAAAAGAGGGTGGAGTCTGTGGAATGCTGAAAGTCCAACATTGTTGCACTTACATTCCTGATAAAAGTGAAAATATACAAAAGTATATTACAAATATTACAAATTTGCACAAAGAACTAGTTCCACTGGAGGTTGAAAGTGTCCTGGGAAAACTTGGTAGAGGGTTTTCCTCTGTAGCAAATTGGTTAACCAGAATGAGTAGACTAATGATAGGGAAAGTTATAATAATAGCAACTGTAGTAATATTGTTAGCCATGGTGTTGAAAATTGTAATAACGTGTATAAAAAGAAAAGTAAGACAAAATAAGATAATAAGAAATAACAGAATAATGAAAGAGAGAGAGAGAGAAATGGGTGAAATTGAGTTAGAGAAAATGAAAGAAAGCATGTATAAAGAGACAAGAAGACAAGATGAAAGGGAAACAGATGTGTAACTAACAAAAAGCAAAAGGATGAAAGACATATGCTGCCTGAAAAAGAAGTATAACTTGGGTTTTATGTGGTGATTTAAAAATCACCAAAGGGGGAGTTGATGGAGCAGAGAAAATAATTTTTTTTAACCCCTAACAAATTATATAAATAATTAATAAAATGTTCGTTTAAATGTATTAATCAACACTGTACGTGAGGGAAGGGTAACACGCAAGTATATGGGCTGAATAATCTATTAACAAATGTCTGTGTGTCTAATTATAACATAAAAATAATTGCGTACTAAATTTATAATAAATGCATGTTTTGTGCTTCATAGAATATAAACGTGTCGTTGCAAAAACAATAGTGATGGTAAGTAAGGAACAGCTTAAATGTTGCTTTCTGCTAGGTAATAACTAATTGGGGTACGTAGATGACGGGTGGGAAACGAAAAGGCTATGTTTCTCTATTTTAATTATGTTTTGTTTATTTCAAAATAGTACTTCTAAGTATAAACGAGTGGCGATATAAAATGGCTGCCGGTTAATGAAGTGCGCATGTGCGGGGAAACGCGTGACAAGGGAGAAAAAGTTGGAGAAAAGCTAACCACGTGATGATGCTGAGAGGCTAGGATGCGAGAATGGTCAAGGCTGATGTGACCTAATTGAACTGATAGTGTGCCGTGGTGATCAGCAAGGAACCGTGGGAAACCATTTTAAGAGAAAGGACAATGCCTGCAGAGTTCTCGAATGTATCGAAAGAAGTTACAAATGTACTGATCGAAGCGGATGGAAGCATGTCTTGAACTGTGAGAAAGGAAATGATCATGTACATTCCAAAGGACAAGTTGGATCCGGGAGAACTTGATTAAGAATGAATAGATGAAATGAATGGACCAATGAAAGAAAAGCGTGTTATTAATGTTGCAACAATTAGTTAGCAAAGTTAGAATTAGGGTATAAGAGGGCCTACTCTTAGTGGGAGGGGAACACAGTCGGAGTTGGAGAGTCGCAGTCAGAGTCGGTGTTGGTGGCTTCCAGTGCTTGGTGGTCCAGATCGATCCATTACTGAGCGGGAGATGCTGAAAGATTGTTAGATGAGACGGGTTGCAGGTAGCTGATGCCGACGAGCTGAAGTTTCTGTTGCTGTCTTATTTTTTCAGTTGAGTATGAGAATCAGGTTATTTTTAATTCTTAAACTTAGGTTAGAAATCATTAGGCTAAATTAGGAAGGTAGGCAGGTAATTAGGGTTTTGCTTCATGACAAAAATTTCCTTTCTGCAATAAAATTGATTATGCTTAATAAATATTTGAATTAATAATGAATTAATAATTGAATAAAAAGTCTAAATTCTTTCTCATGCTTTTAAAATTATATAAAATTTAAGATTCTTTAAATCAAACGACTCAGTGGTTATTTTACTAAATGATTGTGACACCAGTAATTGGTTATTGTGATTTAGCTGGTCTTAATCACTATGAACTAATTTCTTACATGAATGATTCATCGACAAAACAATGAGCAGGAATATCTTAAGAAATAACTAAAAGAAAGCGATAGGTTAAGGTAATAAGATATCCCGGCTCCTTCCAGCGGTACATAAATGGTGTTTTCCATTTAGTTCTCATGCTTCTCCTAGGAGTACAGAATTTCGTAAAGGTGTAAAGGAAATCCAGGTGTGTGCGTGTGTGATAGGCGATGTTTATGGGCCCCATCGTCATGTGGATGTGAGAAAATATAAGTCGCCCCTGGATGACCGATAAGTGACCTAGGACGAGAATAGTTTTTATTGTACGCGCTGCATCACCTGCCACTTCTAATCAGTGGACTTAGCTTAATGCAAGTACACACTTGGTATGGTGTCACTCATGCCATCAATAGTTTCAGTTGAGGAGACCCAGAGATCATCAAGCTAAGTAGGCAGACATGTCTCTGCGTAGAACATTATATGTACATTGCTCAGTCCATGAGAAATAAACATCAGTTGTAACATGTCAGACAAGTGAAAATTGGCAAATTCACTATTGCATCTTGTTTTCTGTTACAGGAACAGGGCCTCATGGTAGTTGAAGTTATTTCAATATCTTCTTCCCAACACTTGACAAATAGTTAACTCCATGAGAAGTGAACATCATTTGTAACGTCAGACGAGTGAAAATCGGCAAATTCACTATGCCATCTTGTTTTCTGTTACAAAAACAGGACCTCATGGTAGTTACAGTCATTTCAATCTCTACTTCCCAACACTTAACAAACGGTTAACTCCATAAGAAGTGAACATCAGTTGTAAAATGTCAGGTGAGTGAAAGTGGGCAAATTTACTACTGCATCTTGTTTTCTGTTACAGAAACAGGGCTTCTAGGTAGTTGTAGTCATTTCAATATCAACTTTCCAACACTTGACAGAAGGTTAACCTCATGAGAAGGGGACATCAGTCGTAACATGTCAAACAATTGAAAATGGGCAAATTCACTATTGCATCTTGTTTTCTGTTACAGAAACAGAGCCTCATGGTAGTTGTAGTCATTTAAATCTCTACGTCCCAACACTTGACAAAAGGTTAACTCCAGGAGAAGTGAACATCAGTTGTAAAATGTCAGGTGAGTGAAAATGGGCAAATTCACTATGCATTTTGTTTTCTGTTACAGAAACAGGGGCTCTAGGTAGTTGTAGTCATTTTAATATCTAATTTCCAACACTTGACAAATGGTTAGTGTTACATACCTGTTGTCAAAATGCAGTTGGGCTGGACCATACATTTACATATTGAGACATATCATGGGTTCTGGGATGGGGGCGTGGCCTGCAGGGGCAACATGGCGGACGCGATCTGACTTCGCTCCGCCACGGGTCCCATTATCCGAGACATTTCCCTGATATAGAAGCAGCGTCTGCGGCGCTGAACTGGCGGGGGCAGACGTGTGTATCCTCAGGAGCCGAATGGAGTGCGGAAACCTTTGGGACGGCGCTCATTGAGGCAGCGGTAGCCTGGTGTCAGCCAGTGACGCACGGCCTAGATGCAGCGGATGGATTCGCCCGGCCGTGATTGCGGCCTGAGACCCAGCTGGAAAACGGGTGCATAAACCGCATTGCTCGCTACCGAGCCACGACGTGAGAGGGGGACAGAATGAGCAAACTGCCCGCGCAGAGAGAGGAGGGGTGGCACGGCTCCCTGGGTCCCCTGAAAGTGCCCAGCCCTGAACTGGGATCTCCCGTGAGGGATAGAAGGCACGGGCGAGGACGGCCTACATCATCGGAGGAGTCTACCGGAGGAGCCTCCAGACCCGGGCGGACACTGTAAGTTATACTACAGTTCTAATTGTAGCCCTGGATGCTGTCAGGCCCTGGATTGCCTGGTACTGCCCGTCTGATATGCCAGAGTGAGGACTCCGGTCGGGCCGTTGGGAACACCGACGGGGGACATTATAGTGCGCTCCTATGTACTGGAGGAGGGACGCATTTACGCTGAGCGACCTGGCCAGGCAGAAGAGTGCAGAGTGGTGGGGAGGTCCAAGCAAGGACAGGAGAGTGGCACTGGAAGGCCAAGATCCACTGGAGCGGAGGCCTGTGCAGGGAATCATAAACACGCAGAGGCTGAACTTACTCACAATACTGTTGGCTGTGAGAGGGTGATTAGTGGCGAGGACACCCTGATATGCAGATGGTAATGTTGGTGTTACCCCTGGGAAGACCTGAACAGTACAGTCAGCGTAACTGCGCATGCCCTATATGAGTGTATAGAAGGAGGCAAGAAAAGTACATTGCTCAGTAGAAATTAACAGTGGACCCCCACTATATACATTAACGGAAACAAGACCCTGGACGTTGGCAGCAGTGATTGAAGTACCCAGGTGAAGAGCGACGGAGCATGGTGGCAGAGCGCACATAAGTTAAAGCATTGGTGGTGGCTGGACCTGAGCTCTACCAGAGGAGATCACATCAGTTACGAGGGACCCAATAAAGCAGACTGTACTGCTGCTGTGCGGAGCGTAAGCGAGAAGTGGAAAATGGCCGCTGCCGACGATGTAAATGTGGGTCATATATAGTTCGTGACATCTGACCACACAAGCAGTGAGACTGTGGGCCTCCGCTTGACGCTACTGTGATTGAATCTGTTGCGGCGAGCTGGTGAGGTATTGCACGTTACCCTTCGCCTCTACGAATAACTTATACACACTGCAGACCGTGGACGGGCTGATGTGTCGTACAAGAGGCACTGGTTGGAGAGCCTCTTCGCAGGTTGCAAGCTCTGCAGACATGGACCAGACGCAACCATTGGTGCGACGGGACTCCCCAAATGATCGACTGCATGCCATATTGCATGCCATAGAACGAACCAGGGAATCTATGGAAGCAAAAATAGACAAAGTGTCACTGGATCTCATGCTACTACATGCAGATCATCAGAAGCTTGGGGATTGTGTTACTACGGTGGAACAGGATGTTGCAGAGTTGAAGCCGGCAACAGACTTCCTGAAAAAGCAGCAGAATGCGCATGAAGCCTGCATCAGATACCTGGAGGACCGGGTAGAGGATGCGGAGGGACGCTCCAGAAGAAATAATGTCTGCCTGATTGGGCTACCAGAAAGGGCGGAGGGACAAGATGTGGTGGTCTTTTTGGAGGGATGGCTCAACGATATTCTCCCCTCCTCCTCCTTCTCTCCTTTCTTCTCCATAGCGAGAGCGCATTGAATCCCTGGTAGAAAACGGGCACCGGGATCTGGGGCGCGTCCACTTCTTTTTAAATTGCTGCACTTCGAGGACAGAGACATGATTTTACGTGTAACTAGGAAGCTGGCAAAAATCATATTTAGCAATGTTAAGGTCCCCTTCTTCCCGGATTACACGCTCAGGGTGCAGCGTCAACGAGAATCTTTCATCCAAGTAAAGCAGAAGCTCCGCCAACTGAACATTATTTATTAATTGCTCTAACCAGCAAGACTTTGTGTGGTCTCGGATGGGAAGACAAGATTCTTTGACACCCCACAGGATATTTGGGACTGGTTAGAAAACACTGGTCAGTTTTCAGGCCCCAGACCCACAGGTACGTCGACCACTGGGAGAGGTGAGATGAGCGGACCTCAAAATCGTCGGAGAAGATCCAGGAGGCGTGACCTGGGTTTATCGACGGTGCCTGGACAAGATCAAATCAGACAGGAACGACAAGCGGCGGTACGAGAGGTGGTGCGGCTAGCAGAGTCTATAGAATCACTCAGTAAGAAAGGAACTCCATCTTGTTCATCGGAGGATGGTGGCTCGTCAGCCGTGGGTCTGTCGGATGCGGTGTCTCTGCTTATGCCAGACGTCACACCGAAAACGTCTGATGGTATCGTATGACTGCTAGGGCACTGAAGTTATCATTGGGTACTGGCGCAGAACTACCACCCACAGACATTGTGTGTTGATATAGTTATGGTATCAACTATGTTGAGAGGGTATACACGGCTGTCATCACCCTCAGGCTTGATAATGATGTTCACAGGTTATATCTATTGGCTGCATATCTATATGTATATTCTTAAGTCAATTGGGATCACAGCGTGGCGCTCCTTGCATGGCTTAACAACCCCTACGTTCTCCCTAATACAGGTAATCAGTTGATTTTGCGGATAGTTTTACACTCCGGCAGGGTTTGGGCAGCATCCCTTGTTCATGGGGGCCGCTCTGGTAAAGTTTCCCCTTCACCCTGTTGGCGTTTGTATCTTCCCCTATAGTTATGGAGGGTTTTTTGGGAGGGGTGGGAGAGATTGCGGGGCTCTGTCGCATCGTACATCTAACTGCGGACATAGGATCGGCCACACTATAATATTACATATCACCATGACATGACAGGTCATACAATACTTACTTGAAATGTGAGGGGACTCCGTACACCTTCTCGTAGATATGCGGTCTACTCATATCTTAAAAGACACAACATACGAATTGCTCTTTTACGAGAGACACACTTAAATGGTGTGGAAGCGCTCAGGCTGCAGAGGAAATGGAGGGGTAAAGTGTATGCTACTAACTACTCACTATTCGCACGTGGGACCCTAATCTGGATCCGCCCAGGCACACCCTTTAATGTGGAGGAGGTACATGTCGGCAAAGACGGTAGATACATGTTCTTGAGGGGTAGATTGGACGGACGTCATATTCTGTTGGGTAATATATACGCCCCTAATATTGAACAAGAACAGTTTCTTAACTTGCTTTCCCCATTATTAACTGCATGGTGCGACTTGCCGTGGCTCATTGGAGGGGACTTTAATAGTGTCATGAAAACTGGGCTGGATAGATCCTTTCCCCCCCTCAGAAATACAGTTGCCACAACCAACTCTGCGATCCTGAATGCCTGGGCATGTGGGTGGGATTTGGTAGATGTCTGGAGACATCGAAACCCTATAGTAAGAATATACTCCTTCCACTCCATACCACATAATCTGCACGTTCGGCTGGATAGATTTCTCAGTTCACCCTCATTACTCCCTTACGTGGTGGATTCGGATTACTGGGGCCGCACACATTCCGCCCACAACCCACATTATGTTACACTGTGCTGGGAGAATGGATCTCCCGGAGTTCCCACATGGCAGCTCCAGCTGTCTACACTAGAAGACCCGATATTTAAGGACACCATTAGGCCTGGGCGGAAAACTACGCTACGCTCGTGTAGTTTGCGTAGTTTGCGCAACTACGCGCTGCGCGAATTGCACGTAGCACAGTGGAAAAACGCATAGCGTAGCGGGCTTTTTTGCTTGCTCGCAGTCCTCAACATCAAGTTGCCGATTGCGAGCGTGGAAAATAAACCTCTCGGCGAGATTCTCAACGCGGGGAGGTCAGGTTTCTCATTGAGAGTGGTCGCGTATGCTCGCGACCGCTCGCGATGAGAAACTACTAGTCCGCGTTGAGAAAACTGCCGCTCGAGTACAAATCTACTCGAGCGGCAGAAAACGACCGCTTGCACTGTGCAAGATGCTGTTTGCAATGATTGCACAGTGCGGACAAGCATCCGGCACTGTGCAATCATTGCGAACAGCATTTCCTACCGCACTACGCAGTTCGCGTAGTGCTACGCGTAGCTCGCGTAGTGCGAAGTGCACTTCGCGTAGCTACGCGTAGCGCTACTACGCGAACTACGCCCAGGGTTAGACACCATAGGAGAGGCTCTCAGTGAGTATTTCACAAGCAATGCGGGACGGCTTCATCCAGCATGATGGAATGGGCAGCCATGAAAGTTACGATACGTGGGAGATGCCTGGGTCTGGGTTGTGGTTTGAAGAGACAGGTGGAATCTGAGTTGTTTACAGTGGAAAAAGATTTACTAAGATTAGAATCTTGTTCAATTGATGTTCCATCTGGTTCGGCGGCGCTGTCGGAGGCGCGTAACAGGCACACAGAGCTACTGGACATCAGCGTTGTTTAAATTATGCTGCGCATTCTGCGTCAGCACACGCTAAAGCTGATCGTTCTGGGGCTCTGCTAGCCTGGTTGATCAGGAGGGATCAGTCCACGGGCTTCATTACTGCGCTTCGCTCGCTGGAGGGTGGACTTAAATACACGCAGCGTGAGATTCACAGCGAACTGACCACACACTACACTCGATTGTATACCTCCACCCAAGTACATCAGACATGGACATTCAGTCCTTTTTGGATGGTCTTGCCTTTCCCACACTCACACCTGACCAGCGCAGGGATCTAGATACACCTATTACTCTGGAGGAATTAAAGGGCATAATGCGGACGCTACCATCTGGCAGGGTCCCGGGACCAGATGGCTTTCCTCACGAATTTTATAAGACATACGCTGATATTTTAGGTCCACGGTTGCTGGGGGTATATGAGGAGGCATTAAAAGCCGCTGTCCTTCCAGCCTCAATTAGTGAGGCCACTCTGATTTCCCTCCCGAAGCCGGGCAGATATCCCATGCACACAGGTGCTTATCGCCCTCTGGCGTTACTTAATGGGGATTATAAAATACTGGCGGGAGTCCTGGCGGGTAGGTTGGCCCCAATCACTCCACACCTGGTGCATCATGACCAAAATGGATTTGTTCCAGCCCGCAACACCTCCCTGAATATCCGTAGGCTTTTTTGAGTGATGAGAAGTGCCGTAGAGAGTTGACCAGCGTCGGGATGTTTGATGCTGGATCTAGAGAAGGCCTTCGATACGGTGGAATGGCCGTTTATGTTTGCGGTGTTACGGCGCTATGGGTTTGGGTCGTACTTTCTTAGCTTAGTCAAACTGCTATACGAAACACCTACCGTGCGGGTCCGCTTGGGGAAATTATTCTCGAAGTCCATATTGATAGGAAGGGGTACTAGACAGGGGTGTCCTCTTTCCCCATTAATATTCTCTCTAGTCATAGAGCCACTAGCAATAGCTTTATGTAATACAGCAGCTCAATGGGGTATACCACTGGGAGCAGAAATCCATGCCGTATTGTTATATGCGGACGATATCCTATTGTATATCCGAGACTTGCAGGCGATACCCCCGGTCATACATAACACACTTAAATTATTTGCAGCAGTGTCAGGATTGGGTGTAAACTGGGGGAAATCATGTCTGTTCCCCTTCACTCCAGGTGTAAATGCATCACCATTTACAGTGGACGGTGCAGCGGTGACATGGCAACCAGATGTGTTTAGATATCTAGGTGTTCGTATATACCATACGGATCGAGATCTTTTAGATGATAATCTATCCAGGGCCGTCACAGCTTTAAGACCCCAAATTGAATTCTGGAAAACACTCCATCTCTCTGTTGCAGGTAGAGTGGCGCTTATTAAAATGGTGATGCTACCCCGCCTGCTCTATTTTTTTGCAAACCTTCCACTGTATCTGCCAGGGTCCTTTTTTCGGCCATTAGAGGGAATGATGAGGGACCTCATCTGGAATAATACGCGATGTAGGGTGACACTTGCCAAATTGTACTTGCCCCAGGCACAGGGTGGATTGGCTTTGCCCGACATGGAATTGTATTACCTGGCATCCCACATACAATGGGTTGCAAAATGGATGGAGGAACTCCACCTTGATGATACAGTGGAAGGAGGGTCCCCGTACACATTGGACAGACTTCTTTTCCTTTTCCACCCATGCACCAGACCGAACAAACCTCTCCCGCTCCTGGTACAGGTACCTCAGAAGTGTTTTCGTAGGGCCCTGCACCTTACGAGACATATTACACCATATGCACCCGCGATACCAATTCTTGGAATGCCAAAATGGGGAGGCAGGGTCACAGCGACAACACTTTGTTTGGTGGGATGCTGACATACACACCCTTGGGGACCCATTTATGGAGGGCGAGTTGCGGCCATTCCTCTCTTTTACCGAGGAGGAAGGTGTCCCTCCAGGGCAATTCCTAAATCATTCCTCCTGGATAACCACCTTGAAACGCCAGTGGGGTGACATATCGCAAGAACCCCAGACACACCTACTATTGCAATATATACATGTTTTGGGCACGGGACGACATCTTATAAAATGGTTTACGGACTCCATCCACTCACATACTGTAGTTGACTTAACGTCTTTGCGTAACAAATGGGAAGCAGACCTGACAAGACCGTACACGCCCAAAGAGTGGGGAATATTGCTGAATAGCCCTAGACAAATCCCTAGAAATGCAAAGTTTAGACTCATTCAATTCTATATAGTTCACAGAGCCTATTTATCCCCAGATAAAATTAATAGGTATTTTAAAAGAACAGATGCCTGTTGTCCGCGGTGTAACATGGTGGATGCAGACTTATTGCATATGTTGTGGTCGTGCCCCAGGCTGTTAGGCTACTGGCATGGAGTGATTAAATTATTGAATATCAGCACGGATAGGGCATTGCCAAACACATGGGAGGCTTGCATAACAGGCATATTTCCCAGGAAGAAAGAACAAAGGGCTACCTCTAGATTTTTAGACCTGGGACTGGTGGTGGCTAAAAGGCTTGTCACTCGCCGCTGGAAAGCAGTAGACCCCCCTTCACTTACAGCCTGGGCTCATTCCATGTTAAATTGGGCCAAGGCTGAGGCGGTCTCATTATTAAGGGAAGACAAGCTGGGACTTCGTAAGTTTCCCATTTCAGCAGCTTGGGGTACAATTCTGACGGCGCTTCAAGTAGCATTGATCCCGGACGACCCCTCAGATAATTCTGAGATAGTTTAATTCAATCTTGTATCGGATATGAAACGACTTGTTGTCAATGTGTTCAATAATATACATAATCGTTACAACAGATCAGTGGGTAATAATCTGATACTGTGAATAACGCAGCTGGGCCAAGTTGGATGGGGGTGTGGTGGTAGATGTGACCTTTTTCCCTTCCTCTCCCAACCTCCTCTCTTCCCTGGTGGTTGTTCCCTTTTGTTAGTTGGAAAATAATCGATTTACTGTTACAGATCTAAGAAACTGTTTGTTAAATGGGGCTTCTCGGTACTGCCGGAAGGGGATATTAGAACATTGTACAGGAGAAATACCTGTGGATTCGTAATATACAACAATACTATGGAAATGTATTGCAAAAATGACTAGTTCTGAATACTGTTGTACAATGGTTGCATTCATTATATATTATTACACTGTATGGCTTTGATTGGTATAACCAGTGTTTGTATACCTACTGACTCACTGCAACGTATAATCTGCAATATAGAGCCGGCTGATTCTACTGAATATATTATCTGTATGTATCGTAACATGTATATTTGAAAATGTCAATAAACAGATTAAACAAAAAAAAAACATGGGTCCTGGGATGATGATCTAATGGTAATACACTTACAGACAGCATTCCAACATGTGGCATGTAATGGAGATTGATACATGTGATCTTAACGTTGGGGACCCAAGGGGGTCCTGGACTTTTATTCATGGGGTTTCTTCATAACATCAAGCCCCCTCCGTTGCCAGGTATTTCAGAGCTATTCAGCAAGAGAACTTTGGCTCCACTATCGGTACTTACCGCAACATGGAATGCTGGGAGCTGTAGTCTTTGACATCAGACTGCAGCTGCATTCAATTCAAGTGGAGTCAGCTGACCTTCCAATATCGGGAGGGCCATAGAAATATAATGGAGGGAGGAGAAGGAACCTCATTTGGCTGGCGGCATCTGACGAAGGCACTAAGCCGAAATGCATCATGCCTTGCAGCAAACTGTCATTAAAGGAACCTCCGAAAGCTCCCCGCTGTGTCCTCTGGTCTCTTTTATGGAGGGGTCTGTTGTACATGTGATCTTATATGCAACAATACACATTGACACTGACAATTGAACATCTCTGATACTGAGTATTCCATGTTAGGAAAGTGGATAGACAACACAATACCAAAAGCTGAAATGAGAGCATACAGGACATTGAAGTGTTATGATAGTTAGTGAGGTGCAACTTACCAGACTTCACCCCCCCAGCTTTTCCTGTCAAGCCCTCAGAATGCAGGATGGTCAAGACCTTCTCCTCCCATGGAAAGATTTGCTGCTGGGAGGACCACCACCAGTCTTCTGGGCCTCGAGGTGTTGCTTAGAGGCCAGGGAACGCACCTTCCCCCTCAGGTTGTTCCACCTCTTCCTTATTTCCTCCTTTGTACTCAAAGTGGTACCTTCAGCATTCACTCTGTCGACAATCCTGTCCCACATTTCCCTTTTCCGTCTGAGAGGAGTATGTTGGACTTGGCCTTCAAACAATGGTGTCTCTACTCTTATGATTTCTTCCACCATGACTGACAACTCAGCTTCTGAAAAACATGGATTTTTTTGACGTGACATAACTCTAAATTAAAATGAATGACAATGACTAAAAAAAACCACCAAGGGTTAATAGAAAAAAAACTGCAAAAGTGTGTGAAGAGTGCTAAATGGGATAGAAAAAAAAGGGCTGCCTTATTTCAACAAAAAGTGTGGTCTCTGTCTTGCTTGCTGCAATGGAGAGGCAAAGGATCATGGTCTGGGATGGGGTGTGTTTTATAGTGTGATTTGCAGGTCTGTCTGTCCACTTGGCCAATGGATATCGGCAGTGCTGTTTTTGTGTCCATCCAATTGGTACTGTTCTGGTCCTTTGCTGAGAGCGTACCGCGACGGCCTACCGCTTTAAAGGAACCGCTGCAAGGGGACCACCAGTACAACTGATGTTTTCATAATCAGCTTGGCCGGAAGCCTCGACCCTGACTGCGACTGAGAACGCATCGCCAACATTGCAGTCTGCTGCGGCCCAGGCAGGACACACTCCGTCGACGGTGATCAGCGATTCAGACTGCATGCATCGTAATACGGCGGGTGGAAGACAGCTGGCTCAGCAGTCTTCTTGGGACTGCCGCCGCGGCGGTATGGCTGTGAGGCCGGCAAACTCGTATTCGGGCCCTTAGTCTAGCTATCGAGTAGACTTTAGAGTAAACTTCTGATATTGCATATAATGTACCTGTTGGCATGCTCTGTATTTCCCACTTTCTGGGCCTGAGTCGCAAAGATAAATTTACACATCTAGATTGTAAATCTACTACTGTGCCTAGGTGCAAATCTACACTTTTTTCCTAGTTATCATTTCCAAGTGTAAATTTACATCTAAATGTAGGCTTACATGTCTTCACTCTGTGGTGGAGCCTCCTACAACAGTATTTAGGAGTTTAGTAACTTTTAATTTATAAGTGGCGATCTCTGCCTTTGTTGCGAAGAGCTCCCTGTGGGAAAGTATGGGGAAAAATATGAAAGTTTAATATTTTATAAAAATATTACAATATTTTAATTAATATAAAAGATTTAGTTTAAACCTAGAACTATTAAAATAAAATATTACAGCACATTAACTCATGATGTTTAATGTGTATTAATTAATATCAATATATTGCTTAATTTAGACATGATATTTCAGAAATAATATATATTTTTTTAATTTCCACACACAGGAACATTTTTTTCAAATATTTATTACATTTTGTTAAAAGTTTTAATTAGAATTACTTAAAATAATCGTTAACAAGCATTCAAAAGCTTAATGTAAATGTATTTTGTAAAATAAATTATTGTATTGCAAAATAAAAATAATTATTCAATAATCCTATATGTTTTAAAAAACAAAATATTTATATGCATTTTAAAAGTCTAAATAATTTTAATTATTTAATATTGTGTTCATTGGTGTGTTATTTTTCACCCCTGCCTCCATTATTTTCTATGGAAGTGTGTTGAAGTACCTGCGAGTGGCCATATGTGGTGCTTAGCTTACTCCAAAGCTAGGCTGGAGTACATTTCGTACTGTTTTGCCACTTTTAAGGTCATAGTAACTTTGGAAGTGTAGTTTATGAGCAGGAATACTCTTTTGTGGGTGAATGTTTGTAGTAGCCTCTCCCTACGTTTCCCTAAACCCCTCCCACTTTGCAATAAGTATTCTCCATTTATCAGCCTTTCCCCTTGCCACATTTACCACTAAAACGGCTTAAGAGTGTGGCAATCTCTGCCACCATGGCAAAGATCTCGGCACAGAAAAAATGGGAGAAGTGGAGGTTCTTAGTGAATAACACTAGTATGTGAAGTAGTTCTACTATAGTACTACTTCACATTCTACTAAATGCAGTTTTTGAACAGGCTCCTCTAAATAGAAATGAAACAATGTTTATTTTGGGTTGTAATGCAATTAAAGTTGATAGGGTATCTGTGAACAACACTTTGAGTTGCTGTATGTTGTTTGCTTTACAAAGCTACTTTCAGTGGTATGCAAAAACTTTCCGTGGTTCTGCATACATTCAATATATTAGGTTGAGCGCTGCAATATGAATTGCATTTGTTAATGTCATATAGTTTTCCTATACCCTTGGTAATCCTCTAATGCTATTATCAATGTCTTCATATCATACTTGTCTACCAATAATAAGTCAGTGCCAACACATTAACACTGAGGCCCTCATTACGATGGTGGGCGGACTGCTACTGACAGGCCATCGGTGGCGGTGCGCACGTCATCCAGGGCATCGGTCCGACCGCTGCATTACAATGCAGTTGGTCGGACTTCAGAGGTCGGGGGTAGGACTGACGCCTCTGACAGGATCAAAGATTCCGTCGGGATGGTGGTTGGATTCCTTACCCAACTGCCGTAGGGATTTGGATATCCCTTTCCAACTGCCTGTTCATGGCGGTCCCAACACCATGAAAGGGGCAGATGGAAAGAGACTTTGGGGGCCCAAGCAGGGCCCCCGTCCTCTGTAGGCCTTTGTAAAGGGGCCCTGGGGGCACATGTAGTGCTCCCCACATATCCATGCACCGTGTACCATGCACCACATGGTGCCTGGCACACTGTGCATGGATGTGCACAAAGTGCCTTTTTCTACTGCGGCTTGTGCTGCGGACCTTTTCCTGGGCTGCAGCACAAGCTGCAGAGCACTTTACGGCCACCTACATGGTGGTCCTATCATAATAGGGCAGGTGGGACCGCTGACTCATTGTCAGACGGTCACCTGCCGGATACGATGGCTGTCTGCAGTTCAGCCGACAGCCACCGTAATTAGAGCCTGAGTTCTGTTATAAAATCATTGCATTATTAAGTTCTCAAGTTCTTAATAAAAGCAGAAAACGTCATATAGAAACAATATAGGGAAAGGTAGAGTTCATGAACCTAATGGATAACACATAGTGGGAAACAACAAAAAGTACTTCTATATCCTTTGCAAGTGTGACAGGAGAATACTTCTTTGATTTCAATGATGTCTTTCATTATCTTATTCAGAGAACAGGTTCCAACGATACTAACTTCCAAAGGCAAATCCCAGCTGTAGCAACTCACAATTGCCTAGCACCGATACTATGGATCACAAGGAGCTTATACTCTAGGCATTCAAGATGGCTGACAACATTGGCAAGTTTTGGGATAGTCCTGTGGCTTCATCAGACATGTAGTCCTTCTCGCCTCTACTCAGATGTTTAACATAGTGCGTTCCTCGGAGATGTGTAACTTATGTCCAGATAAAGCCCACACTCTGCTCACCTCTCTATCCTCTTCTGCTCCTGAACACATGCATGTGCAAGGACTTCAGAGTAGCACATCGTGTGGGACAGGCACATAGAGGGAAGAAGGCCCCATCCTGCATCCTGACAGCACTTAAGCAGAGGTGGAAGTATATACCTAAACAGTCAATAGCGTTAGACGAGATGTGATTGAAAAGGTTTCAAGCCAATTACTGAAATATATATGCTGATTAAAGAAATCCAGTGCCTGAAAGGGGCAGACACAAAGCCCACTCTCTGTATACTATTAGCAATAGGTCTGTTTGACAGCTGCACTGTGAAACCTAAACCTAAAATAGGCCCAAAGTGTAATTGGGAGTTGTGACAGGGTTATAGTCCCAAACACTGACTACAACAAAATCGAACTACTGTAATATTGATGTCAAATATTGCCGATCTAAATATTGAGAGCCCAATACTTTTAATAAAAATAAAAATATTGATTCTAAAATACTGTCCCACAAAAATATTGAAAGTTTACTCATATCTGCTACCAAATATACATTACAAACATTTAAAATTTACATTAGGATTCATGAAATATCAAAAATGAAAATATAATGAAAAATATCATTTAAAAATATTAAATGCATTTAATTTATATTCATTTTCATTTTTAAATAAATAATAATGGTTGTTTATATATATATATATATATATATATATATATATATATATATATATATATATATATATATATATATATATATGCAGCACTCCACCTTTGCCTTGATAGTTTTACCCAGGAAATGGAGCACAGACCACAATTCGGTGCAGAATCCAAAATCTTTATTTCAGCTCTTACAGACCTCAGCAGCCATGACGCGTTTCGACCCCCCAAGGGTCTTGATCACATGACACGCATCACGGTAGGTAGGTTCCTTTTAAACCATTTTTTAACCATTTTTCTTGTTTTTCTTAAAGTGACATGTGCCATCAAGCAGTAAGGTTCAGGAATAGACATAGACAACAGATTTCATGGTTCGTATGGGACTTGGCTACAGGTTTAAAAATACATAAAACAATACGGGTATAAATACCGAAATGATGTATTAATAATAAACCTATAAACCAATAGTTCTAAAACCATAAAACCAATACAGTAATGTGTTGAATATTTAAAAGCAAATAAAAATCTAATTTGTAGTAAAAAGATTTTATAGCTGTTGCTACCTGTCAAGGTCGTCCAGGTTTAAATACCACAACTGTTCATGACATTAATCTCATTGACTTATAGCAGGTAGAAAAGTGCTAATGCATATAGGGTACTCATAGTGTAAACATCAGATTTGAAAACCTTCCGACTGAAAGTGGCCCGTGCTAGTGCAAATTGTATGTGTAAAGTGCTATGTGCAATAACCTCAAGTGTTAAAAATGTGTTAAAACCTATCTAACCCGTGTATAATCTAAAAAGTGGGATTTTCTGGCGGCTACAGTTGGAAACCCCTGTGTTTCTAATATCTTAGTGTTTGATAATATACAATTTTGTTTACCCCTATTTGTTATCTTCCTTCTATGATATTCTACAGACATATGTATAATTCCTCTGTGCGGTTCAGGCCCCCCGGATCATTGTGTCTAGGTCTAGAATGTAACGCGTTTCCAGTTGTCTAAGGGCTTTTTCCCTATCCCCTCCTCCTATGTTGGGAGGGATGGAGTCTATCAGGAAGTACTTCAGGTCTTTAGGATTTCCATCATGTACTTCACCAAAATGTCGGGCCACCGGGTACGATTGGTCCCTGTTCTTGATTGCCTTTATGTGCTGGAGGCCCCTCTTGTGCCCCTGCAGTATTGTACTGCCTACATATCGTAGGCCGCAAGGGCACTCCAGCACATAGACCACATAGTCCGATTTGCATGTTAGGGCCTTGTTGATGGGCCTCTCTTGATCACCAAAAGGTGTTTTGTAAGAGGTTCTGCTGGCCCCAAATTGGCAAGCCTTGCACACTTTGCATCTGTGAAACCCCTTTCTTTGGCTGAGCCATGTGCCCCTAGATTGGCCACCGGGATCGTTTTGGACCAAGGCGTCCTTCATAGAGGGTGCCCTGCTGTAAGTTATGGCTGGCCTGTTGGGAAGTAGATGGCCTATGACTGGGTCTCCTAGGATTAAGGGCCAGTTTCTCTTTATGATGTTTCTGATAGATTTTTCTTGTTTATTGTATCTTAGAATAAACCTGAAGGTTTCTGCATCCTGTGCCTTAGATTTCTCTACCTCTGTGTGCTTCTTGAGGAGGGTCTCCCTAGGGACTATATTGCTTTTCCTGATGGCTGCATCTATGCAGCTAGTCGTGTAGCCCCTTTCTAAGAATCTGATCTTACTGTTTGTTTGGGCTGCCCTTAAGTCCTCTTCACAGCTACAGATACTCCTTAAACGGAGCATCTCCCCGTAGGGAATACTCTGGATTAGATGGCGGGGATGCGAGCTCCCGGCATGCAGCACCGCATTGCCAGCAGTTGGTTTTCTATTGAGTTTAGTTTCCAGTCTGCCATCCCTAATATAGACCTGTACATCTAGAAAGTTTACACTCTCTGTACTTACTGACGCTGTGAAGTGCAAATTAAGTTGATTGACATTAAGTCCTTCAATGAATTTCTCTGCGTCTACTCTTGTTCCCTGCCAGATAAGAAAAAGGTCGTCTATAAACCTCCACCATACTTTGATGTTATTTTTAACATATGTTGTATGCTCTTTGAGTAGGATCAGCTCCTCCCACCACTCCATGTGGAGGCAGGCATAACTGGGGGAGAAGCTGGCCCCCATTGCCACGCCTCTTAGCTGTTGGTAAAGAGTGTTTTGAAACATGAATATGTTATTACATAGGCAAAACTCAACCATGTTCATCAGCATTGTGTTATGTTGTACACAATCTGCTCCTCTTCGCGCTAGATAGTATTGTAGTGCCCTTAGTCCATCCTGATGATTGATGGACGTATATAACGATGTCACGTCTAAGGTGATGAGAAGATAGTCATCTCGCCAGTTGAAGTTCAGCATCTTTGAGAAAAAGTCACCCGTGTCTCTGATATAAGAGGCGAGAAGTTGCACATGTTCTTGTAGGTAAAAGTCTACATATCTAGATGTTTTTTTCGAGTAGACTGTTGCGGGCTGAAATGATTGGCCTTCCTGGAGGTTGTTGGGGTTTTTTATGTATTTTGGGTATAAAATACAAAATCGGTGTTACCGGGTTGTCATTCTTCAGGAACTTGTATTCGTCAAGAGTTAACAGTCCTGCGTTTTTCCATGCTACCAATTTCATTTTGTATTCATTGTATACAGTTCTCAGAGTTAACTGGTCGCTTCGGCGCAAACACTCTGTGTCCCTTAGTTGGCTCATGGCTTCTTTGACATATTCGTTTTTGTTCCACAGTACTAAATTGCCCCCTTTGTCGGCATTGCGGATGACTATTTCATTGTTGGCTTTAAGTTTGGACATTAGTACATGATATTGCAATTCCTGTTTGTTAGTCTTACGCTTGATGGTGTTTTGTACTTGGTGGTTGAGATGCTTAATGCCTGTTATGACTTGTTCGTGAAAAATGTCGATAGTGTCTTTTAGCATGATGGGATTAAAAGTAGAACAGGGCTTAAACGGTGTCACTTTTGTCTGTAGTTTGGCCTGTACTGCTCATGTGCTCTGCCCCTTTCAAGTGGGTTGTACGACATTACCACGTATGCATTTACAATGCAGTGACTTTACCACACATTGCCTTTACCACGCAAACCTTTACCAAGCAGATACCTTTACCACACATGCCTTTACATGGAGTGTGGGCTCAAGAAGCTGGTAAGTGAAACTTATATATATGTGTGTATATATATATATATATACACACATATATATATATATATATCGTAAATGCCACAAGTATGCACGCTCTCAGTAACAAGGAACTCCGTGATAATGTGTCCACAAGTTGTTTATTCACAACGCGTTTCAGGGCAAAAACCCCTTGATCACGTGAAACGTGCACACGTAAAGGGTGACTGATAAAGCATTCAATACAGTCATAGACAAAAACGTAGGACTACTGCGTATCTCATTCCTTAAAAATAAATGGCAGACATATTGGAACGGATAAATGCAACCATGAAAACACAATCATCATGTAACGTGTAATATTGCCCACGCTGTTCAGGGCTATGCAGAAATGCAATAATGCAATAAATGTACAAATACTGAATAACTGGCAGCCCGTTACTCTTAATATTATGCGCATTGTCTCCAAGTTAAGGAGTGATAAAAATATATATGTATATATATATAAAATACAATTAATACATGGTAAACACTCCTCAGTTGGGCAAGTGCCATGGTAGGACAAAATGCGAAACAGGGGTGACATGTCCACAATGCCTGACTACATGATAACGGGCCAGTGCCCAATGAAATACATAGTGTAAAAAAAGGTCAGGAAATGACAGACTTCTGGCAATAATCCCCAGCAAAAAACAGCAAAAAACACCAAAAATAGATAACGGGCAAGTGCCCAATTGTACCAATTATCATGAGACAAATCAATATTTGACAAACTTCAGGCAGTAGTCCCAGGTCCAGCATGATATAAATGGATTGCTGAGATGACAAATCGAATGAAACATAGTTACCCAGTCTCAGGACCGTGACGGTGATGATAAGGGGAAAAGGGTAGGTGGCCCGTGAAAGTGATTACAGGTGAGGGGGCCCCTTCCTTTCCTCCTGAAATAAAGAAAATTAGAACACATGTTAACATTATAAGTGGTCCACAACAATAAATCAATATCAGAACGTTAAAAACTGAACACAAAATAAATAATTATGATCAAATGCACGCAGGGAGTAAGAAAGCTGTAACAGTAGAATATCCTAACTCAAATGGCAGCACGCTCAGTTATCTTTAAGATGGATAGCCATTTCTTCGTCAAAATTCAGCCCACCCGGTGTCTTCGTTTGGAACTGCACAATCATTCTAGACTCTCTTTGGTGTTTTTTGCTGTTTTTTGCTGGGGATTATTGCCAGAAGTCTGTCATTTCCTGACCTTTTTTACACTATGTATTTCATTGGGCACTGGCCCGTTATCATGTAGTCAGGCATTGTGGACATGTCACCCCTGTTTCGCATTTTGTCCTACCATGGCACTTGCCCAACTGAGGAGTGTTTACCATGTATTAATTGTATTTTATATATATATACATATATATTTTTATCACTCCTTAACTTGGAGACAATGCGCATAATATTAAGAGTAACGGGCTGCCAGTTATTCAGTATTTGTACATTTATTGCATTATTGCATTTCTGCATAGCCCTGAACAGCGTGGGCAATATTACACGTTACATGATGATTGTGTTTTCATGGTTGCATTTATCCGTTCCAATATGTCTGCCATTTATTTTTAAGGAATGAGATACGCAGTAGTCCTACGTTTTTGTCTATGACTGTATTGAATGCTTTATCAGTCACCCTTTACGTGTGCACGTTTCACGTGATCAAGGGGTTTTGCCCTGAAACGCGTTGTGAATAAACAACTTGTGGACACATTATCACGGAGTTCCTTGTTACTGAGAGCGTGCATACTTGTGGCATTTACGATAGTGACATTACCGGCTTGCTCCGCCGGTGAGCACGCCACTTCTCACGGGTCCGCCGCAGTCGGAAGGAGCGTTTTTCCTGTGATATTGACCAGAGACTGCAACCAGGACCGGCCAGACGACTTACGAGCACGGATATCGTTGGGACTGGAGCGCGTCGGATTGGACATCAGAGAGGTAAGCCCCTGACCTGTTTGTCCGCCCCTTGTGTTTTGGGGAGGGGAGTTGTCCGGCGGTGGTTGGGTTACTTCCCTTCTTCCCGGGGAAGCGGCAATGTGATCACCGGGGCACCTCAAGTATACTACGTACACTCTGACCACCTTTACACCCATGGGATTGGTTCAGAGTCGACGTGCTCACTAGCCCAACCATCTCTACTAACACCAGCGAGTTGGTGTTACACATTTGGCAAGAAGAACCTGATATTTTCAGGGGTAACTAGCACTCCGTGGGATAGCAGACATCACCACTTGTTGTTGTGCATATGGAAGAGGAGCAGGAAAGAAGAGTGGCGGCTCTAGCCATTTTCAGTAGGAAAGGCAAATCAAGGCAGGGTGCAGAGATGAGAACTGGTCTGGCTCAGCCCATCGAAGAGAAATTTCATAAATTAGAGAAACTGATGAGAAACGAAATTTCGAAATGGTGGGAGGCCATTTCCCTTCAAAACTACATAGATCAGGGAATGGCACCCAGAGGATTACGTATTTTCACTATTCCTACGTATGAGATACCCAATCCAAAGATGCTTGAAGAGTGGTCGGAGAATTCCACGCTCAGTTCAAGAAGAATGCTGGAAATTCTAGTAAAATATGCCTGGATTGATAGGGACGATATTTTGAAACAAATGAAGGAGATCATGGAAGAACTGAAGAAACAAACAGAGACAGAATATTTTGAGAAAACAATGATATCTATCAAGGATCGCCTCAGAAAACATGAGGAGGATATCAAGGCCAGAAAGGAAAGGAAACTGAATCGGGACTATGAGGACTACGATAGCGGCAGAATTTTAACCTTTAGCCGCAAATATGACCATCTGTATAAGGAGCAGGGTACCACTGAGAGAACAACTCCCACTGAAAATTTCCCAGTGATAGCCTCATCAGTCAGTGAGACTGAATCAGACATTTCGATGGAAAACATCCCTAGAGAAGAACGCAATAATCGTCAAGTAACTTTTTTAGACGAATACCGGCAATTACGCCGGAGCAAACAAATAGTGCGGGACACCCCAACACCGAAGACACGGGGCCAGGGGGGTCGAGGAAGAGGCAGAGGACGAGGAAACGCCGCAATAGAAGAAAACGAGTCAAGCAACGATGGCAGAAGAGGCAGAGGAAGGGGCAACGTGGGAAACAGAAGGACCCGCTCCATGAAGACATACTAATGGATCAAACAATGGTGAATAAAACTGTCATCAATCTTTCTAGCAAACCCATAACAGACATTGAAAAACAGATTTTATGTCTGGGACTCTCTTTTGCCCTTCATTTCCGTGTAATTATACTGATGCTAGAATTGATCTCTTCAAATTTGTGAGGAAATTAAAATTAAAAAAATGGCATAAACTTAAACGGTTAGGCGATAAAAATGGGAGTAGGAGAAATCTTAGATCTCATGAACAGAACAATCTCGACATAGGTGACATAGATACATTAATAACCATGGTGCAACTAGATCAGGAAAACACGGATGGTATTTCTGATATCAGTAACACTCAAGCTCTGGAGTTTCTCGGTGTTACCACTGATGCATCTGCATGCACTGATTTTAGACCTAGGTCCACTTTTGTACCTAATTTACCACACGACAACATAGACACTTTTCAGGATTGTGTCAGTAAATCCCTCTGTAGATATAGAACCAAGAAAGGATATCCCAGGGGCGATACCAACAATCTGACATACCAGCAGAGACAGGCACTGAAATCTCTTACTGAGGATGATAATATTGTCATCCGCCCTGCTGACAAGGGTGGGAATGTGGTCATCTTAGATAGAGTACAATATATTTCCGAAGCCATGAAACAACTGGGCAACACTGATTTCTACCTTCCCACCGAAACTATAACCTACAATAAGAGCATCACTGACATATGGGACAAATTGACCATATGGAAAGATAAAGGGATCCTTGAATGGGAGGAGTACTGTTACTTAAAAAATGATCATCCAGTACTTCCGGTCCTTTACCTTTTACCTAAGCTACACAAAGACCCCGTGAATCCACCTGGGCGCCCCATTGTGTCTTCAAAAGGTAGTGTAGGGGAACATATCTCCAAATATGTGGATTACTTTCTGAGAGATTTTGTTGTCTCTTTATCGAGCTATGTGAGGGACACCAAGGATTTTTGAATAAAATCCAGGATTTACAGTGGGAGCAGGATCTCATTCTTATTACTCTTGATGTACACTCGTTGTATACCATTATTGATCACAGACAGGGCCTGGATGCCTGTAGCCAATTTTTGAGGACCAGACCGGCAAGATTTCATGAACATAGTCTTATGATATTGGAGATGATAGATTATTGTCTCACCAACAATATCTTCATGTTCAATGGGGCCCTTTATAGACAGGTGACCGGCACTGCGATGGGTTCTTGCTTCGCTCCCAGTTTTGCTAATCTGTTCATGGGTCACTGGGAGGGGACTTTGACCACCAACCCACACCTGGCAGAGTATCTTGAACATGTAACTGTGTGGATGAGATACATTGATGATTTATTCATTGTTTGGCGAGGATCAGAATTGATGGCCAATGAATTCATCAAGGCACTCAACAACAATGAATATAACATCATCCTCTCAGGTACCATCAGTAAGTCTAAGGCAGAATATCTAGATGTCAAGCTTGATATCGTTAATAACCAGATTTAGACGACCCTATTTAGAAAATCTACTGCGGGCAATAGCATTCTGCATGCCCTCAGTAGCCATCCTGAGGCACTCAAATGGAGTATTCCCTATGGGGAGCTACTGAGGGCAAAAAGGAATTGCAACACAGAGGATGCGTACCAGAGAGAGAGCATGATCATGTTGGAACGGTTTAAAATCAGAGGTTATCCCTCTTGGGTACTACGCAGAGCCAAAGAGAGAGCAGATGGGGTCAGCAGAATTGTAACCATTTCTGATGACCCCTTTGGTTCCAGCGATACGGCAGACAACTGCCCGAGGATGATCATGACCTTTAACTCTGACTCCGGTAACATCAAACGCATTCTTGCTAAGAATTGGGACATCCTCAAACATGACTGTACAATTGGGGAGAGCATTCCAATCAGACCTAACATCACATACAGGAGGGGTAGGAATATTAGGGACTTGTTAGTCCATAGTGATATCACTATATACCCCAGGAGGCATGATCATGATCTTAAGGGTTTCTTTCCTTGTGGGCATTGCAAAGCGTGCAAAAACAGCAGTTATCGCAGGAAGGTCACATACAATGGGATCAATAAGACCATAGATCAGTTTCTCACATGTAGTACTACCTTTGCCATTTATGCTATAGAATGTCCATGTGAACTCTGGTATATTGGCAGTACTACACACATGGCCAAAAAGCGTGTCCTTGAACATAGCAGGGCCATTACCAATTTGGATGCCAAATACCCTGTAGCACGCCATTTCCAAGAGAAACATTATTCTAACTCGTCTTTGCTCAAATTTTTCATCCTGGAACAAGTTGTAGGTAACTCCAGGGGAGGCAACAGGGTGTTAAAACTCAGACAAAGAGAGTCTAGAATGATTGTGCAGTTCCAAACGAAGACACCGGGTGGGCTGAATTTTGACGAAGAAATGGCTATCCATCTTAAAGATAACTGAGCGTGCTGCCATTTGAGTTAGGATATTCTACTGTTACAGCTTTCTTACTCCCTGCGTGCATTTGATCATAATTATTTATTTTGTGTTCAGTTTTTAACGTTCTGATATTGATTTATTGTTGTGGACCACTTATAATGTTAACATGTGTTCTAATTTTCTTTATTTCAGGAGGAAAGGAAGGGGCCCCCCTCACCTGTAATCACTTTCACGGGCCACCTACCCTTTTCCCCTTATCATCACCGTCACGGTCCTGAGACTGGGTAACTATGTTTCATTCGATTTGTCATCTCAGCAATCCATTTATATCATGCTGGACCTGGGACTACTGCCTGAAGTTTGTCAAATATTGATTTGTCTCATGATAATTGGTACAATTGGGCACTTGCCCGTTATCTATTTTTTGGTGTTTTTTGCTGTTTTTTGCTGGGGATTATTGCCAGAAGTCTGTCATTTCCTGACCTTTTTTTACACTATGTATTTCATTGGGCACTGGCCCGTTATCATGTAGTCAGGCATTGTGGACATGTCACCCCTGTTTCGCATTTTGTCCTACCATGGCACTTGCCCAACTGAGGAGTGTTTACCATGTATTAATTGTATTTTATATATATATACATATATATTTTTATCACTCCTTAACTTGGAGACAATGCGCATAATATTAAGAGTAACGGCTGCCAGTTATTCAGTATTTGTACATTTATTGCATTATTGCATTTCTGCATAGCCCTGAACAGCATGGGCAATATTACACGTTACATGATGATTGTGTTTTCATGGTTGCATTTATCCGTTCCAATATGTCTGCCATTTATTTTTAAGGAATGAGATACGCAGTAGTCCTACGTTTTTGTCTATGACTGTATTGAATGCTTTATCAGTCACCCTTTACGTGTGCACGTTTCACGTGATCAAGGGGTTTTTGCCCTGAAACGCGTTGTGAATAAACAACTTGTGGACACATTATCACGGAGTTCCTTGTTACTGAGAGCGTGCATACTTGTGGCATTTACGATAGTGACATTACCGGCTTGCTCCGCCGGTGAGCACGCCACTTCTCACGGGTCCGCCGCAGTCGGAAGGAACGTTTTTCCTGTGATATATATATATATATATATATATATTCCGTTATCCAAATCCAATAATACGCGCTCTCACAATCCGATATAAGGGTGGTTTATTAAAGCTCAAGGTTACGCGTCTGGAAGAAACTTCCTTGATCACACAAAGAGCCAAAAGAAAAAGTGCATTACATAGTCTCGGCACTGAACATAGAAAGAGGACAAAAAAATAGCTGTATAATTCCACAGAAGTAGAAAATATTTCGGCCATCTTAAACTGCCCAATACTGTCTTAACTCATACATTTTATCGATGGCATCAATGCAATACAGTTCATTATTGTTAAATGCATCATATAAAAGAACAGAAAAGGCAGTGAGTATAGAGTCAATACTACTAGTAGTCCTCACATCGGGTGCTTTTGTATTAAATACATGAGAAAATGGGCTAAGTTGCGTATTATCTATAGTCAAAACGCCGAAGTGGCAAAACAGGCTGCTGAAATCAGAACAGTCATTATGCAAACTACGGGCCAAAACATAATAACGCTATATGGGCTGAGTTACTGATAAGTTCTATTATCCAAGTAAGGAACTCATAAATAAACAGACACGTATAATTCAAATGTCCGATCAAAAATATAAGAATCAATACTATCGCTAGTGGCTCAAATTACATCTATGTTCAGTACTGTCCAGAGACAAACAACATTAACGGTGACAATAAGTGAAAAGAGTTCTTATCTAATAGTGCGTGGTGATCTCTTCATAGAGGTGAGGAGAAGGGTAGGCGGCCCGTGCAGTGTCCGCAAGATGTCGGAGGGCCCCTTCCTTTCCTCCTGTGAAGGAAAAAGAAGAAAAGCATATAAGAAAAATTACTGGATTAAAATATTAAAACTGGTACAAAATGACATGTTATTCATAATTTTCTTAAGCTGTAATCTTGATGTTTGACTATTAACAGCTAAATTCAGCAATTGCTTGTAATTCTCAACATCATGGAATTTCATTAGAAGGGTTTAGGACAAAAATACAAATATGCAGATAAACATAAAATACATATGTAGGACATTACCCTTCGATAAGGTGTGTGGCTAACTCCTCGTCCACGTTATGGCCCTTAGGGTATCGAGTTTCAAGATCAAGAATCCATTTAGATTCTCTTTTCCTGAGGGTGAGCTCTCTGTTCCCCCTGGGGCTGCCATGGACCTGTTCAACTATGAAGTAACTGAGAAGCGAACTGTTGGAAAGATGAAACTCTATGAAATGTCGCGCTACAGGATAGTGGGGTCCTTGTTATTAATTGCCCTAAGATGTTCAAGGACCCTCTTTTCGCCATATGAGTGGTGCTGCCCACATATTGTTTTTGGCAAGGGCACCTCAGAATGTATATGGCATATGTAGTGCTACATGTCAAAAATTGTGGGATGGTTTTTCACGTTAGAGCCAGGTCACTGAATTCCTTAACCATCTGACTTGCTCTGCACGCTTACAGTGGCTGCACGGATAAAACCTTTAAGGTTATGTCTTGCCATGTTCTGTCGGTTCGTGATATCACCATGCATCAGGATGTCCCTGAGATTACGACCTTTGCGATACGTGATTCTTGGTCTGTCACTTATTCTAGGGCCCACTATCTGATCACTTTTAAGGATGTTCCAATTATCGTTGAGTATTTTCTGTATTTTGTGTGAATTATGGTTGTATGTCAAAGTGACGCGTGTCTCAGGATCGCTATTCTTCTCCTTTTCCTGCAGCGTGCTCTGTCTGTCAATACCTTTTAATTTAGACACAGCTCTATTCAATACCCACTCCGGGTAACCACGGTCTCTAAAACGTTTCATCATGACCTTTTCAGAGGAAAAGGTCATGATGAAACGTTTTAGAGACCGTGGTTACCCGGAGTGGGTATTGAATAGAGCTGTGTCTAAATTAAAAGGTATTGACAGACAGAGCACGCTGCAGGAAAAGGAGAAGAATAGCGATCCCCTGAGACACGCGTCATTTTGACATACAACCATAATTCACACAAAATACAGAAAATACTCAACGATAATTGGAACATCCTTAAAAGTGATCAGATAGTGGGCCCTAGAATAAGTGACAGACCAAGAATCACGTATCGCAAAGGTCGTAATCTCAGGGACATCCTGATGCATGGTGATATCACGAACCGACAGAACATGGCAAGACATAACCTTAAAGGTTTTTATCCGTGCAGCCACTGTAAGGCGTGCAGAGCAAGTCAGATGGTTAAGGAATTCAGTGTACCTGGCTCTAACGTGAAAAACCATCCCACAATTTTTGACATGTAGCACTACATATGCCATATACATTCTGAGGTGCCCTTGCCAAAAACAATATGTGGGCAGCACCACTCATATGGCGAAAAGAGGGTCCTTGAACATCTTAGGGCAATTAATAACAAGGACCCCCACTATCCTGTAGCGCGACATTTCGCAGAGTTTCATCTTTCCAACAGTTCGCTTCTCAGTTACTTCATAATTGAACAGGTCCATGGCAGCCCCAGGGGGAACAGAGAGCTCACCCTCAGGAAAAGAGAATCTAAATGGATTCTTGATCTTGAAACTCGATACCCTAAGGGCCATAACGTGGACGAGGAGTTAGCCACACACCTTATCGAAGGGTAATGTCCTACATATGTATTTTATGTTTATCTGCATATTTGTATTTTTGTCCTAAACCCTTCTAATGAAATTCCATGATGTTGAGAATTACAAGCAATTGCTGAATTTAGCTGTTAATAGTCAAACATCAAGATTACAGCTTAAGAAAATTATGAATAACATGTCATTTTGTACCAGTTTTAATATTTTAATCCAGTAATTTTTCTTATATGCTTTTCTTCTTTTCCTTCACAGGAGGAAAGGAAGGGCCCTCCGACATCTTGCGGACACTGCACGGGCCGCCTACCCTTCTCCTCACCTCTATGAAGAGATCACCACGCACTATTAGATAAGAACTCTTTTCACTTATTGTCACCGTTAATGTTGTTTGTCTCTGGACAGTACTGAACATAGATGTAATTTGAGCCACTTGGCGATAGTATTGATTCTTATATTTTTGATCGGACATTTGAATTATACGTGTCTGTTTATTTATGAGTTCCTTACTTGGATAATAGAACTTATCAGTAACTCAGCCCATATAGCGTTATTATGTTTTGGCCCGTAGTTTGCATAATGACTGTTCTGATTTCAGCAGCCTGTTTTGCCACTTCGGCGTTTTGACTATAGATAATACGCAACTTAGCCCATTTTCTCATGTATTTAATACAAAAGCACCCGATGTGAGGGACTACTAGTAGTATTGACTCTATACTCACTGCCTTTTCTGTTCTTTTATATGATGCATTTAACAATAATGAACTGTATTGCATTGATGCCATCGATAAAATGTATGAGTTAAGACAGTATTGGGCAGTTTAAGATGGCCGAAATATTTTCTACTTCTGTGGAATTATACAGCTATTTTTTTGTCCTCTTCTATGTTCAGTGCCGAGACTATGTAATGCACTTTTTTCTTTGGCTCTTTGTGTGATCAAGAAGTTTCTTCCGAAACGCGTAACCTTGAGCTTTAATAAACCACCCTTTATATCGGATTGTGAGAGCGCGTATTATTGGATTTGGATAACGGAATTTATACGCCGGCTCAGCTCTACCGGCTTTTGCGCGCCACCGGACTACGGGCGGAGCTCTCGGGAGGAGCATTTGGATGTCAGAATATATATATATATATATATATATATATATATATATATATATATATATATATATATATATATATATATATATATATATATATATATATATAATGTTGTTTATACATATATAACATAATTAAAATAATTTTGAATTTTGGCTTTAATAAAAATATATTTTATTTTGCAAATAATCAAAAAATATAATTTTTAACATTACAAACTGCATAATTAAAAAAGATCAAATATAGAAAAGTGAAATACATTTTTGAAAACACTTATTTATAAATATAATTAAATATCTTCACAAATAAATACGTTTAATTTTTTAAATATATAAAACAGTTTTAAAATATTACAAAATGTAACAAAAAAGTAATTGTTCATTTCTAAAAAGCTGGGCGTATATATATATACATATATATATACGTATATGTAGTCGTGAATCTGACTTAGTACGTTGCCAAAATGAGGCGTTGAACCGTTTCTTGTCCCGAGGGTATCAACTGTCGAACCTGCAGATGGCCTTGGACAAGGCCAACTCCCGCACTCGTGAGTTATGTCTGAAACCGGTCCTAGGATGCTTGATTCCGGTCCAGGGAAGACATGGCTTGGCAGTTTGGTCTGGACTGTTCCCATGAGGCACAGGGTCAAGACTGATTTGCATATGGCTATGTCTGAACTGGGGTGGCGTGGTGAAGCAAAATAACGATGGATTAAACCCAGATCTGTGACTGGGGGTGAATGTTTTCCAATGTGCAGCATTCCGTCCATCATCTTGTGTGTTTTGTAACTAGAAAGGAACAGGATGCAGAAACTATGAATGAGATCCCGATGATTGACAAACAACCAATTAGACTTATCACTATGTATTGTAAACAGGATAAGATCATTCGTAAGATAGTTTACAAACACTGGCCCATCGTCCTAACTGACCTAACATTGAAATTTTTGTTACCTGATCTCCCTGCCATTACATTCAGAAGGGCACCTTCTATGAGGGATGCCCTGGTGAAATCTAGTCCTGAACTTACCATCAATACCACCTGGTTATCTAAATTTGACTTTTTTAAATGTGCTTCCTGTCGGTCATGTAAGTTTGGAATCAATGTATCCGAGTACTGTACAGCTTTTTGTGATATTCCTGTCCCAATTAGAGTGCACTATACATGTCGGACAGAATATGCGGTGTACGTGCTTGAATGCACATGTCATCTCAAGTACATCGGCAGCACAAAATTACCAGTTTTTAATCGAATATTGCAGCATTTGCGGGCAATTGTTAACTCGGACCCAAACTATCCAGTTGCCCGACATTTTAAAGCCATCCATGCCAATAAAGTCAGTGACTTGAAGTACTTTGTAATTGGGGCAGTCCCTCCGTCTATTCGGGGGGGCAATAGGGAGAGACAGTTGCGCCAGTTAGAATCCATATTTATTTTAACTATGGACACTAGAATGCCTAATGGCTTGAATACTAGTGAGGACCTTCACAATTTTTTGTAAATAAATGACAATGAAGGATCCTCTGGCAATATGTGACAATATACTGCTTTATACAATCATGTCACTGTACGATAAACAGCATTTTATCCTATGTATCTGATTAAGAACTGCTTCTATGGGTGTTTGTCTGATATTTTTCTGCTTTTCTAACTTTTTTTACGAGCTACCAGCACTGATAAATCTTGTACTGTATTATTGAGGATAATAGCAATCTAAGCACTAGCACTTTATTGGCTAAGTATGACAAGATAAGCGATCCCTTGCATTAGCTCTACCCCTTTTTATATGTGTGTTTTATCAACTATCACTGTGGGTTTTTTATAATTCATAGCACTTTATTACACTAATTTTGCACATGTTTTTATAGGGAGCATCGTTTTAGTCGTATGTAGCGCCCGGGGCCTCCTTTTACGATTGTATATTTAGAATGCAGTTTATGTATTTTATGATGCCTATTTATTAACGATCTTTTTTACCATTCAAGGGCTTTTTACTGTATTTAAATCTGATTATTTATGTTCAGGTATTGGCATTTTTTGATTGGGCACTCGCTATAATTTTAGCCACGATGGGCAAACTCAATACCACATCTATCAATTTTCTTGGAATTTGTATCCCTTGTTCAGGTTTAAATATAGATCCCATGTAGTATGGTTAAATGTTAGATTCAATCGTTTTTGATTATAACTACCATTCTGTTTTGGCATTATTATTATTATCGTGAGGACTGTGGATTCTAAACCGAGTTACATTGTTGCTTTAAAAAGGCTTTTTTTCATGTATGTGCTCCCTATGTAGTATTTTCTTTATGTTTACCCTTCACCATTACCGATCACGTTGTTGATTGGGCGCACTGTATTCAAAAGTGGTGGTCCGGCACCAGCGCGTCATGTGAGCAAGATAGCGGAGGCGATCGAAACGCGTCTGGGGCGGACACTTGTCTGCATTATTCATGGAATGAATAAATCTACAATGCATCTGTGAACCCGCCTACCTTGATTTTGTTGGAGTGAGTGCCTTTTGTGGTCCGGACCTGCGGTTGATTCCCTCCTAGCAATTGGAGGGTCAGGACTTTGGATATATACATATATATCCAAACAGCAACTCTCCCTTTACGGAAAATAATCCAGCACTCCGTGGGGGTTTGTTCACTCAATCTTTATTCTTGAGTGGTAGCATCCACGCGTTCCGGCTGTCAGCGCAGCCTTGATCACGATGCGGAACGCCATTTTTAAAAAAAACTATATACAATTTTCCACAACATAGAAACAGACAAAGGACAGTCCCAGTGCACATCTCTGCCGTTTGTTTGGGTAAATGTGGGCGCCATTTTGAAACATTGTACAATTCTCAGTTATTCCATTCCTTGACATGCAAGTGCATTATAGGAAACTAGCATACATTTTCAATGATGTATTACAACACTGCATTCAATTTATGCTCGCTGATAATTGTAAATTTGATTTCAACAATGCATCATATCTGGCTTGAAGATATATTTAGGTCACCCTTCGTAATCTTTAATAAACATTTCGACTTTGTTAAAGTGCTTAATGCTCATTTCTTTTTACAGTACTTATATTTAAAGTGCTAGTGCTCTTTCGGTTAACATGGGCGCCTTGTTGAAAACGTACACCTCACAATTTTCAATTCACTCACAAACAAATGCATTGTAAGAAGCTAGCATCAATTTCCAATAATGTATTACAGCACTATATTCAACTTTTAATCGCTAGCAATTGTAAACTTGATTTAAACAATGCATCATAACTGATAAATAGATCTATGTTGGTCACCCTTCGTAACCTCTAATAAACAATTCGGGTTTGTTAAAGTGCTTAGTGCTAGTTTCTTTTTACAGTACTCATTTTTAAAGTGCTAGTGCTCTACCAATTTTTTTTAAATTTTCTCAAAGTAGAAAGTTTTTTATAAAATTGGTTTTTCTGGTATATTAAAATTCATAAACATTTTGTTTAAAATTCTTTTGGCTAAAAAGAATATCAAGAAATATATATTATAAAGTGCTAGTGCTTAATACCCAAATGTGCTACTAATAAAGTGCATGTGTCCCCTGTCCTTCTCCTCATAAATTTACTCTGTCGATTTAAATAAACGGTTCCTATGAATGTACAGCTTCACTTTTTTAATTTTAATGCAAGCAGGTAAACAGATCTTCATCAATATTTAGCCCATTCGGCTCCTTGCTATCCAGCTCTAGTATATAGAATGTTTCTAGCCTTTCTCTCTGTTGCCTCCCCGTTTTTTTCTAGGAACTTCAGCTATACAGCTGTATTTCATCAAATTCGGGTCACTATTGT
Source organism: Calotriton arnoldi (assembly GCA_963921515.1). Taxonomy (NCBI): domain Eukaryota; kingdom Metazoa; phylum Chordata; class Amphibia; order Caudata; family Salamandridae; genus Calotriton; species Calotriton arnoldi. Next base: position 681,913 of record CAWUFW010001567.1, read on the forward strand.
GTGCATTTTCAAAATGTCTGGCAACAGGGTAATTCCTGTCTTTATTGATAATAGCTCGTCTATGTTGCAGGATCCTTTTGTGTGCCGGCAGGGTAGTGCTACCTATGTACATCTTTTTACACGGACACTTCAGCATATATACTATATAGCTAGATTTGCAAGTCAGGTGGCCTCTTATTTTCATGGTTCTATTAAAAGGTGTTTTAAAATCCACTATTTTTTCTCCGTGCTGGCAAGCTTTACATTTAAAACACTTTTTAAAACCATCTTTTACTGTTAGCCATGTTTGAGTGCGTATTTTTACTTGATAATCACTTTTAACTAGATGGTCCCTCAATGGACCTGCCTTTCTTGTATGTTATCTCAGGATATTTCCTGCTATCTGGTCCTATTATCGGATCTCCTTTAATTAGGTACCAATGCTTCTTCAAGATAGCTCTCACTTCATTGTGCTTGGTATTGTATGTCGTGATGAATCTATGGCTACCTGTGCCATTTTTTTGCTCTTTCTTTCTATTCTGGGTTCTCGATGGCTCAAATAGTATTTTGTCCCTATTTAATTTTATAGCCTTATTTGATGCCATTTGTATCATAGTCTGTGAATACCCCCTTTGGATAAAGCGTTCAGTCATCTCCTTCTCTATTTTCTCATACTCTAAGGGATTACTACAAGTTCTCCTCGCCCTGAAGAACTCTCCGAAGGGTATACTTCGTATGAGAGGAGCAGGGTGAGCGCTTTTCGCGTGGAGGAGAGTATTTCCAGCTGTAGGTTTGCGGAAAATAGTCGACTCCAGCTTATCTCCTTGGACAGTTACTTTGACATCTAAGAACTCGATAGATATCCTACTATAATGCCCCAAAATTTCAAATCCAGGTTGTTACTGTTCAGGTCATTAACAAACATCTTGATATTTTCCTCTGTGCCCTGCCACAGCACAAAGATGTCGTCAATAAATCTGACCCAAATCAATACATTTGCCATCCAATGTTCCAATGCAACTGCTCCTCCCACCAGCCTAGATGTAAATTAGCATAACTGGGGGCGAAGCAGGTGCCCATGGCTGTCCCTTGCTCCTGCTGGTACAAATCTGTTCCAAACATAAAAATGTTCCTCGTCAGGCACCAATTCATCATTTCTACAATCATACAATTATGATGTACAAATCTCATGGGTCTAGTTTTCAAGTAATACTCAGTGGATCTAAGGCCGTCCATGTGTCTTATACAGGTATACAATGTAGTTATATCGAGAGTCAGTAATATCATGTTACTCTCCCATTGCACATCATACAGGTGTTTCAAAAAGTCTGCGGAATCTCTGATATAGGAAGTCAGAGTTCTGACAATAGGGTTCAAATTGAAGTCAATGTACCTGGAGACGTTTTCAAATAAGCTCCCACACGAAGAGATGATCGGTCTCCCCGGTGGGTTCTCACTGTCCTTGTGCACTTTCGGCAGCATGTAGAATACTGGAATGATTGGATTATCCTGTTTAATGAATTTGAATTCATCCCAGCTCAATAGTTCTTCTTTATTCCAATATTCCAATCTTTCAAAAAATCGATCTTTTACTTCATCGTATTCTGTTCTGCTCACTTTTTTGTAACACTCTCTGTTGTTTAATTGGTTGAGAGCTTCTTTACAATATAGGTCACTGCCCCAGAGCACGACATTTCCCCCTTTGTCAGAGGGCTTTACCAGGGTTCCTTCTTCTTTTTTTAATTTCGTTAAAACTCTTTGGATTTGAGCTTCTTAGGGACCTACCTTACGTTTTTGATTCCCTGTAAGATAATATAGACGTCTCAAGTCCATGATTACATTGTCTGAAAAAACATCTATGTTATCCCTTGCCATTTGGGGGAGATAACGTGATTGTGGACGAAGGGGGGTTCGATCCATCTCATTAAGTCTTATAGCCAGGGGTTGAATGTCACTTGTTCCAGTTTGGTTCATTTCAACAGTTGGTACAGTTCCTTCATTCTCATTTTGTAATTCCCATAACTCCTCCAATATCAGCACATCCATTACTGTAAGCCTATTTTGTTCTTCCTGGGGCATGTTAATTAGTGGTCGAGCTGCAGTTCTTTTGAGGTTTTTGTGTAATTTAGTTAATTTCAACTTCCGGACGAATCTGTACAGGTCCATTCTGCAATTGGCGTAATTAAATTCGTTCTCACCGCAATGCGAGAGACCTAGCTCTAAGACTGATTTCTCTTCCTCTGATAGTATTGTACTGCTCAAATTAATTACTGTATTGCTTGGAGTTACTTCTTTGATACCTGTTTCGCATTGGAGTGCATCGGTCTGTTTGTTAGCCCTCCTGCAGTTTCTTCGGTATCCTTCCCCTCCTCTCCTCTGTTTCCTCTTCCTCGTCCTCCTCGTCCCTTTCCTCTCCCTCGACCTCTCGTTGTCTGGTGATCTGTCATCTGGTCCAACTGTAAAAAACAAAGTTCTTCAGTAACATTGAGTCTTGTTTTTACTACTCCCCTTCTGGTGTATTCCTCGTGTTCCAATTCTGACCCTGTATCCGAACTGGCTTCACTTTGTGATGCTTCTTGGCGCCATATGTTGCCCTTCTGGACCTTTTGTCTTCTTTCCGGATCGAACCTTCTAGCAAACGTATATATACGTCCTTCTTCGTAGTCTATACGATCACGTAGGAATTTTGTTGCCTTTCTATCTTTAATTCTTTTTCATATTTTTCCAATCTTATTTTCATTTCTCCTTTAAATTTTGTTATTCTTGTTTGATCCGCATTCCTTTCTAATGTGGTAGTGAGTTCTTTAATTTTCAACACAACTTCCTGCCTCTCAATCTCTGCGTACTTGATAAGCATTTTCACCATATTATTGGAACTGTTAGCACTGTTTTCAGCCCATTCGCATAATAATTCTGGTTTCGGATTTTCATATGTTGGCGTGATCATAATGCGCAGGCCTCTTGGGACCCTACCCACTTGAATATATTGCTTTAGGGACGCCACTATCCACCATCGAGAAATTTCACGTTTTTTCAATTTCTCATATTCCTGTAACATTTTGCCAGTTTCATTGCTTGCTGGGGCGGATGATTCCCCTCTGTCCTGATTTACCGTGCTTTTCACTCCTTCAAAAAGTTTAAGGGCTTCCAGCTCCCTTGCTGCACATTCCTCATCACTCATTGTATTCAGTTCATGTGAACTTCCCCAAGTTTCGATGCGACTCCTTTCCTCCCCGTCTTTCTTTACGGGCGAGTTTGTCACGTCCTTCACCCGGCTCCCGCTACTTTCCCGCTTCCCTGTATCAATTAAGTCCGGTTAGGTTCGAGTCTTACCGCACGGCCTGGAGTCCTCCGAGCCCGGACCCGCGGTTCCTCGACCTTCTATCCCGTTACTTCAAGGGTTGCTTCTCTGAGTTCGCGGGGGGCACGCCTGTCTCCTTTCTGCTCCCAATTCTTTTGTACGGCTTTCGGCGTGCTTCCAAAACACCAGGGGTGCTGGTTCTCAGACGCCCGCCGCGACTCTATGTATCCAAACAGCAACTCTCCCTTTACGGAAAATAATCCAGCACTCCGTGGGGGTTTGTTCACTCAATCTTTATTCTTGAGTGGTAGCATCCACGCGTTCCGGCTGTCAGCGCAGCATTGATCACGATGCAAAACGCCATTTTAAAAAAAAACTATATACAATTTTCCACAACATAGAAACAGACAAAGGACAGTCCCAGTGCACATCTCTGCCGTTTGTTTGGGTAAACGTGGGCGCCATTTTGAAACATTGTACAATTCTCAGTTATTCCATTCCTTGACATGCAAGTGCATTATAGGAAACTAGCATAAATTTTCAATGATGTATTACAACACTGCATTCAATTTATGCTCGCTGATAATTGTAAATTTGATTTCAACAATGCTTCATATCTGGCTTGAAGATATATTTAGGTCACCCTTCGTAATCTTTAATAAACATTTCGACTTTGTTAAAGTGCTTAATGCTCATTTCTTTTTACAGTACTTATATTTAAAGTGCTAGTGCTCTTTCGGTTAACATGGGCGCCTTGTTTAAAACATTGAACACCTCACAATTTTCAATTCACTCACAAGCAAATGCATTGTAAGAAGCTAGCATCAATTTCCAATAATGTATTACAGCACTATATTCAACTTTTAATCGCTACCAATTGTAAACTTGATTTAAACAATGCATCATAACTGACAAATAGATCTATGTTGGTCACCCTTCGTAACCTCTAATAAACAATTCGGCTTTGTTAAAGTGCTTAGTGCTATATATATATATGTGTGTGTGTGCAAAACACATAGGGCCTCATTACGTTGGAGGTCGTATCGCAACCGACAGGCCATCGCTTGTGGTCTGGGCAACATCTGCTGCCGCAGTCCGACCGCCGCATTAAGATGCACGGCGGTCGGAGGCAGAGGGTGGAGGGACCGACCGACGCTTCCGACGGGCTCAAAGAGCCCGCCGACCGTCGGTCGGAATGTAATTCCCTACAATAAGGGCGGTGCCTGCTTGGGCACCGCCGTAGGGATTACGAAGTCCCTTTCAGACAACCTTTCAATGGCGGTCCGACCTTTAATAAACATTTCGACTTTGTTAAAGTGCTTAATGCTCATTTCTTTTTACAGGCCACATCACAATTACAATAGTTATGGATCCTAGGGATGATCGGTCGCAGGGGAGCCCCCGAAGGAGGTCAGGGCTCCAGCGAACGATGCGCCCTCTCAACCACCAGTTGCATGGAAATTGCCTCAGCATCAAATAGGGTTAGCAACATTCGTTCTACATAGTCCTCTAGTCGCCCCATATTCGTGCTTTCTGGCACCCCCATAATGCGCACATTGTTGGGCCGGGAGCGCGCCTCCAAGTCCTCATTCTTAGCTGTGATGACTTTCAGAAGACGTTCCATTTGCGATAGTTGCTCCCTCCTGCCATCTGATGTGTCCTCTAGCTCTGAAATTCTTTGCTCTGCTTCTTGCAGCCTGTTATTGTGCTTTTCCAGTTTTTGTGCGAGGACATCGACCCACGTACACACCGAGTCCATCTTGGTCTCTATGGACGTGAGGCTCTGTTTCATGGTCAGTAGGAAGGCTTTCATGTCGTCTTCTGCAGAGTCCGGGTTGGTAGAGAGACGCTCCGCCATCTCACTGTCTGTTTCCCTGGATTGGGATCTCCCCGCCTTCCGTGGCTCAAAGGAAAATTTTGATTGTTTGCCCTCTGCTCTGCCCATTCTGGGCCCTCTCCTCTGTAATACACTGGGGTGGTGTCGATGTCCGCCGGTGCTCCGCGCCCCTGTAGGCGGTCACACCCCACTACAATGGCCTGCTTAGTTGCTTATGCAGCCCGCCACTGTAATACAGGGGCAGGAGCAGAGTAGTTCTTATCCAGTCCCAATATGAGTGTAGCACACTCTTTTCCGCAGGCCCCCCCTCTGGCACACCACTCGAGCTTTCTAGCCGATTTCACTTGGTGGGGTACATCACTTCGTGTTTGTTGTTCTGTATTCTCCCTCAAGGGGGTCTGCTTGTTTAGCCTGGGTGATAATCAGTATGTTTGCAGGCCTGCTGTGCCTAAATTCACACCCCAACGTTCGCGGAAAGGCCTCCTTGCAATTCACTCTTCCTGTCCAGCGGGGCCTTTCCGCCGTTTCACTGCTTCATCTCGGTGCCCCCACCGTCGTGTTCTCTATACCGGCTCTGAAGGCGGTGAGGGGTTTGGCTATTTGCCACTGGCTCTCCGGTCACTGCTAGTGGGGCCTGTCTCCTCAAGAGTTCGCGCCTGTTATTTAGGCCTTCCACCGCCTTTGTCTCTTCCCAGCTCGCAGCTGCAGACCCCAGTCGCCGACTCGGTCATTCATCACTGCCGTTCCTCCACAGCTGAGGGAACTGTGCACTCGCTGCCTCCCAGAGCTTTATTTGCTGGCGCTCCAGGCCGCCCTTTGCCTTCCGTGCCTTGCGGTCCTCAGTGTCGTCTCGCAGCGGACGGCCCGCAGTCTCTCCTCCGCATCGGGCAATCACTCTCTGCAGGGCGTCCGTCGCTCCACCGCTCCCTAGGCCACCCCGCGCATCTCACCTCATCAGCCGCGGTGACGGCCCGCACCAGCCTGCTCGTCCACCCTTCGCCAGGGGGAGCTTCCTGTATATAGCTCTGTCGCAACCGCATAGTCCGCAGCCTCTTCGCTGGGCCGGCGAAAAGGTTCTCGCCGCTCTCTGCTCCCGGAAGGGAAATCTCTCTCTTCGTATGCTCCCCCAGCCAGACCCCAGCTCACTCGACAGTCTCACCGCCGGTCGATCATGGATGTTTGGGCAGGATATTTTCGGATATTAGGCCCGGGCTGCGGGAGCTTCACTCAAGTGCGGCCATCTTGCATGCGTGCGCGCCCCCTAGCGCCCCACACAATTAATTATTAAATGACTGTGGGCCTAATTATGACTTAGGCAGTCTTACCGCCAGCCTGCCATGGGGGCAGTCCAGAAAATGTCACAAAGCTGGCAGCATCCCGAACGCCGTATTACGAGTTGCCCCTTGGGCTGGCGGTGTGTGGGCAGTTGAGTCATGGCGACAGCACACTTCAGATTTGGGTATGAGCCAGAAGCCAATGCCGGCCATACTGCTGTGCCAACAGCCAGTCAGGTGCACTGCTTCCTTGCATTCTGTTGTGCAAGTGAAACATTGCTCGCACCCAACCTGAAGGCCTTGGAGGGCACTACATGAGCACCAGCTACATTACACATGGGCACATTCCTGCCTTCCCGCCGACTCTCGCACGGCGGTGCCCCCACCAGGATCAGGTCTGCAGAAAGGCAGGTCCTGATTAGGCTGGCAATGAGCTGCACGGGACCGCCTCCATGGACCGCCTTTGCCGCCTCTGTAGCAGGAATGTTGGCGGTGGCAGTGATCGGGCGGTCGGACCACCAAGGAAGCGGGCGGGAGGACCACCGAAAAGTGACGGCTGTCCCCATTCTGCCATCATCGTAATCAGCCCGATAAACATAACTAATGTAAAACCCAAACTAAAAATCTAAAAGAAACATAAAACAATATATAATACATAATCATTCACTAAAATTATAAAAATTTATAAAAAATAAACTTTATTTGCAGGAGTTTACGTATACTATTCTAGCTCCAATCCAACAAACATTGGGAATAAACATATATTTAAGGGGGCTACATTCTAATTCTAATTGCAGTCCTACTGGTATTGTAGAAAGTGCATGCATTTGGGTATCAGATTTTCAATTTCAATCCAAATAAAATTGACTAAAATGCATATTTTTAAAGGGATTAGATTTACTATTCTAACTCCAATCCAACTAGCTTTGGAGAAAGTGCATATATTTATGGGCATTCTGTAAATGACTCAATTTGTGGCGCGGTTCTCATTTCTCCCAAATAGCAATGCAGCAAAGCTACAAAATACATAAACAGGAGAATGTATTCTATCAGATGATTGAAAGTGCTGCCACTGATGCCCTAAAAATGTTACTCTTTAAAGGGGTAAGCTCTTTCGTTTTGCTCCACATCATTAAGGGCCTTATCATGATGTCCCTGATATCATCCGGGAACTGCTCCCCCAAGTTACTAATACTGGGGGCATTGGTAACTACGGGGAGGGTGGTGCGGATAGAAATAATAGTGATGACAAGTGGGACCATAAGAGTCCTCTTAGAAATGATGAATTACAGAGAATTGGTTATTCAGTTCTGAGTTTTTTACCCAGTTGCGCTGTTAAGCCATCCCTAAACAGAAGTAAGACAAAAACATTTTTAGAAAAAGTGAAAATTGAAAGATTTGAAATAATTTGATCAATCTAATTAAAAAACAATTACATATTAATAAAAATATTATAAACATATTAAAATATTTTTTTAAATATAACTTTATTCAATTAAATATAAGTGCATGAAATAAATAAATGTAAATCAAATATTTAGTCAGTTATTTAAATCACGTATGAATTCATCCAAAACAATAAATCAATATTTTTGATCATTTCATTATTACAAGTATTTAAAAAATATAAAAAATATTTAAATTTAAAGAATTATCAATAGTTCTTTGTTTTTATTTTAAAACACAACCCATCCAATTCCCCGATAAACGTACAACCTATTAAAGAAATGTAAAAAAGTAAGAAATGAATACAATAATTCAAAATGTTATTTCAAAATTGATTTATAGTTACGAATTAAAACATACAAAAAAAAAAAATGATATAAACGACTACCCACCCAATACCACAATAACATCAGACAACCCGAAACAAATCAATATTTAAAGTTGAAATATTTATAATCTTTTTTACATTATTTCTACAAATATTTAAATACATAACTGTTTTTGAAACTTCTTCTTTCTTTCTTTCTTTTGAGGGCATTCTGTTTCATTTTAAGGAAAATGAGCTTTTTTTTTTTTTTTTTAAATTGAATTGTTTAGAAGCAGTAACAGACATGGTGGTTGTTGGCCCCAGCATCCCTGTGATGGCACCGAATCATAGTGGATCACAATTTATGACCTGCTTCATTAACAATACTGAGGTAGGTCAAATTGTGACCAGCTAAGATTTAGTATTTTGTGGGCCGACCAATTTGTACATGGGTCAGTTTGCAAAATATCAATGCATTTGGTAAAAGTTGGTGCACAAATTGTGACCACTTTTACCAAATGCATTGTACGTACATCTGGCCCTAGATTCTTAGGATTAGGGACATCCTTTACAATGTGTTTGACTTTAACAAAGCCGTAAATTGGTGCTGTAGGTCTATTGAGATCTACTGGTGGAAAGATATTCCAGTGAACAGTGAGCTTCTTTCTCTGTCCAGAATATTTGATAGGGCTGGTGGCTCTACACTTTGGGGCTGATTACGATCTCGGTCGGAAAGCCTCCGACCTTAGGTTTCACCACCGACCGCCTTATTTCAATTTAGGTGGTCGGAAGTGAAACCGTCCGGTCATTCCAGCCTGAGCCAATCGGTCAGTCGGAAACCGGCCCATAATCCATATGGACGGCGTTTTACGCCATCCGGATTACGATGCACGGTTTCCGGCAGGCTTTCCATGCTGGCCTTTCCGACATGGAAAGCCTGTCGGAAAGCGTGTTTGGGGGCACCTAGCGGGGCCCCCATCTGTTTGCGGCCTCCGGTTGATCCCCGCACCGTGTGGCAGGCACACTGAGGTGCCTGCCAGGTGGTGCAGGGATGTACACAACCTCCCACTTCCCTATGGGAGCTTGTGCTACGGCCGATTTATGGCCGTAACACATGCTCCCATAGGGAAATGTGAGTATGTGACCGCACCATATGCGGTTGTATCATAATTAGGCGGTTGGGATTGCTGACCGGAGGTTGGTCGGACCCGTATCCACGATGGTGTCGGGCGGACGCAAGTCCACCCGGCATCGCAATAAGCCCCTTATTCTTTTACAATATTTTAGAATTAGATCCACACTTGTTGGAATGGCCTGGGTTTCCTGTCATATTTCACAGGTTGCTGATCTCACTGCAGTGGTGTCTTCACTATGCTCAAGAGCTTAGGGGCAACACCAAACTGGTGACTCCTGGGTTTAGGATGTTAGTAGTGCAGTTTTGCAAAAGACTGGTCCGCCATCATGGGCTTGACTGTAAATGTATTCTTACGACACAGTGTACACCACAAGTATGCAGTCCACCTATACATTAGGGATCCTGGCTGCAGAGAATTGATTCAAACTACACAAATGCTTGCTATAGGTTTAGCCATGCTTGTACAGTTTTCATAGACCCGTTTTGTCCTTGCCCTTTCATAGACCCGTTTTGTCCTTGCCCTTTAGGGGGACTGCATGGGATAACATGTCCCTTGTTCCTATCTCTGTGGATGGACTGTTTTATGCTGGGATACGTTGATACTGTGTGATAGAGCCACTCCAGATCCTCAGGTTCACTACCCTGATTTCTTATAGGATGGTGTCACTCTACTAATGACACCATAGTTCCTGCCAGCTTTCTGTTCTACTGTTATTACACTAAAGATAAATTTTGCAAGCTATTTCATAGGAGATTCAGGTCCAGAGTTGTGTGACGAGAGTTTCGAATGATGGCAAATAGGCAAAGTGATGATAACAAGGGTAATAACGCTCACTGCTCTCATAATGCATGGCATATCTCTCTCTGTTGATTGGTGGTAGGTATTGTTGTAACAGGGTCAGCTATAATGATTCAATTTCTGATTTTGTTGGCATCCATCTATTTCAGCTATGTTCCAGCCAGTTGTATGACAAAATATCGTGCACAAAAATATTGTGGCACAAAATTATTGTGGTCAAAATGTCAACCACACAAATATCGACTTTACATACATATAATGGATACCAAAATATTGTGTTCAAAATTTCGACATTACAATTATAAGCACATGTTTTAAATTATGATTAACATCATGCTACTTTAAAGTAAAAGTATTTTTATAACACTATATTTAAAAATATTCAAATATTCATTTAAAATATGTATAACTAAAAACAAAGTATAATTGAATAAAAATAAATGATAATATAAAATTATAAATTACAGTAAATGCATATACAAATAAATATTTTTGAAATCAAAGAATATAATATTAGTAATTTATGTTACAGAATAAACATGATATAAAAATATATGCATGTTATTCTCTAAAAACATTTTCAATTTATGGAATCATTATAAATAATATGTAACAAAGGTAATATTTTTAAAAGACTCATAAACATAACAAACCAGTGAATATTTATAAAAACAAAACACAATAAAAAATATAAATTTAAAAATATATTCTTTTTAATACATATGCTCAAAATATTTTTAAAGAACTTCTAAAATGAAAAGTCATATGTAGAAACCTAACTCCAATCTAAAATCATAAAAAATAAGTAAACAAATAAAAAACAGTTGAAATAAACTAGCATAACTACAATTCTACAAACATTGGAAAAATGCATAAATTGTGGGTGGGTGGGGCATCAAACTTACTTATCAAACTCCACTCTAACAAACTTTGAAGAAAGTGCTTGCATAAAGAAGGTCACATTTGCTATTTTAACTCCAGTCTAGCAAAAACCAGGGAAATGCATACATTGGGCAGGGTCAAATTTACTGTTGTGACTCCATTGTAACAAATATTAGGGAATGTGCACACTCTAGGTGGGAGTTCAATTTACTGTTCTAACTTTAGTCTGAGAAACATTGGAAAAATGATTACTTTTGGGAGAGGGACTGATTTACTATTCTTACCTCAGTTAAACAAAAACTAGGGGATATACAAACAATTAGCATCTTCAGATGTATTATTCTAACTCCAGTCTAAACACATTGGGGAAAATTCAGTGTGAGTGGGGCACATTTACTAGTCAATCTCCAGTCCAACAAATATGAAAGGAAATGTATGTATAGGGTAGGGTTATATTTACTATTTCCAGCAAATAGCAGGGAAAATAATATTGCTACACATTAAAAATGATTGCATTAATTTAAATAAAAACTTTACAAATCTTCAATGTGTAAAACATTAAAAACAGTGATATAAAAAAAATAAAACAAAATATCATAATTGCACAAAAATGTGTTTTAATTAAATAAATACATTTTAAACTAAATAGGATCCGTCAACAACATGATAAAACACTCAAACATAAAAGTATTAAAATCTGACATGATAAACAATTATTTTTTACCGAATTATAATTTAACTACTTTTTAAAAACCACTACCCACACATTCCCTCAATATACACCTTATCCCAAAAATAAATATGAATAAATAATTATAAAATGTTAAAGCATGTTAACAAATGTTAACAAAAAATATCAATGCCAAACAATAAAAATGTATTATATTAAATAATTAACAATACTTATTGAGCACTAAACAATTATAAATAATTTAAAAACACTAAAATAACAATTCATACACAAATCCGAATACACCCCATAGTCCATTAAAAAATAATAATAATTCTTTCAAAAACATTAAAAATACTTTCATATTCCCACAAAAGTCAATAACTATTATTCTTAGGCAATTGTTTCAAATCTTTTTATAAATAAAAATGATTTAAACATATATAGAAATAACTTCCAATTAAAAAAGTGCATAATAAAGACTAAATAATATCAATGTCTATATATTTTATTTAAACACTACTCACCCAACCCCTAGTAAGCCCCACAACCCAATATTAAATTGATTCAAATAATTTTAAACTAATTAACATGTAAACATAAATAACAATGACAAAACATTTACATATTAATCATTTACCATTGGTTAATATAGAATTGTAAACATGCTATCGGCCCAATCCTCAAGTAGAACCCACAAATTCAAGTGTAATAAACAATTTGAAATGGTATTCAATATGTAAACCTATTAAATGACAAATACGAATAACAAATAAAACAATTAAAATAATTAATATGCAATTAAAAACATTACCCACCCAAACCCCAAATAAACCCAAACAACCTGAAGAAGTTATGCATTACTATATTATTGAAAATGAATTAAAAATAAATTTCACAATATCATAAATAATTAAATAAAAACATAATACCATAAAACAGATTTTGAATAAAAACAATGTTATAATAAACAATATTTTAAACTTTGCTATTATTGTAAAAAATGATGTACATTCCTTTGATATTTTACCCACAATATTTTTGTAGTCACGATGTTTAGAGCATGCTATGACGTTCACATGAAGTTTTTGAGTTGATATGTAGATGGAACACTGTTCGACCACAGCGTGCATAGTATTTTTCATGTCAAAATTCGAGTTAAAAAGATTTTAAAAAATGGAGGTGGAAGACAATTACTAAGACTGTAACATGACAGGTATTTTGGCTTATTTGGATAACATATTACCAAAGGGAATGAATGTTTAATTTAATTTGGCATACTTCTTGTGAGATGTTTTTCATAGGTGTTTGATAACAGGCAGCTTTTTGTTGAACAACTTGTGTATGGTGACAGTCCCTCTCAAAACTGTTTCTTAAATGTTGCTTTATTCCTTTTTGATTTCTTCTGGCACCGTTGGCAGAGTTATATGCCGTTAAAATCAGTATACTGTAAAATAAAATGTTTTTTTCCAATTCAACTCAAACTTGGCGTGTTAGGCCAGCAATGTGTGGTTCAGTGGAGTTTGCCAAGGTACTTGCTATATTTAGTCCACCCAGGAGCGAGAGAGACACAGTAAACAGCCAGGCTACATACCATGTGGGTCACACCCAGAAGCAAGGAAAATAACCAGGTTATATATCACATGCTAGTCCACAGTGAAGTGAAGAAGCCAAATCTGACACAGTATTAAGGAGCCGAAGTGTATGGGTCTATGTGACCACCCAGTAGAGGCTGTGATTTGGCCCACATAAATTGGTATTTCCATAAAACCAGTGTTAGTCTGCATGCATCAGTGAACTTGTAGAGTGAATGTTGTTGAAAGGATGGGTTAAGGCCAGAAGTGGCAATTGTGCAACCCAAGCAAAGCAAGACACCTCAGTAATAGATCCATCGGGGCCACCCAATGGCAACCAAAGATCTTGATTGCATAGACTATCTGCTGAGCAGAGTGTAGTATCTTTAAAGTGATATTTAGAACTGATGTTACTGCTATTCTAAGGTTTGTCACTGTTTGGTCTTTTAGAATACTTTGATCATGTCCTGTATGCACTATGCTCTCCTGGTCCAGGGACAGGTGTAGTAGGAACAAAGGAGATTTGCTGAACATTGTTTCCTGTCTGTAATCTGAAAGGTTTAAGGGTTACAATTCATGTAGTTGCCTTTTAGAGCTGGTGATTTGGCAGTATGTTTTCCTAAAAGATCATGGTTTTGCCAATAGAAGTGTATATCTGTAAAATATTGATCTTTCAGAAGATTTAGGATATACATGAGAGTAGGTGGGTGGGTTGGTTACAAAAACTCAGTGAGATTCCACCGAATTTTGCCAGCAGGCAGAAAATGTGCAACTTGCGCTGCACTTTAGTGCCGGTAGTGCGAGCTGTGTTGAAAATCAGCGCATACAGCACCATGTGCTACGCAAGTGCGCGCAGCCATTCGAGTTGGTTTTGCTATCGCTCGAGTAGGAAAGCTACTTGAGTGGCAACAAATATATTTGAATGGCAGCCCTCTGACTGCGACCACTCGCGATGCTGGTGACCGCCCGTGTTAGAAAATCGTGCTTGGGGGTGCCAAATCTCACTCGTGCTCAGTGGAATTTGCCCAGACTTTCGCATTAAAGAGTAGCGTGGAGTGGCCAAAATTCCGCCAATGCCGAGAGGCAGAATGAAATATTTTGCCAGCCACTACATTGGACTTGAATCATCCCAATTTCTAAACAATATTTATTATTATGAGCTTTTTTTTCGTTTCTTAAATCACAAATATAGCACTAGATGCAACAGGGAGTATTACTCAATCGCCTCACAGGTGATTAGCCGCACTCTACAAGTCTCGTTTGATTGATTGATAAAATAGATGATAAACAAAATTTGCATATCTCTACATTCTAGACTCTAAAGCCGACTCAACGCTTTGCTGGTACTTGCGGTACTGTGATCATCTCAAGTGTGCTCCCATGCGGAGCTGAGTTGCCTCAATACTATTTCAAGAGGGACTCCTGAGGTTGGTTGTTCAGGGTGAGTGTGCACATCCACCACTTCCACCTGACTTGTGGAGCGCAATCAACCAATTCAATGGCAGTTTTTGTTTGTGAGCTTTGTATTCTGTCTGTGAGATCACTGATCACCAGAGACTTCTCGCCACCATTTTAGCGGTTGGATAAGTCTTTGTAAGAAGGTGCGAAACCGCTGTGTCCCTGCAGTGGTCAGGGTGACATGGTGGCTCCATGTGCCTTGAGTCTGATAGGCTGATGGAAAATGGTGAAGGTGGGAATGGTGCACATCATGTCCAACCTTGGCGGTGGCTCATGTTAGGACAAGCCCTAGTTTCTGAATCTTAGGGGGATATTCTCAAGAACGTGCGATAAACATCGCCAAAATAGGTTAACGCAAGTTTCGATATCGCCGTCTATCGCGGGAAAATAACTCTGGTTTAACGTCGTATTCTCAACACGGCAGTAACATGCGATAGTCTCCCGATAACGCCTCAAATGTCCGCGATAACACTACCGGGACTGCGATGAAAATCTAAACCCGAACGTGAAAAAAGTTGCGATGGGCCCAACCGCGATAAAAAATCCAGCGAGAAGCAGCGCCAGGCCTGCAAGTCCCACAAGTCAGGCTGCAAAAAGCACAATAAAAGCGGCAACACAAAACACAAACAAAACACAAACAACTGCGAAGCACCATGGAGGTAGCCGGAGCAAGCACAGAGGACAACCAGAACCCCACAAGCCCCACCGAGGACCAGCCTTGGACCTCGGGGTCAGGGAACGGCAAGGAGAAGAAGAAGAGGAAGACGCAGTTCAGTCCGCAGGAAAACAGGATCCTGATAACGGAGGTGGTAGAACACCATCAACAACTGTTCGTCACCTCCACTGTGTCCTTGGCAACAAAAAATACAATATGGCAGTCCATCCTGGACAAGGCGAATGCAGTCGGAGCGCTGAGGAGGACAATGGACGATGCTAGAATGATGTGAAGTGCAAGACCAAGCAGAAACTCGCAGACAACCAGAAGGCAGCAATGCAGACTGGAGGTGGGAGACCAGCGCTACAGGAGGAGCTGGATGAGATGGAGGAAATGGTGACCAGAGTCATCAGTGTGTAGACGGTGGCAGGAGTTGGGGGACTGGACACTGCTCAACATGACCCGACACAACAGCAACAGGGTGAGTAACCACCAGGGACTTGGGGGACGGGGGGAGATGGGCACAATGGCACACATGCGCAATTAAGTAGAGCACATCTGCGGACAAACCATGGCCAAGAGTCACAACACCAACCAAGAGCCCAAGTTACCCAAGTCTGCAACATCACAGCACTGCAAAAGCACAGAAGTGAAAGCCACACCGCCTGAAAGGGATAAAGGCCAGCCAAATCAGAGCTGAAGGGGCAACTCACCTACAATGCAGCACACACACATAAGATCCAGAGCACCTCAACACTTACAACAATGTTGAACAAACAGCAACACCAGCACAATAGAACAGAGGACACAACTGCTGCCGCTCGTGTGCGGAAAATGGCCATTCGCATGTGGCACAGCAGGATACTGTGAGATGATAATGTACTAGTACAACGCCACATCCCTGATGGTGCAGTAATGCATGTATGGCCGTGACCCATATAGGCAGTGAGACACACATTGTCATGCAAATCAACACTCATCACAGTTGAATACAAGTGAAGGTGCGTAGACTTTATTAGCATATGCGTGTCAGTACGGGCAAGATTAGTGCCACAACATGCAGACCAATGCAGCAGTATGTCAGAACGTGGAACGTTGCCAAGCGCCGCTGTCCACTCCGGGGGAGGGCCTCACCTTTAAAAGGTATGTGTTAACCCGCGTTGTTGTCTGCTCATGTATTCGGAGTCCAGGCGAATGCAGACATGTCCACTGTCACCGTGGGAGATGTGACCAGAACCCCAAGTTCCAACAAGTTGTCGGGACATGTGCAATGTGTTCCAAACTGTCGTGTCTGCAGGTACGTAGTTACACGTCCATGAAAGCTAGTGCAGCCTCGTAGGCAATCATTTCCACATGAGGTCGTCGTCGACTTCATCGAACAGGACGGCGAGGCTAACCATTAGCAGGTCTGGACAGATGTGCTGCGTCCACCCCCTTTCACCAATTAGCGCTACAGCCCAATAGGGGAGCGGCTCAATTTGCCCACTGCACACGAGGAGTTCTGCAATCTCCCAGGTCCAGCTGCCAGCATGCATGCCAAGTATCCAGGCATCCCATAGACGGGTGTCATGGTGACACTCATGGTCGTGGGCCAACAGGGGGCGCACACACATGTCGAAATCCAGTTCGGCTACCGTCCTGTTGGATAGGCAGACATCCATGGGCCACTCGAATATGCACGAGCGACAATGCAACACAGGCTGCACGCAGGTGACGTTGGCAAGGCGGAAGCTCAGCCGGAAACTGATCCGCAGCACTACCAATGGCAGTGCCTCCAGTAAATGCAGCATACGTGCACGGTACATTCCACCTGACAGGGGTTGTGCAAGTGTCCGTGATGGTCTGCCATTGCGTTAGTGGCTCTGGTTGAAGCGGCACTGTTCTGACCTGCGCCAGTTCTGTGGATGAAATGCCACAGCTCGGAACAATGAGTTGTTTTAGTGTGCAACGGTTGTACGCCTGGGTTAATGTGGGAGTAAGTGTGAAGGCCATTCCATGCAAGATAACTTTGAGCAAGGACTTCTGTGTGTGGGGTGTGTATACGTTGGTCTCTCGTCGGGCTGTGCGTAGTGTGGGAGTTGTCATCAGCTGCTATAGTATCTGTCAGGGGGTGCCGGGCACATGTAATTCCGAGGTCGGAGGTGCAGATGTGCTTCCGCCTGATAGCACAGACAAAGGAGCATTCATCCCTAATGTTAGTTTCTCATCTGCTTGTATTCAGGTACTGTGAAGTGGCTTGTTGGGGGTGGGGTGGGATGTGTGCGACTTTGGGATTCATGTTCGACATGTCTTGCATGTGGCAAATGAGCGGCATCACTGTGTGTAACGTTGCCTCACAGCTGCTCCTCCCTCCTCCCGAGCCTATTTACTTGTGTGCGCTGCGCGGTTGCATCACTGGCACTCCTACAGCACACCATTGTCATGCCTGTCTGTGCATGTCCACAAGCCTGACAACGACACTGTGATGTTGGCCGTTGGAGGTGGGCGGCCACGTGAGTGTAGGCCTGTTGGAAGGATAGGGCGGACCCAGACGTAGAGTTCATGCCTGGCTGAACTCGCGCTGCGGTTAAGGCTAGGCCTTTGGCTCATGCTGCGGCAATACAGATACACACAACAATTGGCATGTATGAGCCAAGACCCCGAGCGGTCTTGCGCTCCTTCATTTCCCTGTTCGTGCGAGCCCGCCCTCCGGGTGCATGCTACATTGCAACATTGTCGATTGCGGACTGGGTGGCGCCGACACTACAACAGAGACACACTCATTAGTTACTTCCTTGTCCAGGCCAGAACTGAACCACGCCCAGAGCCCCGGGCAAATCCTTCACACCCCTACGCTGGCTTGGCGTACGCTGGCCCAGCCCACTCCGCTTATGCTTACAGGGGGGGGGGACAAAGCTACGTGTCCAAGGTCGTACCCACTGCCTGAGGTGACATGGTTGCGTCCGCTGTCCACAGCACAATGTAATGTGGTAGGGCCCTGGCCCATCATGCATACATAATGACCACACGGACACACTTAGTTAGATAGTTGAACTGGCTAAGGGCACGTGTGCCCGGCCACCTTTTATTACCAGGGTCACATGTCCAGTGACGCCTGTGCTGGATGGGTGTGGGGTGGGTGTAAGCCAGCCCTCAGGGAGTGGTTGGTGCTGGCAACAACTAGAACAGTGATCATCGGATCACACACACAGATTCAATCATAAAGGGTCCATGACTTACAGTGCACTGAGGTAGGGGCACCAGAGCTGAGCGTGCTCATGTGAAGGAATTGTTAATGATTTGGTCCCTTCGGGATATTCCTGCTGCAGCTGCAGTGGGGTGTGGTACACCTGCCTCATCTTCATCATCATCGTCCCAGGTCTTCCCCACTGCCTGAGGTGACATTGCTGCGTCCGCTGTCCACAGCACAAAACTCAATCATGAAGGGTCCATGTGTTGTGCTGCGTTGAGTTAGTGGCACCTGAAGAGCTGAGCAGGGGATCAAGCTGATGATGGCATCCAAGACAGGTGTGAGCAACTTAGATGGCCTGGCTGTGACACTCCTCCGACTCTGGCAGTTGTTGGTTGGAGGTGGTCCTGGCGGTGGTGGAGGGTGTGCAGCCAGCGATGATGGCGTGTCCTTGCATGTCAGGATTGGATTTGGTTTGCGAGCCCTGCTGACCGCAGTGTAGGCCGGAGGCAGCGGTCAGAAAGGGCACACAGCCACGTGACGATGACTTGTGGTGCAATGAGTTAGTGGCACCTGCAGCGCTCGGCGGGTGCGCGCCTGCGCTGATGCGTCGTCAGGGCGGCCCGCCCTGGTAGCAATGTCTGTGGCCTACTGGACTCTGCCATAAATGAATCAAGACTCAATTTGATTAGCGAGCCCTGCTGACTGCAGTGTAGGCCGGAGGCAGCAGTCAGCAAGGGCCCACATCCACGTGTCGTCGGCTTGTGTTGCACAGGGTCAGTGGCACCTGGAGCGCTCAGCAGGTGCACAGCCAACGACGATGCGTCGTTTGACTTGGGGGACCTGCTGACTGCAGTGTAGGCCGGAGGCAGCGGTCAGCGAGGGCCCACATCCACGTGGCGATGACTTGTGGTGCACTGAATTAGTGGCACCTGGAGCGCCGACGATGATGCGTCATCCGGACGGGCCGCACTGGGGGCAATGTCTGTTGACTGGTGGTTTCCTCCATTAACAGAAATGTGGCACGATTTGAATTGTGGGACCTGATGACCGCAGTGTAGGACTAAGGCAGTGTCCGGCACACACATGACTCCATGTTGCTGTGCCGCTGGATGCGCTGGGGGCCTGTGTCGCGGAGTCTGGAGGTCACGGCGGCGGACTCGTGGCAGGGTGAGGTGCGCCGCCCTGGCAGACGCGTTGCTCATCACGGAAGAGAACCATGTCCAGGGCCCCGGCCTTTTTATCAGCACTCCTACGCTGGAGTGGCGTACGCCGGCCCAGCCCACTGCGCTTACGCTTACAGGGGGGGACGGCACAGCTACATGTATAGGGTCTTCCCCACTGCCTGAGGTGGCATGGTTGCGTCCACTGTCCACAAAACTACACACACCAGCAGTATATGTCCACATGGACATGTCTGTGCTCTGCATTCTGTGGTCTGTCCAGCACATCACCGCCACACTTGGCATTGCGGACATTCTTATTCATGGGTGAGTTGCCTCCTTCACATATACTTGGTTCCCACCTCTCCCCACATTCTGCAATTGTGTGGCTGAGGGGCCATGCCGTTTTCGGACGGTCCGCTGTCTTGTCCTACGCTGCCTCTGTGGTAGTCCGGAGGGGGGGGTCCGGAGGGGGGTGGTTCTGGGGGTGGTGGCGGTGGGTGTTGTGGCCCTCTTGGGTCTCCAGGCTGCATGTTCATTGTCTCCATGGCATCTGTGGGTCTTCAGATGTGGCTCTGGGCTGGGCTCCCTTTCATACTGCAAGGTAGTCGTCCTGCTTAACACCAGCAAAAGGCAGGTGTTAAATCCCTGCTGCTAACGTGTTTATCGCCTGTTTTTGCGTCGCATCGCAGATCTGGCTGGTCGTTGAGAATGTCGCGAAATGGTGTTTTTGTGTGTTTTTGCACGGGAACGCCTACTCTGCATATCATTAGCGTTAGTTGTCGCTCTCATCCGTGGCGATGTTTTTTGCGGCAGCTATCACTGGTAAACTGGCGATATGGGCAGTTTGCACCAGCTTGTGAATAGGGCGAAAAGTCTATCGCCACTTTTGCGGCGCTAATGTGCCGATAAATCGGCGATAAGTCCTTGAGAATATGCCCCTTAGACTGGTGTCCTATAGGAAGTTATCATACAAGTATTCTATGAGGGTCCCATACGGTGATTGCTGCCTCAAAGGATATCCAAAGGGGGTTGAGGTACAGGTGGCTGACATGACTGGGGTCGCTGTTCTGGCTGTTAAAGTGTCATTCACTGGCCTTCCTCTCGTGCAGTCATATGTTGAAGTGAAAGCAAGTCACTTTCTGTAAAGGGACGCTGGGAATGTCCGGACTGGAGTGATGCATTTCCGGAAGGAAAGGGTCTCCAGCCACAGGTATTTCTAGGTCAGAATCCAGCGCTTTAAACGTTTCCAGGCACTACTAAATGGGTGTGTGTATATGGCATTGGAAACTCAGCTCACAGTGTGCGTACCTGGCTCTGAACGCTAGGAAGGCTTGCTTTTTGTTAGGTCTTGGCACTGATTGCGTTTATAGACTGGTCTTTGTTCTTATGTCACCACAGACTCATGTAATTTGTAAACAAAAAGCAGGTACGCTGGAAAGTACCGGGACTTACAAGATCTGACCTGTGAAACTGGTTATCTTCCCCTACACACCTACCTGACTGCTGATTATCTAAACGCACCTCAAAGTGCAGGTAACTCACCACAATTCACATCATTCGTTCATTTATTCATTCATCTGTTTGAACAGAAAAAGAGCGCTACAAGAGAGGCGAGAACTCAGAGAGGTGGGTGTCGATCTGCAGAGCTCATCTGACGTCAACTGTGAAAACTGGGTCTATGTGGGCAACGTAATGCTCTCGGGCAACAGGTACAGCTCCCTGTTCCACTGTGCCAAGCGGACAGCTGTGCCTGTTTCAAGGAACTTGAAACAAGCTCCCTTACGAGATTGATGTATTTGTTTCATAGATTTAACAGATGCATACTATGATGGAACCTTCTTCCCACCGGACTCTGTGTCTTTATAGATTGTTTGAAGTTACTTTTAGTTTCCTCCCAGCCGCACTTGTAGTCATTTTACTTTTGAGTCTGGAAAAGTTGCCACGAGTTTCTGCAGGATAAGGACATATTTCACCCTTAAATCCTCCTTTGGCTACGCCTTGTGATCTGTGTTCAGAGCCGCCCTGTCCCGAAGGCTCTCTTGATTCTTCAGACTCAGGCCCATTCCACCACCATCTTGGTCACTATTCAAGCTGGAAAGGTTACAAGTGTTGTGTCTTTCCCAGCAAACCTGTGAAATATACGAGACAGTCAGGAAGTTCCACCATTCAGCTTCTGAGTGAAAATCAGGACTTTCGCAATCCTTTAATATTATTTTAAGGTCCACTTTGAACATTTTAGGGGACTGTATTGTGACATGCCTTTCCCTCACAGGTGCTGAAGCAGGGACGAGAGAATGTCAAGCAGGGCAAGCCCTTGCATACACCATAACTAGCGAGTTACCAGGGCGACTTGGTTTCATAGGGGCTTATTTACAAGCCCCTTGCGCCACTGGTACCTCACTTTTTCCCATATTAAAAGTGATGCACTGGCGACGCAAGGGGCTTGTAAGTAAGCCCCATAGTACTGAGGGGAACTCAGTGCCAGTCAAGGCTGGAGTTAGAACAGGCTTTCCCAACCAATAGCTCGTGAGCTACTTGTAAGTAGCTCTCCTCTGTGCAGCCCAGCCTATAACATTAGAAGCTTTTGCTTAGCTGCATTAATATATTGATACCAAAACTGAGAAGTGTGTATTTGAGACGAAGACGTGTGTATTTACGGAACCCATAAGCTGAGGTTTGGAGAAAAATATGTTTTAAATCTGATATTTCAGCGATAAAGGATTTGGCATTTGTGAGACTTATTAATAATTAATATTATTATAATGACCTTGGTGCCATGAGCATTGCAACTGTGGTTTACTAACTATGCACGGACGTTTCAAAGTGACAAAGCCTTTTTGACATTACTACTGGTAACCCTGCGTGATGCACGGAGGTGATCTCTGCTGGTACACGTGCATAGGATACCCAGTAATGTAATGTTGTCAGATGTGGTCACTATTACAACGCTAATAATATTAGTAGCTCGGGATGTTTTTGATTGAACATAAGTAGCTCTTATTACAGAAAAGGTTGGAGACCCCTGAGTTAGGAAAACTATGCTTGGCTGAGGCGATGGGAAAGTGAGAACATCTGGAAAGCAGAGCTTAATTTGTAAAACAATAGGTGCTGGTGCCCATGTGAAGCACTATCAAAGATCGGGATGTCAAATACCAAGACTGCTTGGTCGTGATTCCACCTCATGCCTCTTTAATGCACTGCCAGACTCTCCCTGTCACTTTATCACGCTCTTGTGGGTTCCTTTTCATCCCGTCTTTCGCTCGCTCTCACTGTTTTCAGTCTTTCTGTTGCTCTTTCTTTCCATGTTTTGTGTTTTCCTCTCTCTTGCTCTAGATCAGAGACTGTTGAAAAAAAAATAAGTTTCAGTCCACAAAAAAAGAGCTCAAGTGCCCCCCATGGACAACCACTGGCTCAAATTAAGCACAGCTTGAAACTACTCAAAGGCCATTAATTGAGACCAACAGTGAACTTTGCTTGCGTCATAAAAACTTAACACATCCACCAACTCCAAGCTTTGAATTAGAACTCCTCATACCCTATGTGCCTCTCTGTATTTGGGTAGTAACATATCAAGGATGCCATGGGCCCGGGTGCAAACAAGAAAAATTGCCCCTTTGACAGCTGTTGGGGCACTAAAATACATCAATTATCAGGGTACAATGTGCTCCTTGGCAACTCTTGGCCCCGGTGCCACTGCACCTGCTGCACAGTGGGTAGCTAGACCCTGTGTTTGAGCCAAGCTTACTGTAGCACGCTCACACTGCATTTATAAGATCATTTGTAGGTTCATAAGGTATTTCATAACTGCCTAGCAAGGATATTTTCAGACCTACTCACCATTTTAATAGCCAGCTCTCCGGGCAATACACCAGAGACGCTCCCAAGCTCAGGCTAAAGGCAGAAAAGTTCACAACTGAGTGAGAGCATTGCCAATAGGAGTGCCACGTTTCTGATAAAAAAGGTCGCTATACAGATGCATTCTGCCCTGGCAGCCTCCCAAGCAAGGGCACAACTGGAC
This sequence comes from Calotriton arnoldi, assembly GCA_963921515.1. NCBI lineage: Eukaryota > Metazoa > Chordata > Amphibia > Caudata > Salamandridae > Calotriton > Calotriton arnoldi. The sequence goes on from CAWUFW010001567.1 coordinate 705,583, forward strand.
TCGACTTTCGGGAGGGGGGCTAACTCTTCCAGTCGAATGAGGCGAGGCAAGCATTTCAAGCAATGTAGGTGGAGATATCTTTATAGCCAACATGAGGAAAAGAAGTGCCAAACTTCAGCTTAAACGTATTGGACAAACACAATCCTAATATGATTGACAGATTGGAGTCCGTATTTATCCCTTGCTTGGGCTCAGTTGTTTGTTGGTGGACCTACTTGCTGAGGCCATATTGTTGATGGGTGGTGTTTGATCCATTTACTGCATATGGATACTTTGATTTATGACGTGTTTTTTTACTGTGGATAGTTTTCATCCATTATTTGACTGAGACATTGTCCGATTGAGTAGGAGTCAAAGTCAGACGTGTTTTCATAATTAAGTATGATTTGTTTATTATCTGCTTAACAGTAACACTTGAGATTGAAGGAGAAGATTGGGTGCAATAGAGAGCTAAAGTAAATATTAAAGAGGGGTTTATTATGTTTGGTACATTAGCTGTGAATTGAATGGAGCTGACTTGAAGAGAAGAGTGAGATGATGATCTGTCTGATAGAACAGGTGCAATCTGCTTCAATTATGCACCCTGCATTCTGAAGTTGTCAAGTCTCTGTAGAAGAGCCTGACTTTCTTCTGTTGTGATTCGCAGTCCCAAATAGGTTACAGTTCTTTTTTCCACTTAATCTTCTGTGATTCACAAAGACTTTTCTACGTTTAGTAGTTGGGATGATGGACAGTATTAAAGGCAAGGGAGAGCTCAAGTGACAGGTGTGAGGGTGCTCCATTTTTAAGCCATTGTAGTTTTAAAATCACCCCACATGGAAATCACTGCTGCTTCTATGCGTCAGCCATACCACAATCTGTTTTGGTAGTCTGAAAGCAGGTTATTTTCTTTGGATGCAGTTATATGTTTTGAGGTAGATCTTTCAATTGTTCTTTTATGTAAGGCATTTACAGTTCCTTTGAGAAAATACCCATATTCAATAAGTTGTTGGCTGTTTTGGTTGGATTAGCTGCAGAGCTCGTGATGAGAACATGGGTCTGCAGGTGATTCTGCTGGCCCACAGGCATTTGCAAAATTGAGGAAGGATTGAAGAAGCCTTGATCAGATTAAAGGTGAGTGAATTGAGATGTTTTTCTGTTTTGTTATATGGGTAACTGCACTGAGCTTCTGTAATTCTATTTAAACATTGAGAAGGGATGCAAGAAGAGTGAAATTGGTGGGTGGGAAGTAATGTAGGTTTGCCGTCCAAACAGCAAATGCCAGTGGTGAGGAGGCCTTTAGCTGTACTGCCCAGGACTCAGAATGTCCTACGGTCACTTCAGATATTATGGCTGGTGAACCCTTTTCCTCTGAAATCTTCTAGCGAGGCTGTTGTTTGTGACCTTGAGGCTTCTCATCTGTGTAGTGTCTTGCAAGTTTTATGACAGTACTCTTTTGGTTCCTACTGTACTCGGTAGAGATGTGACGTCTGTGTTAGAGTGGAACGCAATGAAAGCTTGGTTTATAATGTTGAGTTCCCATTTACACAAGGCAGAATAAAGATGTGCAATATTTAGCTCTGGGTGTGGCATGGTCATTGGCGGGCTGGGGTAGACGCTACAACTTGTGATGAGATAGGGGATAAGTAATCCGAAGAACGACTGTGCTCTCTCAGAGAGTTTGCCGTGGTCCAGGTAGACTGCTCATGTGTGTCAGTATGTCGCTGTCGAAGTACGGAATCAATGCTTCATGCATGTTGAGTCAAAGCGCAGCTGAAGCTGCTGTAAAGCAATTGAAGATTATGAAAACAGTGTAAAGAATCTACAGTCATTGGCCGAGAACCTACCAGTCAGGCTATAACTAAAGGTACCGCACAGCCACACAAGATAGAATTGTACATTAAATGGACTTTAACGAAGAAAGCCGATTCAATCAGGTGAAAGAAATACAAACTGACATTCCAAAGAAAAGAATTGACTTACCAAATTCTTTGAAGAGAGTCATCATGCCACAGCAAGCCGTGAAGTGGCTCAGGGAGAAGTGCCAAGAGTTGTGCTTACGAAGCCATCCATACCCGAAGTGGGAGTCTGCAAAGGTGCCGAGTGGGGCTCAAACAACTCCATAGGTCTTAAAGAAATAAAGAGCCAAGAGTGCCCTGGAAATAGTGAAATTTCTCAGATAGCTGCGAAGATAGTCGCATTTCCCGCTATCATTAAACATGAGTTAGAGACCAGCATGTCGCAAAGCCTCACTGATCAATTATCCCCACCACGTCCCAGTAATCGACCTGCGGTGTCAGTAAGTTCACACCGGTCTACAATGCTGCTGCATTCCTCAAACCAACACCACCTTTCAATACTGCCAAAAAGAAAAATATTGGTGATAGATGGACTGCTTGGTTAAAGACATTTGATGATTTCATTGATGCTCTTGAAGAGACTGATAACAAAAATATTATCAAGTATCTCAAAAATCTTGCTGGTGATGGTGTGAAAAAAGTTATAAAGAAAATGCTGCGAACTGATGAAGAAATCACATACCGTCAGATTAGAGAAACGTTGAATCTTAAATTTAATCCAGTACAAAATGTTGATTACACAAGATACATTTTCAAGAATGAAAAAGAGTTGGAAAACCATTGATGACTTTGTGAAGAGACTCGATACGCTCATTAGACACTGTAAGTTCAATGAATTCAATGATGAAGAAGCAATGCGTCTTAGAGTTATAGATGGATACTTGTCAGACTCATTCAGCTGACGAATGCTGAGAGCAACTCTTAGTCTGGAGCGAGTGTTGATGGCTCCCAGAGCTGAAGAGCATGCTAAACGACAAACTGCTGCCCCAAGTGAGTCAGTCATGAACGTAAAAATTAAGTCAAAACAAGAGACAGAAGAACACTAAGGGGTCGATTCCGATTCGGGCCGGAAAAAGCACCGACCGACTCGGAGCCGGAATTAATTCCGACCAACACGTACCTGTGGCGCCCGACCCGCCAAGTACGATGCAAAGCGTGCAAAATCCGACCGACACGTACGGAACACAAGCCGAACGACCGAGCCGCACGGAAAACAGCAATCCGGCCGGAAAAACACGCGAATCGAACCGACCGACACGCACCCGGAACAAATCCGACCGAAACGTACCCGCGAACTCCAAACCGCAAAGTACGATGCAAGGCGCGAAAACCACGACCGAGTCGTACGGAGGACAAGCCGTACGACCGACACGCATACAAAACCGAGCCGAAGTAACACAAAACACCGCGACCGACGCGTACGCAGCATAGACAATTGCACAAACACAGCGTGAACAAAACGGAGAAGACCGTACGAGACAACTGCAGGGTCCGACTCGGTCACAAGAACGTTTCCAACATGCACAGAAAGTACTAAGGGAAAATACACTAAAAAAGGCCAAACAAGCAATTACAAAGCCAATAAATACTGGGGGGGGGTGGGGACAGAGGACAAAGACACACCCACAACTCCACCCATATAAAGGACACAAATCCCAACCATGATCCTTTGCAAATGCTATTCACCTGCCAGCACTCAACAGATAGCAACCACACACCCACAGCTCATCCCTCACACAAGCCACACACCATCAGCACACCAACAAATAGCTACCTCACATACACCCAGCAAAACACACACTCACACACCTTCACCTGCACACCAACACACACATCACTCACCATCAACACCCATCACCATGCCCCCAAAGAAGAATCACAAGTTCCTAGATTGTGAATTGGAAGTCCTGGTAGACGAGATCCTCAGGGTAGAGCCACAGCTGTTTGGCGCACTGGTCCAACAGACACCCATCTCCCAGAAAACAAAGCTGTGGGAGAGGATCATCAACAGGGTGAACGCACAATCACCATGTCTGCGCACAAAGACTGACATCCAGAACAGGTGGTATGACGTGTGCAGGAGGGTACGGGAGCTGCTGAAGAAGGACTACCTCCTGAGCCAATACACCGGCAGTGGCCCTCCTGCCAAGCCAGTATACCTCAGGCCCTGGGAGGAGAAGGTGCGGGCCATCCTTCCGCCAGTGAGCGTCTATGGACTAGAAAACATCCCAGAGCCTGGTGAGTACACAACAAATGTACACAATATTCTGCCACAATACACACACACATCACTGTCAAGGGGAGAGTCAAACCATGCACTCTTAGCAATTACACAGCAACCAGAACAGAATCATCCCAAAATGTGTATGTCAGTCAGATAAACACAACACATGCCATCTCAAAGTTATATTTAACCGTGTCATCACATGTACAAACACAACTACAACTACAGCTAGGCAGTGGCACAAATATAACTAACAAACACATCCAGACATGTAGCCACCACTACAACACCAACACACAGTGAAGACCACTGAAAGAAAGGAATTCTGTGTATGCTGGGCAAGTCAGTGTAGCCAATAGCATCATGGGAGTCGTAGTCACAGATATTGCTCACCCCCACAACTGTCCCATCAACACCACCATGAACCATGCACACATCACAGGGAGTGGAAAAGTACTCACAAGATGGCTGACACTGGGTACTGCTGTGGGGAGCACAAGGCCCTGCTGGCAACTGTGCAACAACCAACAGCAGGACACCACTGACTGACATCCTGAGAGACAACTTGCACTCCCTGCAATGGAAGCACGTTCCATGGTGGGATATCTGGCTGGGTGGGAAGGAGGACTCACAGCACTGACCATAGTCACAAGCACCTCCCCTCACACACCCCCTCAACACAAACTCCACATAATCCACCTGGGAGAATGCAATGCCTCACATCCTAACTCAAGATCCCACAAAGAACCACCACCCTGGGTTATGTTGTGTGAAGCACAGGGACACTGTTGGGACATTTAGCCAAACAACTGCCAGGACAACACTCCCAGCCATCTTGTCAGCACAGGCAGCCCACCCCACAGGGAAGCAGAGTCAAAAGGAAGGAAGGATGGGCATGCTGGGAAGGTGGGTGGAGGCAATAGCATGATGGGAGTAGTAGGCACAGATATTGCTCAGCCTCACAACTGGCCCATCAACACCACTCACAACCATGCTCACATCACAGGGAGTGGAAAAGGACTCACAAGATGGCTGACACTGGCTACTGCTGTGGGGAGCACAAGGCCCTGCTGGCAACTGTGCAACAACCAACAGTAGGACACCACTGACTGACATCCTGAAAGACAACTTCCACTCCCTGCAATGCAAGCACGTTCCATGGTGGGATATCTGGCTGGGTGGGAAGGAGGACTTGCAGCACTGACCATAGTCACAAGCACCTCCCCTCACACACCCCTCAACACAAACTCCACATAACCCACCTGGGAGAATGCAATGCCTCACATCCTAACTCAAGATCCCACAAAGAACCACCACCCTGGGTTATGTTGTGTGAAGCACAGGGACACTCTTGGGACTTTTAGCCAAACAACTGCCAGGACAACACTCCCAGCCATCCTGTCAGCACAGGCAGCCCACCCCACAGGGAAGCAGAGTCAAAAGGAAGGAAGGATGGGCATGCTGGGAAGGTGGGTGGAGGCAATAGCATGATGGGAGTAGTAGGCACAGATATTGCTCAGCCTCACAACTGGCCCATCAACACCACTCACAACCATGCTCACATCACAGGGAGTGGAAAAGGACTCACAAGATGGCTGACACTGGCTACTGCTGTGGGAGCACAAGGCCCTGCTGGCAACTGTGCAACAACCAACAGTAGGACACCACTGACTGACATCCTGAAAGACAACTTCCACTCCCTGCAATGCAAGCACGTTCCATGGTGGGATATCTGGCTGGGTGGGAAGGAGGACTTGCAGCACTGACCATAGTCACAAGCACCTCCCCTCACACACCCCCTCAACACAAACTCCACATAACCCACCTGGGAGAATGCAATGCCTCACATCCTAACTCAAGATCCCACAAAGAACCACCACCCTGGGTTATGTTGTGTGAAGCACAGGGACACTCTTGGGACTTTTAGCCAAACAACTGCCAGGACAACACTCCCAGCCATCCTGTCAGCACAGGCAGCCCACCCCACAGGGAAGCAGAGTCAAAAGGAAGGAAGCATGGGCATGCTGGGAAGGGGGTGGAGGCAATAGCATGATGGGAGTCGTAGTCACAGCTCAACATCCCCCACCACATGGCCCAGCAAGCTCACACTCACGCATGCACATCCCACAGAGAGTGGAAAGGCCCATCAAAGATGTCTGACACTGGTGCTGTGTTGTGGGGAGCACAAGGGCATGCTGGGAACTGTACACCAACCAACAGCAGGACACCACTGTCAGCCATCTTGCCATTGCTCTCACACCCACACACACTGAACTCCCCACAAAAGCAAGTAAGTATGGGAATGCTGGGAAGTGGGGTGGAGGCAATAGCATGATGGGAGTCATAGTCACAGACATAGCTCACCCCCACAACTGTCCCATCAACACCACCCTGAACCATGCTCACATCACAGGGAGTGGAAAACAACTGACAAGCTGGCTGACACTGGCAACTGCTGTGGGGAGCACAAGGCCCCGCTGGCAACTGTGCAACAACCAACAGCAGGACACCACTGACTGACATCTTGAAAGACAACTTTCACTCCCTGCAATGCAAGCACAGTCCATGGTGGGATAACTGACTGGCTGGGTGGGAAGGAGGGCCGGCTGTCAACAAAATACAACCAATGCAGACCATGTTCACACCCTAACAAATACATAGAAATGCCCAAATAATGCAGGACAATGTGCTACACCAATATCAACCCCTGACTGTGACAACTTAGGACAATGCAATGTACAGGCCCGCACCCAGAGGCACAGTCACAACTGTCAGGTGTGTCAACCATTGATGCCTGCAGAAACATAACATACATTGTGTGTGTCTCCCAAAAACAGGTGATGATGGGGACACAGCAGCAGACGCTGAGGAGTCCCAGTCCCAGGCTCAAGAGGATACGGAGCTCACTGGTGTCAAACAGCCTCTGCCCTCCTCGGATGAAGAAGACCAACCTGGCACCTCCGGTGCAAGTCAACATGCAGCACCAGCAGGACCACCAGCTGCACCCCCTGCACCCACCCCTCCAACGACTGTCACCACAAATACCATCCCTGCCGACATGGACAGAACAAGGAGCACCACCAGCACAGGGACCCTGGACCAACGTGGGGCCATGGACACCACCACCACCACCAACCCCCAAGGGGGACCAGGGTCATCTGTGCGTGCCACTGCACGCACTGCACATGTCGGCAGGGGTGGTGGGAGGGGTGGGAGACAGAGGTCGCTGCTTGCAGAGGTGTCTGGTGTGCATGATGACCCACAACTGGCACGCATAGCCAATGCGTACCAGTCCAGCACCGGAGATCTCAGCCAGGTAGTGGGGCTCCTCAGGGACATTAAACAGCAGCAGGCTGCCCATCATGCCCGCTTGGACTCACACATGTCCCGCGTGGAGTCCAAGTGGGACACACTGCAAGAGATGACGGTGGTGCATAGGGACATATTACAACGCCTCCGCCAGATGACCAGCAACTAGTCTACACCTCCCTGTGTGCCAACAACATCTGGTGCTGAAACAACTGCAACTGCCACAGGGAGGGAGGATGACTCTGGCGGAGAGTCCCCTGCACCGCAGCAGCCTGTACTTGAGGGGCCCCCCAAAGAAGAGGGGTCGTCCGAGGAGGGGCAAGTGAGAGGCCGATGGCCAAGTGCAACCCCCAGGAAGCCTGAACCTGTTCTGGATGTTCACCTTTGTGCGCAAACTGTTCACCCTGTTGACGGCAACACAACTCCCACACATGACATGGGGAGTACAAGTTGGACCAATGTCTCAGACAACTGTGGCCCCGATACTGGGGATTTTGTCTACCAGGACTTTCAATTCATCTAGGAACTTCTGATTGCAATATAAATGTACAGCACTAACCATCCTATGCACTATTCACACAAATGTATCACAATAAACACACTAATACACCATACTTGCCTCTGTTGTGATTCCAACGTGGGTGCTGTCATGGGGATGATGAACTGCAAAATTACACTGTGTATGCGAACTGCAACAGCAAGTACAACACAGGCATGTGAGTAATGGCAACGTGACACATATGAGGGAGACACACCACCAGGGCTACACAACACATACACACCTAGGCCATCTGACTCATTGCCTACACTGATGTTGCCAGGAAAGACGGTGCAATGCACAGACACCACACCTATTCCCAGTTGTAGTCAAGTAGCCCACAGGTGCAGTAAGCAAATGGCAGTCAAATGTGTGACCACAGACAACGCACATCACAAAGTGAAGCACAGGTTTATTACACAGTTGCAACATGTCGTAACCACTACAGATGCAAGGTAATCCCACCTGGCAGCGGGCACACAGTCAACAACTGTAGAAGGAAGGAAGTCCATGGGTGTGGCGCACATCACCTGTAGGGACACAACAGCTACCACCCTGGAAGTACAATGACGTCGTCGGTGGACACAGTTGACCAAACGAATCTGAAAGTACCCTGTGAAGGACAGAAATGACACACAGTCAAAAGCAATGGAGAACAGGACAGAACAGCAAAACTCATGCACAATACATGTTACAAGATACCCACCCAGAACCAAGTTAGCATGTCAACACTGTTGGGGAGTACAGACCACCTGTAAGCACACATCGCTACACACATCCAGTCAAGTAGCCCATGGACACACTCCAACAGCACCAGAGCACCACCTACACATATCATGCCAACTCACATCATTGACATGACACCTCGAGATACTCACATTCAGCTAAAGAAGTTGGTGATGAGCTGTGTGCGGACATCACCATCATCATCATCATCACTGGCATCGTGGTCCAGGCCAGGATCCTCCACAGGTGGCGGATGTTGGTCATTGTCATCCTGGATGAGAGGCAACTCCTTCCGCACTGCCAGGTTGTGGAGCATGCAGCAGACGATGATAATCCTGCACACCTTCGCTGGGGCATATGGGAGGGACCCTCCTGTCTTGTCGAGGCAGCGGAAGTGGCTCTTCAGGAGACCAAATGTCCGCTCAATCACTCTCCTGGTCCGACCATGTGCCTCATTGTAGCGCATCTGGGCTGGTGTCACAGGGTTCCTGAGGGGTGTCAGCAACCACGGCATGTTGGGGTATCCCGAGTCACCTACGGACAGACAAGTGCACATTAGCTGACTTGGAAAAGTGGGCGGAATACTACAGATCAGATCACACACAATGGCACAAAGTCAGTACACACCGACAAGCCTGGCACGCTGGTTCTGCATCTGTGCCATCATCCTGGGGATGCGACTACTCCTCATCACAAAGGCATCGTGTGCTGAACCAGGGAAACGGGCACACACGTGTGAGATGGTCATATCTGCAAGACACACCACCAGTGCATTGACCGAGTGGTAGTGCTTGCGGTTACGGTAGGCCTGCTCCTGGGCCTGTGGTGGTACCAAAGCCACATGTGTCCCATCAATGGAGCCAATGACATGCGGCATCCTCCCCAGGGCATAGAAGTCACTCTTCACGTCAGTGAGTCGTTGCAGTCTAGGGAACTAGATGTACCGGTTCAGGTATAGCAACATTGCCTCCAAAACATCGCGGAGCACACGGCTGAACATGGTCTGTGACATCCCACCAGCAGTCGCCACAGTATGTTGAAAGGTACCTGTGGCAAAGAAGTGTAGGGCTGCCATCACCTTCACCTTGGGGGTCAGCGCTGTAGGATACGGCCGGCCAGGCTGCAAATGTGGGGCCAACTGCACTGCCAAATCCTCAATCAGCTGCCTGGTGAAGCGGTACCGTCGGATGCTGTCCCATTCCACCATCGTTGCCAGGTCTGGGAATGGTCTATGGACAGCAGGAGCCCTGCAGTGCAGAGGAGAAGAAAGCAAGATTGTCAGTCACCCCACATATGCGGCATTGAACACACTCAATATCACATCATACATCATTATGAGGCACAACTACATGAAGTGTGCAGTTCCGTAAGGACATGTATGGTACATACATGGCCAACATCTGTCATCACGGTTCAACAAGTGGCATCAAGGCTGTGTCACAGTTCCCATCTCCTGCTGCCATGTCACAATCACCCCCCACAGTGACATGTGAGGACAGATGTGCCCCAGGCATCACAGCTCAACGACAGGTACATCCCAGGGACCCTGTATTGCCACATGGACACTGGCATTACATGGAGTATCATGTATACACCAGAGCAAAACAACCATGACCCCCACATGTAGTGGTTCCACTTGCCTCTGCAGGACAGACATGGACGTCTGTGACACACACATGCACAACATCAAAGTCCATGCACACACAACATGGATGTGGAGACTGTCTCCCATTGTGAACATGAAATCAGAGACATTGTAAACACTACATGCACACAGACTGTGGAGGACCATCACTATTGTGCCACTGGGTCACCCTGGCTCAAACATACCGTCCCACATGGGACTCACGGGGTATGTGACATGACATACACATACACCACCGTGAAATGTGACCATGGCACATGCTCAGATATGAACAGTTGCACCTCACAGTGGTCATGTACACGTAACACCCAGGATCCTGTCCCCATGAACACGTGCACAGCCTGGGGGTGGCTGCCCCCAGGTGACACCCACAGGACAACATGTACACCAACATACACACAATAGGAAATGCAGCCTTACATGCCTTATGATACAGTTTGGACAGGCTGTGGTGTTGTAGGTGTGCCCCTCACTCCCTGGGAGCTATTTGTGGCTGGCATATGTTCATCTGAGACAGGCATGGTGACATATGCCAGTCACTTGTACAGGGATGCGTTGAACAGCAATGGACCGATCGGTGCACCCGGCCGGCCCATTGCATTCAACGTGTGCGGGTACGCGTTGTACCCCTGTACGCATTGAACAGCAATGGATCGATCGGTGTTCCCGGCCGGCCCATTGCATTCAATGTGTGCGGGTACGCGTTGTACCCCTGTACGCGTTGTACCGCAATGGACCGATCGGTGCACCCGGCCGGCCCATTGCATTCAATGTGTGCGGGTACGCGTTGTACCCCTGTAAGCGTTGAACAGCAATGGACCGATCGGTGTGCCCGGCCGGCCCATTGCATTCAATGTGTGCGGGTACGCGTTGTACCCTGTACGCGTTGAACAGCAATGGACCGATCGGTGCACCCGGCCGGCCCATTGCATTCAATGTGTGCGGGTACGCGTTGTACCCCTGTACGCGTTGAACAGCAATGGACCGATCGGTGTGCCCGGCCGGCCCATTGCATTCAATGTGCGGGTACGCGTTGTACCCCTGTACGCGTTGAACCGCAATGGACCGATCGGTGTGCACCCATTGTCAATGGCCTAGCCTGGCAACGGACGCGTTTTCGAAATTCGAACGAGTCGGTTGCTGGAAATTCAGTTGGTCACACACAACAATGTTGCAAAATCATGTATGTCATGAAGTTGAAGATTTGAAGGATGCTGTGGGCGTGTATTGGTGCTGCTATTCCATGGATTGGCCAGATTCAGAAGATGCAAACGACTTGGACCTATCACTTTGGACACATGGGACAGTATCTGCCTCTGCAGCACATATATATTGCTGGCTGTTCCCCTGAGAGCTCACTTGCCTGCACTACATGCTCCAGGACGACATCTGCCACTGCACTGCTGCTGTCTCTGCCCCCTCTGGACCCTGCAATGGCACGTACTGTGGAGAGAGCCCCAGCCTTCAGCATTGAGGAGAACCAGGCCCTGCTGGACAGCCTACTTCCACAGTACAGCAAGCTGTATGGGACACCAGGGGAGCAGGTGAGTGTTCTGTGCACTGCCTTTCTGAATGTGCATTTTGTCTGACTAGCAAGGCTGAAAGTCTGCACGCCACTGGCTAGCAGGCTCACTGAGTAGCTGTCACCCCCATTGTGTGTAGTGACATGCACTGGACAGGTATGGTGCAGTGACAGTGCATTTGAACAAGGTTTTACTTCCCATGCAATGATACCATGTAGTGACTTCTGGCAAACTGTCCATGGGCAGCGTTGCACTGCCTGTGTACATCATGTGCCCCTGTGATTGAGACATGTATATACAACTGTGTCATGCACGGATATGTTGCATGTGTAGTAATGGCCTTTTCACTTTGTCATCCTCACAGGTTAATGCCCATCGGAAGCAGGAGATCTGGAAGGACATCGTCCGGGCTGTCCGGTCCGTGGGGGTCTACAAGCGCCGGATCCGCAACTGCCAGAAGAGGTGGCAGGACCTTCGGGGCTGGACCCGGAGGATTGCACGGGTCCAGCTGAAGCTGTCGCCTCCTCGCAGGAGGGGCGGAACACGGACCCTGACCCCCCACATGCTCCAGATCCTGGCGGTGGTGTTTCCAGACCTGGATGGGCAGCTGAAGGCCAGACAGCAGCAAGGAGCAGCAAGGAGGGGGTGAGTCAAAGACTGCACTGTGAACTCTGTATTACATGCTATGTGCCCTCCTCTGGCCTGGTTAAACTGCCACAGTACAGCAGTCATGTTGTCCAGGAGCCATGTCCCTCTATTGTGCACTGCCCACTCCTCATCTGATACCCAGGTGTGGCCCTTACATTCAGGGAATTGTGTCACTTGGGACTGTGTCCTTGCAGTTTGCTTCACTCAAGGTGGGGGACAGCATCTGTTTCCCTAACTCTGTTGTGGGCATCATGGGTGGGTCCATTGTTCACACAATGCCTGTGTTCAGACATGTAATCTGCGTGTTGCTTTGATATGCGGTCCACTTGCTGAGTTGAGCCACCACATGTGCCTGGGGTATCTGGCACACACCCATGCAGCGGGTGGGAACAATGTTTGGGCCCCAGGAGTGTGCAGATTATGTGTGTCACACATACATAGCCAGCTATCCACTGTCCAGGGCTCATCCCTCATTCATGTGGGGCAGGACAGTCATGCCTACTCCAGCCCATCCAATACACCTGTACTCCCACTCCCGTGTATCAGCTGACACGTTGTGCGCAGTGATTTGACCCCTCAGGTGTCTGCCTCTGTGTCAGTGTGCTGTGGATTTGTTGCCAGGACTGCTGGGGTGTTTCTCGGTAGGGGCTCAGCATGCCACTGGAGATGTGACCATAGGAGACGATACTTGTGTGTCACATAGGTGTTTGATCAGCTGCCCGTGCAGACTGGGGTATGCGAATGTGAAGTTCAGGCAGCTGTTTCCCATTCACAGCAGATTGTGAGGGGCTCAGGTTCAGAGGGTAGTGTCACAGGTCTCCCATATGTCCAATCGGTATGACCTGGACAGATGAGGGTTAAGATGATGTGTTGTGTGGGGGATGTACATGTGCACTTGTGCAGCTCCAGGACTTGCATTCCCCATGACCTACTATTGTGACACAGTGCAGAGTGTTGTTGTCTGGCTGCCAAGTCATACATCACTGAGACAGTGATGTATGACTTAGCAGTCATGCCTCCGCCATGGCATGTGTCTACTTATTGGTGATCCTGCAGGGGAGTGACATGTGCTACATGCACACCATTGTGGCGATGGCTATCAGGACATGGGTGCATCATGGTGTCTGTCGCTGGTATGCATCACATGCATTTCCTATTTGACTCTGGGCATCCCTTTCATCCGGAAACCTGTACTGACTCAGTGGCAAGAGTTGTGATGTGTGCATGTCCACATGCTACACCGTGTCCTCTGCACTGTCCAACTACTGTGTAGGTGGTGCATGTGTCCACACTGGGGTGTTGCTATCCAACAGACACCAGACAGATGGGTGCAAGGCCATGTGGGATGTGAGTGCCATGGTTGGCATCAGACTGACAATTGGCTTCTCCTGTTCAGTTAGGGCACTTTTAGCAATGTTCAACTAATGATGCCAGGGCTTGCTCTGTAATGTGCTGTGCTCACAGTGGTGTGTGCGTTTGGTGCAGGTGACTGATGTCTGTCTGTTTCCCCATTGTTTGCAGATACATCCACGGCCACGGAAGGGGACAGCTCCACGGACCAGGAGGAGCCGGAGAGCCAGACTGGGTCAGCAGCCGAGGAGTGGTCGGAGGGACCCAGTGGCACGGAGGGCGAGGGAGCCACACCGAGGAGTCCTCAGCAGCATCCACCTCAGCTGAGTACCACAGCGGCTCGGAGGATGACTCCCTTATGGAGGCGGGTGTCAGCAGCCACCACACCCCAGCTAGTGTTGCTGTCCCCGCCACCACCAGCACCACCACCGCCCTCCCATCGGCTCCCATTCCCCAGGTCCGTGGAGGCTCCCATGTTCGGGAGCGTGTCTCCTTCGGGCCAGGCACCGCACCCCCTGCCCCTGTGTCCCCTGCTGCCCTGAGTGAGGAGTCTGTGTACCTCCTTCGCCAGCTCCATATAGGGCAGACAGCCATGCTGAGTGTCCTCCATGCGCACACCGCTCTGTTGACTCAGCTGGTGTCGTTCATGGAGGGCATCTCATCGGGCATGTCTGACCTACAGAGGGGCAATAGGTCCATGGACTCCTCCCTGACGGCAGCAGTGTCCCTCCTCAGACAGTCCCTCACCCCTCCTGCCTCTGCTCCATCCACACTCCCCAGCACCTTACCCGTCCCAAGCACACACACACCGGCACAGGCACACACCAGCACACACACGTCCAGCACACAGACACACACGCCACAAACAAAACGCATACGCATGCACAGTCAGGGGACTGAAACCAGACTCACAGGGGATGGGGCCCTGGAACACACACACGCATCCACAAGCACTGCACAGTCCTCAGTTGCCTCTCCCTCCAAAGCACCCTCCCTTGCCTCACCTGCAACCCCAAAGTCACAGCGGCTCTTCCTCTGTGACCTCGGCCTCATCCCCTACGATCCAGCTGCTCCAGCATCCAGGGGGAAGAGGAAGCCCACCCACACGGAGCAGAGTGCCCCTCGCCCCCGGACACCCTCCCCCAGGCGCAGACAGACTGAGGCCCCCACCCGCAAGTCCCCCGGAGTCATAAGAGCAAGACCCCGCCGCCGCCCTGCAGCTCAGGCACCAGGTCTCCTTCCTCCATCCCTCAGGCCCCCACTCCACAGGTGCCCCCACCACACCCTGCCCCAGGTTCCCCCACCCACAGATATACCATCCCCAAGAGGATCCGGCCTTCTCCCCTGCCACTTGCTCTCCCGGCACCACACCCCCCGCTGCGCTTGTCTGTGCCACTGATGTGGTGAGGGTGTCCTCCCCCTCTGTCCAGCCCACCTTGCCTGTTCCCCATTCTCCTCCCCTGGAGGTAGGCACTGCAGTGGAGTCCACTACCACCCTGTCTGACTTGGGCACTGCAGTGGCGGACCTGTCCACTCCATCTGCAGGGTCCACTGCAGTCGTGCCGGCACCCACAACATCTGAGTCATGCCCCCAGTTGTGCCGGCACACACCATGTCAGACACCTCCACTGCAGTTGTCAGTGGCTCTCCAGCACCCACCACCCCTTCCCTGCCTCCTCCTGGTGAGCCCTGATCCTGTCCCTGCGGTGCCTGGCCTGCCCCCCGGTTGCCCCTCCTAGTGGATTGTCCCTGGTTTTGTGCAGTGCAGGCATGCGTAGGGTGACATCTGCCACTGTCATCCTGTATTGACTTACTTGATGGACTGGCCATTGGCCTTTGTTGGAGCATTACTGTTCTCTGAGTTTTTGGACACACATATGCTGAATAAAGCAACTTTCTGTTCTCTAGTGCTTATGCTTCTGATGTACATTTTGTTGATGATGCTAACCATGCCCTTGCTGCAGTGATGGTGATATTTGGTCTCATGATAATGAAGTGTTACTGTGCAGGAACACATGTGGTCCAGGGGAATGTGTCCTATCCTGTGGTGTATCCATGTCATCCTTAGCAGCATCTGAGGGTGTCATGTGTTCAGTATTTGGCAATGGGATTTCCTACTTACATTAGCAATTTCACATCTGTGGCTTCCACCCCTGCACATCTGTTGTGCCTGCCATTGTTCAATTCGTCTACTTCCCTGACCGTGTGGCCATCTCCACTGGACATGCAGGTTTGGGCATCAATGGGGAAGGACTCATCTGTGTTGTCAGTGCAGCATTGCTATACAAGTGTGTTGGATCTGTGCTGATGATTTCGTTGGCACTCCCATGACCAGGCTGATGTGACGGGAGCCTTCATTTGGTGCTAATTGTTGATTGTGTGACCAAGTGCTCAGCTGACATGATGGGGCCCTACTGAGGCAACATATGGCACAGCTTTCCTCATACAGGAGTGGAGTCCCCTCATGGCAGTGTGTACTCCTGTGACATTGCCTGCGCCCAAGGTGTGTGTTGTATGAGCATGTCTGTGTGTTCACTTCCATTTTGCTGTGCATGCTGGGATCCCTAGTGTTGTACCTGTTTGTGATGCTTGCTGAGTTGACCTATGTTCCCCAAAGTCTTCTCCCTGGGTTCTCTGTGATGTGGGTGCATGGCACATTACTGGTCATCAGGGTGTCACCCATATGTGTGTTTGCTGTCAGGGCTGAGTTTGTGTGCAGACGCAGATGGGTCACAGTCAGGTTTCCCCTTGGCACTTGTTGTTTACACCTGTCATGTGATTTCCAGTTTGTGTTATCTTTCAGTGATTGTGACACGTTGTGTGTGTGACTGCTGGCACTCCTCAGGGTCCGGGCTGCAATGTTGGTTGTTGTCTATGTGTGTTCTTTGTGGGTGACCTTGGCTTCTTCATTGGTGTGTGACTGTGGCTGGGATCCCATTGGTTGGTGTGGTATTGCCGTCATGTCCATGTACAGCGTAGTGTGCAGTGTGTCAGACATTCAGGAGTCTTGTTGAGTGGCCATGTGTGATGTGTTTCTGCACCTTGGTTCCCACCCACCACCCTGGGATTGTCATGGGTGCATGTGCAATGTCACCAGTGCATGTGTGCTTCACTGCTGCACATTGTTGGAGGTCGAGGTGTGTGGTGTTGAGTGTGTGCAGATGAGAGTTGTTGCCCGGCTAGACCCCTGCCTCCATGTTGGCCTTGGCTTACTGGCCGTGCTGATTGATTTGTGCTTGTGTAGGTGTGATGGTAGTTTGTTGCTCAGGACACATGACTGTGGTTCACAGTGTGAACGACATTTAGCTTTGTCATCACAGTGGGATTGTAATGCAGCCCAGGGTCACCACATTGTGGGGGCCCTGGGGGTAGTGCTGTGGTGTGTCTGTGTCTTGCTGTGTCAGTTGCTGTTCCTACATGCTTGTGTGACATGTGTGATTTGTGCTCCCTCTCATCTGACAATGCCTGATTGCCCACATAGGGGATTTGGATCCATGAGTTACCTTTGTGTGGCACTGTATGCACATCTGTGTAATTGGTATTCAGGCTTCCTCATGTGTTGTGTGGTTGCCTGGGGACACTGGCACCCCCCCCCCCACCTGTTGTGTTTGATGTGCAGTGTGGGTCTGCCTGTTTGTGTTTGTGCATCTGCACCACTGCATTGGCATATCTTAGGTGTGCCATTGGCTGTATGTTGTTTGGTGGGTTTCCCCTGCTGTCCCTGGGACTCCTAGGTCATCGGTCAGCACAATGATCATGGTTTGTGTGTCCCATTGCTGCCATGGTATGGTATCTGTTCACCTCACATCTACAGTCTCCACAGGGTATCTGCATTTGTGTGCCCATTGGTGCAAATATGTGGGTCTGCATTCTGATGGTCACTTCTGTCATTGTGTCATTGATGAATGTTGACAGTGTCAGCCCCCATGGGTGTTGTTTGTCTGCACATGGCCAAAGGTATGTCTTATTTGCACTGCAGTATTTGCCTCCCCCAATCTATGTTGCAATGGGACACATGCACTACTTTGCCACTGATGTGTTTTATGTTCTGTGACCAGGAATCATCCATGCAGTTTGGCAGTTGCAGCTTTTCTTTGTCAACACTTGCATTTTGGTCACAGTGATGATGGGGGTTTGGACCCCATTGCCACAATGTTCAAAATGTGCTTCAGCTATGGACCCCACACTTACCTTTTGGTCACTGTGATGATGGGGGTTTGGACCCCATTGCCACAATGTTCAAAATGTGCTTCAGCTATGGACCCCACACTTACATTTTGGTCACTGTGATGATGGGGGTTTGGACCCCATTGCCACAATGTTCAAAATGTGCTTCAGCTATGGACCCCACACTTACATTTTGGTCACTGTGATGATGGGGGTTTAGACCCCATTGCCACAATGTTCTGAATGTGCTTCAGCTATGGGCCCCCACACTTACCTTTTGGTCACTGTGATGATGGGGGTTTGGACCCCATTGCCACAATGTTCAAAATGTGCTTCAGCTATGGACCCCACACTTACCTTTTGGTCACTGTGATGATGGGTGTTTGGACCCCATTGCCACAATGTTCAATATGTGCTTCAGCTATGGACCCCACACTTACATTTTGGTCACTGTGATGATGGGGGTTTGGACCCCATTGCCACAATGTTCAAAATGTGCTTCAGCTATGGACCCCACACTTACCTTTTGGTCACTGTGATGATGGGGGTTTGGACCCCATTGCCACAATGTTCAAAATGTGCTTCAGCTATGGACCCCACACTTACATTTTGGTCACTGTGATGATGGGGTTTTGGACCCCATTGCCACAATGGTCATGGCCTGCTTGCATTGTGGGGGCCACACACATATATGTGTGGCACATGTGATAGGGGGTCACATTGTATGTTCAAAGTCATGTTCATTGTTGTAGGCATTTGGCACAGTCTACACACGCTTGTCATGGTGTTGGGGGGATGTCTTTTTCTTGCATTCCCTAGGTTGTGGTGTGCTGGTTGTGTCATGCATTGTCCATCCTATGAGTGGGGGTGGTGTTGGTGGTAGGCATCCAGCCCCCATGGGTAGAGGTGGTAGTAGTGACAGGCATCCAGCCCCCATGGGTAGAGGTGGTAGTAGTGGTAGGCATCTGGCACCCCCATGGCTAAGGGTGGTAGTAGTGGTAGGCATCCAGCCCCCTGGGTAAGGGTGGTAGTTGTGGTAGGCATCCAGCCCCCTGGCTAAGGGTGGTAGTAGTGGTGGGCATCTGGCACCCCCTGGCTAAGGGTGGTAGTAGTGGTAGGCATCCAGCCCCCTGGCTATGGGTGGTAGTAGTGGTAGGCATCCAGCCCCTGGCTAAGGGTGGTAGTAGTGGTGGGCATCTGGCACCCCCTGGCTAAGGGTGGTAGTAGTGGTAGGCATCCAGCCCCCTGGCTAAGGGTGGTAGTAGTGGTAGGCATCCAGCCCCCTGGCTAAGGGTGGTAGTAGTGGTGGGCATCTGGCACCCCTGGCTAAGGGTGGTAGTAGTGGTAGGCATCCAGCCCCCTGGCTAAGGGTGGTAGTAGTGGTAGGCATCTGGCACCCCATGGCTAAGGGTGGTAGTAGTGGTGGGCATCTGGCACCCCCATGGCTAAGGGTGGTAGTAGTGGTAGGCATCCAGCCCCCTGGCTAAGGGTGGTAGTAGTGGTGGGCATCTGGCACCCCCTGGCTAAGGGTGGTAGTAGTGGTAGGCATCCAGCCCCCTGGCTAAGGGTGGTAGTAGTGGTAGGCATCTGGCACCCCCATGGCTAAGGGTGGTAATAGTGGTAGGCATCCAGCCCCCCCTGGGTAAGGGTGGTAGTTGTGGTAGGCATCCAGCCCCTCTGGCTAAGGGTGGTAGTAGTGGTAGGCATCCAGCCCCCCTGGCTAAGGGTGGTAGTAGTGGTAGGCATCCAGCCCCCCAGGGTAAGGGTGGTAGTGGTGGTGGGCATCTGGCACCCCCCTGGCTAAGGGTGGTAGTAGTGGTAGGCATCCAGCCCCCCTGGCTAAGGGTGGTAGTAGTGGTAGGCATCCAGCCCCCCCTGGGTACGGGTGGTAGTGGTGGTGGGCAAGTGGCACCCCCTGGGTAAGGGTAGTAGTAGTGGTAGGCATCTGGCACCCCCATGGCTAAGGGTGGTAGTAGTGGTAGGCATCCAGCCCCACAGGCTAAGGGTGGTAGTAGTGGTAGGCATCCAGCCCCCCCTGGGTAAGGGTGGTAGTAGTGGTGGGCATCTGGCACCCCCCTGGCTAAGGGTGGTAGTAGTGGTAGGCATCCAGCCCCCCCTGGGTAGGGGTGATAGTGGAGGTGCGCATCCAGGCCCCTGTGTGCATATGTGGCATTGGTGATGGGCATCCCGCCCCTATGGTGCTGCTGTTGCAAGTAAATTCTGCATCCCTCTGTGTGTGTGTGATGTGTCGTGTACGTGTTGTATGTTTTTGTGGTTGGTGTCTGACTTACCTTCTGCGCCGTACGCGTCCGTGCCTGTTCCGGTAGTAAATGTAGAATATTGGTAGGATCGGAACGAAGGGATTCATGGTTGGTTCGTCTCGTTCGTCTTTCTCGTTGCTTCGCGTCGTCCTTGTCGCTGGCGTGTTCGCCTCGTAGCCGTGGATCGTGTTGTGGCGTGAATCGGAGCTTATGTGCGCCTCTCCCGGAAGCTTTGACGTGCCGGACGTAGCGACGGGTTCGGCGCGCACGGAAAGCGCATCGTACTTGTCCGGCCGGACGGGGCTGCATTTTCCCTTCCGTGCGACTCGATTCGGGCGTTTCCGGATTCGCCTCGGTCGGAGAACAGGACCTGGATTGGGTGAGTACGACTCGGCCGGATTCTATGCTGTTGTGCGCATCGTACTTGCTCGTTCGGAATGATGTACGGATCGGTCGGGAAACAGGCATTCGCATGGCTTTTTTCCCGACCGAATGGTATTGGGTGCGCCTCCGACCGAGATCGGAATCGGCCCCAAAGTGTCTACACATAAAAACAAGTTGTGTTTTATGTGTGAATTTTCGTTTTCACATGCAGATAACTGTCCCGCCATTGGACAGATATGTAAGGCTGTGGTAAGGAGAACCATTTTGTGACATCATGCAAAGTGAAGTAAAAAGCAAGAGCATCGCGGCGCGAAGACAAAATGGCTGCCAGAACTTTCCAGAAGCAACGTTCGACGCACACCCACAAGGCCAAGCGGCAACATCAGTTGAGGCAAATCGACAATGAACGAAGTTGCTCGTCATCTGAATCATCGCCAAACTGTTCATATGCCTTGACATCGAGTGAAAGAGAAGAAGATGGTTGTGCCATGTTGATGTTTACCTCAGAGAAATGTGCTCATGTTAGACCGGCCGCATGTGGAAAAAAATGTCAGTCACATACAAATCGACATACTAAAGCACAAAAGTCATACAAACATTGTCCAAACATTACATTGAAATTAAATGAATGTGTGATACCTTTTATCATCGACAGTGGTGCCTCAATAAACATAATGCCTGAAGAGAAATATAGTAGCTATATAGAGCTATCTAAATGCAATTACAATATAACACAATAGTGAACTGTCTCCATTACCGTGACTCACATCATCAAAAACAAAAGTGTATACAAGTTTCGTTTGTCGCGACGATGAAACACAAGAAAACGAAGGTGCAGGCACCCATCCATGTGCTTCAAGGTACAGCGTCAAGTGCCTGTCTACTTAGCTTCAGCACAGCTGCTGGAAGGGGATTGAGCTCCATGAATTACAACATGAATGCTCCTCATGAAATAGTAAGTCAATTCCCTTAATTGGTTCATGGGTTAGGAAATCTTAAGACTATGAAAGTGAAATTGCATATTATTGAAGATGTCCGCCCTGTTGCTCAGAGACATAGACAAATTGTTTTACACTTAGAAGAAGCTGTTGAAAAAGAAACTTGAATCGTTACTAAAGCAAGACATTATTGAGCGCCATGGGTTTCTCCCATTGTGGTAGTGCCCAAAAAGGACAGTAAAGGAGCTGTACGCATATGAGTTGACATGGGTCAAGAGAACGACATCCACATATTGATGACGTAATAACAAAGTTAAACGGTTCCAAAGTGTTCTCTCGCCTTGATTTAAACAAAGGTTATCATCAGTTGGACCTTGATGAGAGTTACTGGTACATTACAACATTTTCTACAATGGTTGGCACATTTCCAAAACGTTATTCGACGTATCATGCAGCCTGTTGTGAATGCATTCAATTATAGAGATTACATTGATTTTTGGAGCTACCCAAAAGGAGCACGATAAAGCTCTCACACAAGTCTGTCGTTTACTTATAGATGCAGGTTTGACATTAAATGCAGACAAATGTGGGTTCCACAAGAAAAAGTTGAAGTTCTTTGGCCATATTTTTTCAGATGGGGGCATGACACCTGATTCTGCAAACGTACAAGCACTGTCAAATGCTAATCCCCCAAAAGATGCTTCTATGATACGGTAATTTCTTGGCATGCCCATTTACTGTTCACAATACATAAAAGACTTTTCTACTGTAAGTGTTCCATTACGAGAGTTGACAAATAAAAATATTTCATTTAAATGGTCACAAGAATGCGCAAAAAATTTTAAGAAAATCAAACAAGCCATCGAAAGTGCTACAGAAATGGCTTACTTCAACCCAAAACTTCATACAGAGGTTGTTGTTGATGGTAGCCTGTTGGGTTAGGCGCTATTCTTGCACAGCACAGTGGACATCCAAATGCACAAAGGCATATTGTGGCATATGCCAGTAGAAGTTTGTCCCAGACAGAGCGTGCTGTATCACAACCTGAGAAAGAGAGTTTGGCTGTGGTATGGGTTTGTGAATACTTCCATGTGTTCTTGTTTGGAAAGTCTTTCACATTGGTAACTGATCATCAAGCTTTACTAACTATATTTGGCAATCGAAAAGTCAAGATGCCTCCTCGCCTTGTAAGATGGGGGTTACGATTGCAAAAATACAATTATACCATTGTGCATGGTACAGGAAAGGATCAGAATCCTGCTGACTACTTTTCAGGAGTTCCTAAACAAGGTCAAGGTACTCCATCCAAGATGACTGAGGCCTATATCAATTTCATTGTCAGAACAAATACACCAGCTGCCATATCGTTAGCCCAGGTTATCACTGCTACAAGTCTGGATGCGGCATGCTGAATTTGAAAGAGATAATTAAACATCAGTCATGGAGCTGACACATTTGACCTCTCTCCTATGAGGCTGAATATCAAAGATACAAGAACGTTAAAGATTAACTGTTTATAACTCAGGAAGGAGTCATACTACTAGGGTCGAGAATCCGAATTCTGTAGAGTCTGAGACAGAGAATGATTGAAGTGGCTCATGAAGGTCATCATGGTATAGTTGCCATAAAGAGAGCTCTTCGAGATCGAGTTTTGTTCCCATACCTAGATGTTCGAGTCAAAAGGAACTCAAGGATTGTCATCTATGCAACTGCCTATCTATAAATGTGACTCAACAAATGTTGAAAATGTCGAACTCCCTAAACATACATGGGGGAGAATAGCCATTGACTTCTTTGGTCCACTTGATAACGGGCATCATTTACTAGTAATCTTGGATGAATATTCTCATTTCCCACTCACAGAAGATCTTTCATTTACTACGCATGAACGAGTCATTGAGAAACTGGAATATATCTTTGCAACTTGGGGCATTCCAGCCATTGTGAAGTCTGATAACAGCCAGCCCTTTAATAGTTGGGAGTTTGAGGATCTCCTACAGCATCTGAGCATAAAGCATCAGAAGAGTACACCTCTGTGGCCGCAGGCCAACAGACTCATTGAGCATTTTATGAGTACACTAAAGAAAACTGTACAGTGCGCAACTCTAGAAGGGCTCAAGTTGAAAATGGTTCTGAATTCTACCCCTACGAGCCTATCGTTCAACGCCGCATTCGACCACTGGGGAAGCTCCTGCGACATGGTTGTCATGGCTCTCCTGAACATGAAAGATACCTTAATGGACCAACTAATGAGAAAGCAGTGAAAGCACCACACATATGAAGGACTTGGTTAACAAGCAGAAAATGAAAACCTATGCAGACAAGAGGTGAAGGGCAAAGAACCTCCTTTTCCAAGAAGGAGATACTTTGATCGCCCGGCAGATGCGGCGAAGGAAGTCTGATGCTCCCTATGACATTGAACCCTTTTGTGTGGTATCCACTAAGGGACATATGGTGACTGCCCAGTGTTCTGGAAAATCTGTAAACAGAGACTTTTCTCACTTTAGGCATTTAACTCATCGGTCTCCTGATCAAAGTGGTGAACAAAAGACTGAGTTTGAAAAGCCACTAACTGTTGTCGTTTCTTCAATGTCTTTGAAGACCCTTGATGCTGAAGACAACAGCTCTCAGCTTCCAGTAACCAGATCAGGTCGTATGATTAGAGCGCCAAAAAAACTAATTGAAGAAATGTAAATGTATGTATAATATACGTGTAGGTTTTAATTTATCAGAGGGGGAGATGTAGTGTCTTGCGTGTTGTATGACGGAACTCTTTTGGTTCCTACATTACTCCATAGAGATGTGACGTCATTGTTATAGCGGAACGCAATAAAAGCTTAGTTTAGAATGTTGAGTTTGCAGTTGCACATGGCAGAATAAAGACTTGTAATATTAAGCTCCGTGTGTGGCGTAGTCATTGGCGTGTACCCAGGCTGGGGTAAACGCTACAATCAGGTATGCAGGCCCCTCACCATCTCTCTTTATTCATATCTTCTGCCCCATGATAAGGGCTTTTGGCCACTCTCAGCTCTTCAGGGAGCAGGTAAGCTCTCCAGGTCATAGGGCAGGTCTCCCCTGAGCAAGGCAGACACCAAGTTGCAAGGGTCGTTCATTTTACAGGCTCCTGTCAGCTTTCCTTGATACCACTTCATCAGTCTTGTGAAGAAAAGAAAACAAAACATCCAAGCTACTCACCATTGAGGAACAAATGTGTACTTGTTTAGAATCCACAAAATAGCATATAAACATATATGTAGTGAAAAGACCATATGATAAGCCATTCAATTGAAGAGAAACATAAAATTCCTGAACATGCTGTTGGACTGGGATTGTTCCATGTGGGGTGTGCAGTCATGGTGCCATGTTTTGAGTGCCCAACTGCGACTATTTTGTGTCCCGGTTTTTGCTGTTGGCTCTAGGCTTACGCTACTATAACAGGTGCAGAGACTTACACCTGTACCTGACACAAACAAAGTCCTGGAACTGTCCAGTGACCTGGAGGAGTGCACCAAGCGTGCCCTCATATTGCTGACAGTGGACTACCACCCCTGTCATGGGTTTAGCATGTACTGTGGTGGTGGCAACATACCATGTTTTGTGAATCCACAGTCATGACCATACCTTTTATCTGTGTTGCCAACCCCACTTGTGTAAAGTTATGCATCAATGTGTAACATAGATCCTAGTACAAACATCCCAAGTGGATTTTGTGTGTTTGTGTAGTGCATGCAGTATGTGAAAGAGTGAGCCAGAGTATTGGAGGCCTGCAGGTCCAATTTTGGAAGCCCCTAGCCTGCTCTTGTGCACAAGCTGTAGGTGAGATTGTTTTAAAAAACAGTAGAAAAGCATTATTGTCAGTCCTGAAAATAGAGGAAAGAGACAAGGCTCCTTTAGAAATTCAATTAAGCAGCTCCTGCTGAGTGGAGCTGCTGATTAGTTTTCCTATGGTACTGCCATTTGGTAGGTGGCCAGGATGGCACTCTTGTCTCTGTTGTTTGGAGCGAGAGAGATCTTTTAGGTGAGGCTAGCCTTTTGTCTTCATCCAGATCAAATTTCAGCATGACTGGTGAAAAGACAGTTGCAGGTACCTCACGCCTCTTTGGGCCTCTGTTGTAGGCACTCCAGACTGGAGACTACCCTGCTGTGAAGAGCATTACTCTACACAAAGGCTTTGTCTGGAGAACAGCCTAGAGAGGACACTTGACAGAAGAACCGCCGCAAACCTGCTTAGAGATTGCATACAGAGAATCCATATTCCTTATCTGCATTGATTGCATAATAGTGGGAGCTACTTACATCCTTGTCGCTCCAGTTCCAAGTCCTTTCACCAAGGAAGGGAGTATTCCGCAGCATATTCTGAGAACTGCTGTACAACCAGTTCTGGTGTCTGTGTGATAGCCAGCTTCCCAGAAGAGACGGCACATCACCTGGAGTCATGACTTGCTGGACAAGATGTACCGCTGACCTGGAGCACCTGGAAGCCAGCCTGCCTGCTTAGAGAGTGAAAGACCTTGTCAAGTCGCAGGAGGTCCAGAGAATGCCACAAACCCCCAGACTCTAGTGTGGAGCGTAGCCCAGGAGAAAGAAGACAGCAGAGAGCGATCTGCAAGTCTGAAGAGGGTGGGTCAGTCTCTCCAGAAGTGCAGTTCCAAGAGGGAATTGCAGGCAGACAGCCAAGCTTGCCATTATGCAATAGGAACAATCATGGTTTACCTTGCTGCATAAATCAAGAGCTGTGCCCATGGTGAATGTATCCACTGAAACCCAGAGCTGACTTTGCCCGTGATGGATGTCGCCATCGAAGCCAAGACTTGTTTACATGGAGGTCACCACTGGAGTATCTACGAAGTGCATTCCGAGACTGCTAGCATGCTGCTGTGAAACCTGTGTAAGTGCCTGACCATCTGCAGCCCAGTGATCCAGAAATGTGTCTGATGCTTGCCATGAGCCCTCACTGACTCCTGTTACCTTCATTCACTGAAGGACTCATGGCTACGGCTCTGGCTGCCCCATCCTGCTGTGGTCTACTTAGATCGACGGCCACTCCAGCAACCATGCTGTCTCATCCTTGAAGCGAGCAAGATAGAGACCTGCATTGTGATGAGACTGTATCTAGGAGGCTGTACTGAACTGAGCACGACCATATTTGAACTGGGGTAACTGCACCCGAACCTTGATTAATGTCTCACAAAACTGACCTAACGGGGACCTGTTAAGACTCACAAGAGGAGGGACTCATGTAAAAGAGAGAAGAGGAAGATAGTAAAGACAGTATGCATTAGCCCAAGTGGCAGTGCAGATTATTGTACCTACAGCAGTATACCGTTTTAAGCGTGTCTATTAAAGTATGTTTCTTCTCCAAATAAAGCACTGGTTTGGACAAACAGATATTGCTCTGCTGAGTGATCCGAGTTTCCAAACTCTCTGAGAAGCGTATGACTGCTCCAAAATGCTACCACTGAGAGTCAATTGCTGAAGGGGTTGTACGTGGCACTGCTTATAAAGCCCTAGGAGGGCAGACTCGGGGTCATCCAAGACAAATTTCCCCTGCCCCTATAGCTGAGGTCCAGTAGCTCCTGCTTGCTCCATGCCCCCTGAACTGAATCTGACACCTAGCCAGAAAGTGTACGTATTCAGAGTGTCCAACTATACACTGTAAGCTACCTACATCTATGTAGTCAGCGTCATTCACTTAACACTAAGTTTTCAATGGGAGTCAAGGGCACAATGAGTGCAGGCAGGAATGGTGCAAGAGTCTTGGCACTAAAGAGATTAAAGGAATAGAATGAAAACAGGGTGTTTTGAATAAAACTAATACTGTTATAAAACCCACTTCATTACTTTTGGATAATCACCAGTACTCCACATCACATGCCGTGACATGCCATAAACCTATTTGTTAATCTTGAAGCGTTAATGTACTTAAGTTAATGTATAGTGCTACCACGTGTGTTTTAAGCACCTTACTGGATGCGTTTCAATACTTCTGAGCTGCACTTTTTAAGTCTGACTTGACAGCACAGCTGTCGCCATACCTTGTGTGATCAACACAAAAAAGATTTAAGAAGCACAACTGTCAGAGAGACTTTGGCTCCACCCACAATGTTTACCTTGATTACAGCATTTGATTGGGCAGAACTTGTGTGGTGCTGCTGAGAAAGAGTGCAGTACTTGTGGCACTCCTATTGACGCCTGAGTGGTATTTCTCTCCTTAAATGGCTGCCCCATTAAAACACAATAATGTGGCAGCGTGCAAGAAAAATACCCTCCACAACGATGTAATATAACTGGCTAAGAATACTGCTCTGCTCTGTCAGCAAGCACCAGTTTATTTGGTAGATGTATTGGTGAAAAGAGCTTCCGAATAAGGGATTTCCCCCATCCAAAATGGTTGCTATATCCACTGTGACATCGCAGTGGCATCTGAGTCTGTTTGTTTTTTCTTCTCCATTTGCATTAGTGACATTCAGAACAAATATGATTGTTATGTCCAACCCTCCTGGCACTCCAGAAGTGCTGCTCACTGTAGCCTTAGCCTGTGGTCCTGTCACAACAGCCTTATGCCAGCCCCTCCTCTTACACCAACCTGCAGCCTTAGTACACTCTGCCAACTTCACCTGTTCCCCCATGGCCTGCTCCCATCTCACACAACAGCTGCAGCAGCCTAAGTACGCTCTCACCTCCGGTACAAGCCCGTGCAGAGCGCTACTGTTATGCAGGCCAACAGGCTCCTGATTTTGGTCTACATCATGGATTCAGAACCAGCAAAAACAGCACGTCTGGCCAAAGGTGATCCCACCACCTTTCTTCACACCGGCTTGTATGAAGGCCAATGGAGCTCAGTGCAGGGCCAACAAGTGCCTCTTGAGCTGTAATTTCTTCCCTCCAACTGCACCACACCCTTAGCCTGCAGTCCCAGTCAACCCCACCAACTGCCTCAGTTGCAGTGTTTCATCTTTAGCCTCTTGTGGTGCTCTCTCCCCTACTGCCTTTGGCTGCTTTCACCACTTCCTCATGGCTAATCCCCACATCCTAAGACTGATCCTGCCTCCCAAACCTGCCCCCACAGCCTCAGTTGAGTCTCATTTCCATACCATCACACAGTTTTAGTACATTCCCTCCTCTTGCACTGGACCTGTATTTACAGATGGAACTGAATTGGCATCTCATACTGCAGGAAGATCAGGTTTTCTATAGATGCATTTGTAGGCATGTGTGCATGTTCACAAGTGTTGGGTAGTTTAATGTGTGCTGTGGCAGAAGTGTGGTGTGTCAGTGCTGAGTAACGGTGAGTGCAGGGTTAAATGAATACCTATTTAAGTGCAGTGTGAGTGGTGAGCCCATGTGAGAACTTGGTGACCAGGGTGCTCTTGTGAGCGGATCGGGAGAGTAAAAGGTGAGCCCATGTGAGGGCGGGATGACTAGTGAACCTGTATGAGTGTAGCGTGAGCTGTGTGGATACAGGATGATTTGTCCCTAGATACTCTAAAAATTCACCATGTGTAGGAAGCTGGCTCTGTATATACTATACCAAAGTGAGGTATAGTGTGCACAGTCTCCAGTGGATCCCCAAACGTAGGCAGAGGTCAAATTAGATAGCACCTCACTCTCTATTTGTGGTAGTGTGGTCGAGCAGTAGGGCAGTATCAGAGGACAGTGTTAAGCATTTGTTGTACCCACTCAATCAGCAAATGATTTCACACACTCAAAGACTGAACTTCCGACCAATTGGTTTTGTATAAAAATATTCTTTTGGTTATTTTATTTCCTAGAACCAAGCAAGCCTGGCACAGGTAAGTTGATAAATACATTGCAGTAAATATACAGTTTGAAATGCAGTTGTAAATGTACTTTGAAATGGTTACAGTTTGAATTACTGGTAATGCAATACTGTGAAATGCTGTACATATAATTTGTATCGATTTTGCAATGAAAATTACAGGTAAGTTACTTTTACATTACTTTTGAGATTACTTTTTAGATTACTTTTTCTACTCAGTGTGATATGCCTAGATATCACACTGGGACATTTCCTAGAGAAAAGGTAAGTAAAATCAGTTTTGCACAATTGTTATTTTTCAGGTTTCCATACAAATCAATTCCACACTTAGAAAATTTTTCAGAGAAAAACAGTCAAAGGATTCCTATGGAGAGAAATGAAGTTATCAGTTACCAGGTAAGTAATCGGTCTTTGGAGTTGAGCTTCTGGGTTTAGAACAAGGGTTCCCCCAGGGTCAAGGATGCACTCTCGTTACACCCTCAGCGGCACTAGGGCGGCCGGGTGCAAAGTGCTGAGGCCCAATGTTATCCAATGGGGGATAGGGGGCCTCCGGTTGGTGGCTGCTGGCAAGCAGGCCACTGGGTTGTGGGAGCAAAGCTACTGGACTTTAGCTCAGGGCAAATGGGGAAACAAAGTAGCACCAAAGGTGCACCCTCAGCGACACTAGGTCGGCCGGGTGCAGGGTGCTGTTTCGACGTCGGGCGCCCTGTTGGTTTCAATGGGGAACCTCCGGTTTGCAAAGGCACTGCAGGCTCGGGGACGAAGGTCTTCTGAGTGCGACCACCACTTCGAGAGGTAAGTTGGGAAGTTAGGGGTTGGTTAGGCACCGTCGGTTTGGGCACACAAGGCCGTGGGGCGTCGGGTGCAGGGGTGCCTTTTGGGGTCAGATCTTCTTACCAGCTCCTGGTCGCGGTTGGGGGACCTTCTGGATTTAGGCTTCAGGCGTCGGCTGGAGGCTTGAGGCAGGTCAGGGGTCACCGGATCTCGGGTCAGGATTGGTGGGGGGACCTCCTCGTTGTGTTTGCCCACTTGAGCTCGGGCCGTGGACGGCGGGTGCAGAGTGGGGCGGATCCGCGGTGTCCGGCCGGAGCCAGAGGTTGCAGATGAACAAATCCGGTGTTCACGGGAGACAGAGTCTTTGTAGTTGGAGGCAGGAAGGTCCTCCGGGGTTTTCGAGGTTGCTGGCTGCAGGACACACCGGGATTTCGCAGGAGCAGGTTCGAGGGGGAGACAGGCCGGTAGGGCTGGGGCGAAGTCAGTGGGCGTCTTCCTCTTGTTAGCTGCTGCACGGCTGTTCGGTCCTTCTTCTTCTTCTTCTTCTTCTTGCAGGTTCTTGTCTGAGGAAGCAAGATTCAGGTGTGCCCCTAAATACTAGATTTAGGGGCGTTACAGGTAGGTAAAAGGCAGGGACCAATGGGTCCCTTCCCTGGGGTGGGTACACCCCCTATTATGCCACCCTCCAGTGGTCGGGGGGCATGAGCCTGTCCCTGGTTGGCTGAGTCCCCCCATCTTCAAGATGGCGTGGACTGAGAGTTGTGCTTCACCTCGCCTCCCCCAACTGAGGGGTGGAGTTGGCAGAGGTGGGCACACCTCTCTTCCTCACTTGTTTTTCCCGCCGGTTCTCCCGCCCAAAGTGGGGGTCAGAACCAGTGGGGACCAGTTGCTGAGAGCAGCAAGTGGCCTGGGGAAGCTCACAAAGACGGCGAGCCTTTGAAGCTTCCCCTTCGTGAACCCTGCCCATCCTGGGGGAGGAGGCTTGGCACATCGTCCCAGGATGTGCATTGTTTCAGGCCACAGAGAGCAGCAGGCTCTCGACCCAGGGGTCCAGAAACATGTATGGTGGTGGCAGCTTAAAGCAGCCACTCAGCCTGGACACTAGAGGTGGGTTAGTTTTCAGGGGGTATCTCTAAGATGCCCTCTGTGTGCATTTTTCATTAAATCCCACACTGGCATCAGTGTGGGTTTAATGTGCTAAGAAGTTTGATACCAAACTTCTCAGTTTTCAGTGTAGCCATTATGGTGCTATGGAGTTCGTAATGACAAACTCCCAGCACCATATACTCTTAATGGCAGCACTGCACTTACAATGTCTAAGAATGGACTTAGTCACTGTAGGGGTACAGGGCTCATGCACCTGTACCCTCACCACTGGTATAGTGCACCCAGCTAGAGGGATGACTGATCTATGCCAGGGCAGTGGGTTGTAGGCATGGCACACAGAGATGTGTGCCATGTCGACTCTTCACTTTGTTCTGCACCAAAACACGCAGCCTGCAAAGGCAGTATGTGTGTGTAAGGGTACAGGACCTCTAAGGGTGGCACAATAAGTGCTGCAGCCCTTAGAGGCCTTCTCAGGTCACAGTGCCCTGGGTACCTGTGGTACCATTTACCAGGGACTGACCTGTGGCCAGAGATGCCAATTGGGTTTAGGCTTCAATGCAGTTTTAGGGAAAGAACATAGGCCCTGGGTACCTGATTAGCAGGAGCCCAGGGCACACTCAGTCAAAGCACATCAGCAATTCAGCAAAGAAGTGGGGGCAACCATGCAGAAAGGGGGCACTTTCTCACACAACCCCCCCCCCCCAACAAAAGAGGATGAGACTAACCTTTCCCTAGAGAGTCTTCATTTTCTAAGTGGAAGAACCTGGAAAGTCCATCTGCATTGGCATGGGCAGTCCCAGGTCTGTGTTCCACTACAAAGTCCATTCCCTGTAGGGAGATGGACCACCTCTGCAGTTTAGGATTTTCACCTTTCATTTGCACTAGCCATCTGAGAGGTCTGTGATCAGTTTGAACTAGGAAGTGAGTACCAAACAAGTATGGTCTCAGCTTCTTCAGGGACCAAACCACAGCAAAGGCCTCCCTCTCAATAGCACTCCAACGCTGCTCCCTGGGGAGAAGCCTTCTGCTTATAAAAGCAACAGGTTGGTCTTGGCCTTCATCATTGGTATGGGATAGGACCGCTCCTATCCCTAGCTCAGAGGCATCAGTCTGCACAATGAACTGCTTGGCATAGTCTGGAGCTTTGAGAATTGGTGCTGAGCACATAGCCTCTTTCAGGGTGGCAAAAGCCTTTTGACAACTAACTGTACCGTTTACCTTCTTGGGCATCTTCTTGGAGGTGAGTTCTGTGAGGGGAGCCACAATGGACCCATATCCCTTCACAAACCTCCTGTAATACCCAGTCAAGCCAAGGAATGCACTGACTTGGGTTTGGGTTGTTGGAGCTGCCCAGTCCAGGATGGCCTGGATCTTGGGCTGTAAGGGTTGTACCTGGCCTCCACCAACAAGGTGGCCCAGGTATACCACAGTTCACTGTCCTATCTGGCATTTGGATGCCTTGATAGTTAGGCCTGCAGTTTGCAGGGCATTTAAAACCTTCCCAAGGTGGATCAGGTGATCCTGCCAGGTGGAGCTAAAGACAGCAATATCATCTAGATAAGCTGTACTAAAGGACTCCAATCCAGCAAGGACTTGATTCACCAACCTCTGGAAGGTGGCAGGGGCATTCTTTAAACCAAAGGGCATAACAGTAAACTGATAATGCCCATCAGGTGTGGAGAATGCTGTCTTTTCTTTTGCTCCTGGGGCCATGCCAATTTGCCAGTACCCTGCAGTTAAGTCAAAGGTACTTAGAAATTTGGCTGCACCCAATTTGTCTATCAACTCATCTGCTCTTGGGATAGGATGAGCATCTGTCTTGGTGACAGAGTTGAGCCCTCTATAGTCCACACAGAACCTCATTTCTCTCTTTCCACCCTGTAGATGAGGTTTGGGGACTAGAACCACTGGGCTGGCCCAGGGGCTCTCAGAGGGTTCAATAACCCCTAACTCCAGCATCTTGCTGACTTCAGCTCTGATGCTTTCCTTGACTTGATCAGACTGTCGATAGATTTTGTTTTTAACAGGTGAACTGTCACCAGTGTCCACATCATGGGTACACCAGTTTGTCTGACCAGGGGTCAAGGAAAAGAGATCTGCATACTGCTGCAAGACTTGCTTGCAATCAGTCTGCTGTTGGGCAGAGAGGGTGTCTGAAAAGACAACTCCATCCACTGACCCATCTTTTGGGCTGTATGAGAGGAGGTCAGGGAGAGGTTCACTCTCTGTCTCCTGATCCTCATCAGTCACCATCAGCATGGTGATGTCAGCCCTGTCATGAAAGAACTTTAGGCGGTTCACATGGATAACCCTTTTGGGTGTCCTGCTTGTGCCCAGGTCAACCAAGTAGGTGACCTCACTTTTTTTTTCTAGGATAGGGTAAGGGCCTCTCCATCTGTCCTAGAGTGCCCTTGGTGCCACTGGCTCCAAAACCCACACCTTTTGCCCAGGTTGAAATTCAACCAGTGCAGCCTTTTGGTCATACCAGTGCTTCTGAAGCTCCTGGCTGGCGGAAGCTTTTTGGATGCCTTTTCCATGTACTCAGACAATCTGGACCTTAGGCCAAGCACATAGTCCACAATATCTTGTTTGGGTTCTTGGAGAGGCTTCTCCCAACCCTCTTTTACAAGACAGAGTGGTCCCCTCACAGGATGGCCAAACAGAAGTTCAAAGGGGAAAACCCTACTCCCTTCTGTGGCACTTCTCTGTAAGCGAAAAGCAGGCAGGGTAAGAGAACATCCCATCTCCTTTTGAGTTTTTCAGGGAGCCCCATAATCATGCCTTTCAATGTCTTGTTAAATATCCCAACAAGGCCATTGGTTTGTGGGTGATATGGTGTAGTAAACTTGTACTGCACTCCACACTCTTTCCACATGTGTTTAGGTAAGCAGACATGAAGTTGAAACCTCTGTCTGAAACCACCTCCTTAGGAAACCCTACTCTGGTGAAGACACCAATGAGGGCCTTGGCTACTGCAGGAGCTGTAGTAGTCCTAAGGGGAATTGCCTCAGGGTACCTAGTGGCATGATCCACTACCACTAGAATGAATTTGTTCCCTGATGCTGTGGAAGGTTCAAGTGGACCCACTATGTCCACACCTACCCTTTCAAAGGGAACCCCCACCACAGGTAGTGGTATCAGGGGGCCTTTGAGGGGCCACCTGTCTTGCCACTGGCCTGACAGGTGACACAGGAGCTGACAAACTCCTTTACTTTTTGGTGCATCTGGGGCCAGTAAAAGTGGCTAACTAGCCTTTCCCAAGTCTTGGTTTGGCCTAGATGTCCAGCTAGGGGAATGTCATGAGCTAAAGTTAGGAGAAACTCCCTGTACTTCTGAGGCACTACCACTCTCCTAGTGGCTCCAGGTTTGGGGTCTCTGGTTTCAGTGTACAGTAGTCCCTCTTCCCAATAAACTCTGTGGGTACCACTGACATCTCCTTTTTCCTGGGTAGCAGCTTGCTGCCTCAGGCTTTCAAGAGTTGGACAGTCCTGCTGTCCAAGGCACAGCTCTTCCCTAGAGGGTCCCCCTGGGCCTAAGAGTTCAACCTGGTAAGGGTCAAGCTCCATGGGCTCAGTTCCCTCTGGAGTGTCCAAGTCCTCTCCCTGAGGAGAGGGGTCCTGATCCTTTTGCTGTACAGAAGCTGGTTCCCCAGTCTTCTTACCTTTTCTCTTGGAAGATTGGGCCATACTTTCATGCTCCAACACTTCTTTTTCACCCTGTCTCTTGCTCTGTGCTCTTGTTTTTACACACACCAATTCAGGGATATCCAGCATTGCTGCATGGGTTTTCAGTTCAACCTCAGCCCATGCTGAGGTTTCCAGGTCATTGCCAAGCAGACATGCAGCTGGTAGCTTTGGAGAGACCACTATCTGTTTCAGGCCAGTAGGAGCCCCCCCAGTCTAATGTCACCATAGCCATTGCATGGTTAGTGGTAACACTGTCAGCATTGGTGACTGGGTAAGTTCTCCCAATCAAGTATTGCTCAGGGGAAACCAGTGTGTCTCTCACCATAGTGACACTGGCACCTGTATCCCTCAGAGCTTCTATCCTAGTTCCATTAATCCAAGGGTATTGTAAGTACTTCTTTAAGTTGGGTGGCCACACAGCTACAGTGGCAAACTCAACTTCCCCTTCTGAAACTAGAACTGCTTCAATGTGCAACCCGATTTGCTCTTGGCACACTGTTGATCCCATCTGGAGACTTGCTACCCCAGGAGTAGCTGTAGTAGTACTAGGGGCCTTCTTGGTTGGGCGAGCAGCATCTCCAGTTAAGTGTCCCAACTTCTTACAGTTGTTACACCAGGCCTTTAAAGGATCAAAGTTCTTTCCCCTGTACCTATTAATGGACTGGGAAGAGTTTTGGGACCCACCCTCCTGTGCAGGTTTTTGGGGCCCTTTTGAAGACTCAGGCTTTTTATCTTGGGGATTCTCATCACCTTTCCCCTGTGGAGGTTTTGTAACCCCTTTCTTTTGGTCACCCCCAGTGGTTGTTTTTGTCACCCTTGTCTTGACCCAGTGGTCTGCCTTCTTTCCCAATTCTTGGGGAGAAATTAGACCTAGGTCTACCAAATGCTGATGTAACTTTTCATTAGTGCAATTACTTAAAATATGTTCTTTCATAAACAGATTGTAATGTCCATTGAAATCATGCACATTGTGTCCAGTTAACCAACCATCTAGTGTTTTAACTGAGTAGTCTACAAAGTCAATCCAGGATTGGGTTTGGGTCTTGTGAGCCCCCCTGAATCTAATTCAATATTCATCAGTTGTGAGTACAAATCCCTCAATCAGAGTTCTCTTCATGAGGTCATAAGAACCAGCATCTGCCCCTGTAAGGGTCAGGAGTCTGTCTCTGCAGTTACCAGAGAACTGTTCCCAAAGGAGTGCCCCCCAGTGT
The DNA here is from genome assembly GCA_963921515.1 of Calotriton arnoldi. Classification (NCBI taxonomy): domain Eukaryota; kingdom Metazoa; phylum Chordata; class Amphibia; order Caudata; family Salamandridae; genus Calotriton; species Calotriton arnoldi. The sequence goes on from CAWUFW010001567.1 coordinate 741,692, forward strand.
GACTTATTCACTTTTCTCATGTCACAAGCCCTCTCAAAGGCTGTGAACCATTTTGTGATATCATCACTCTCTTCATATTTAGGGACAATCCCTTTGGGGATTTTAGGATCATAAGATTGCTCTTTATCCTTATTAAGTAAATTGCTGCCACCATTGATGGGTGGTAGGCCCATCTCTGCTCTCTCTCTTTCTAGAGCCAGCAACCTGGCTCTAGATCCAGACTTTTGGTCAGCCTTACTAAAAGGCTGTCCTCCTCATTGAGGCTGTCCTCAATGTCCTCAGTAGTGCCTGACCCACCTGTGTGGGATCTAGGTACTGAGAGGTTGATTCTTGGAGTCAGGGCCACTGGAGCCCTTTTCTCCCTAAGAAGTGGAGGGGGTTGATCTACCAGATCATCCTCTTCCACTCCTTCTCCATCTGACTGGTCTTCACCATTTTCAGATGGGTGGTCCTTAGCATACCCAGCCAACAGCTCCTGGAGCTTTTGTTTGGTGGGATGGGGACCCATTGCTATGTTTTTAAGTTTACATAGGGACCTTACTTCCTTGAAAGACAAGTGAAGGTAAGGGGTGAGGTCGAGCTCCTCAACCAAGTTCTCTATGTCATTGTGGTTATTTTCACTAACAGCTGGGTTCTTGTTTTGGGACATTGTTAAAAAAAACTTCTAACCCCTCTAACCCTAGCTAAAGTGACTTTTTATTTTTCAAAAATTCTAAAGGGACTTAACCAAGGCCCTAACAAGACTTTAAGTAGTTTTGCAAAAATGCCAATTTGAAAAAATCAGAATTCTAAAGACAATTTAAGAGTTCGGTCGTGTGATCAGGTGGTAACCAAGTAGTCCAACAAATGCAAAGTTGTATATCCCACCGCTGATCCACCAATGTAGGAAGCTGGCTCTGATTATACTATACCAAAGTGAGGTATAGTGTGCACAGAGTCCCAGTGGAACCCCAAAGGTAGGCAGAGGTAAAGTTAGATAGCACCTCACTCTCTATTTGTGGTAGTGTGGTCGAGCAGTAGGGCAGTATCAGAGGACAATGTTAAGCATTTGTTATACCCACTCAATCAGCAAATGATTTCACACACTCAAAGACTGAACTTCAGACCAATTGGTTTTGTATAAAAATATTCTTTTGGTTATTCTATTTCCTAGAACCAAGCAAGCCTGGCACAGGTAAGTTGATAAATACTTTGCAGTAAATATACAGTTTGAAATGCAGTTGTAAATGTACTTTGAAATGGTTACAGTTTGAATTACTGGTAATGCAATACTGTGAAATGCTGTAAATATACTTTGTATCGATTTTGCAATGAAAATTACAGGTAAGTTACTTTAACGTTACTTTTGAGATTACTTTTTCTACTCAGTGTGATATGCCTAGATATAACACTGGGACATTTCCTAGAGAAAAGGTAAGTAAAATCAGTTTTGCACAATTGTTATTTTTCAGGTTTCCATACAAATCAATTCCACACTTAGAACATTTTTCTGAGAAAAACAGTCAATGGATTCCTATGGAGAGAAATGAAGTTATCGGTTACCAGGTAAGTAATCGGTCTTTGGAGTTGAACTTCTGGGGTTAGAACAAGGGGGTCAAGGATGCACTCTCGTTACACCCTCAGCTGCACTAGGGCGGCCGGGTGAAGAGTGCTGAGGCCCAATGTTATCCAATGGGGGATAGGGGGCCTCCGGTTGGTGGCTGCTGGCAAGCAGGCCACTGGGTTGTGGGAGCAAAGCTCCTGGACTTTAGCTCAGGGCAAATGGGGAAACAAAGTAGCACCAAAGGAGCACCCTCAGCGGCACTAGGTCGGCTGGGTGCAGGGTGCTGTTTCGATGTCGGCCGCCCTTTTGGTTTCAATGGGGAACCTCCGGTTTGCAAAGGCACTGCAGGCTCGGGGACGAAGGTCTTCTGGGTGCGACCACCAATTCGAGAGGTAAGTTGGGAAGTTAGGGGTTGGTTAGGCACCGTCGGTTTGGGCACACAAGGCCGTGGGGCGTCGGGTGCAGGGGTGCCTTTGGGGTCGGATCTTCTTACCAGCTCCTGGTCGCGGTTGGGGGACCTTCTGGATTTAGGCTGCAGGCGTCGGCTGGAGGCTTGAGGCAGGTCAGGGGTCGCCGGATCTCGGGTAAGGATCGCCGGGGGGACCTCCTCGTGGTGTTTGCCCACTCGAGCTCGGGCCGTGGACGGCGGGTGCAGAGTGGGGCGGATCCGCGATGGCCGGCCGGAGCCAGAGGTTGCAGATGAACAAATCCGGTGTTCACGGGAGACAGAGTCTTTGTAGTTGAAGGCAGGCAGATACTCCGGGGTTTTTGAGGTTGCTGGCTGCAGGACACACCGGGATTTCGCAGGAGCAGGTTCGAGGGGGAGACAGGCCGGTAGGGCTGGGCCCAAGTCAGTGGGCGTCTTCCTCTTGTTAGCTGCTGCACGGCTGTTCGGTCCTTCTTCTTCTTCTTCTTTTTCTTGCAGGTTCTTGTCTGAGGAAGCAAGGTTCAGGGGTGCCCCTAAATACTAGATTTAGGGGCATTACAGGTAGGTAAAAGGCAGGGACCAATGGGTCCCTTCCCTGGGGTGGTTACACCCCCTATTATGCCACCCTCCAGTGGGAGGGGGGCATGGGCCTGTCCCTGGTTGGCTGAGTCCCCTCATCTTCAAGATGGCGTAGACTGAGAGTTGTGCTTCACCTCACCTCCCCCACCTGAGGGGTGGAGTTGGCAGAGGTGGGCACACCTCTCTTCCTCACTTGTTTTTCCCGTCGGTTCTCCCGCCCAAAGTGGGGGTCAGAACCAGTGGGGACCAGTTGCTGAGAGCAGCAAGTGGCCTGGGGAAGCTCACAAAGGCGGCAAGCCTTTGAAGCTTCCCATTCGTGAACCCTGCGCATCCTGGGGGAGGAGGCTTGGCACCTCGTCCCAGGATGTGCATTGGTTCAGGCCCCAGAGCGCAGCAGGCTCTCGACCTAGGGGTCCAGAAACATGTCTGGTGGTGGCAGCTGAAAGCAGCCACTCAGCCTGGACACTAGAGGTGGGTTAGTTTTCAGGGTGCATCTCTAAGATGCCCTCTGTGTGCATTTTTCATTAAATCCCACACTGGCATCAGTGTGGGTTTAATGTGCTGAGAAGTTTGATACCAAACTTCTCAGTTTTCAGTGTAGCCATTATGGTGCTATGGAGTTCGTAATGACAAACTCCCAGCACCATATACTCTTAATGGCAGCACTGCACTTACAATGTCTAAGAATGGACTTAGTCACTGTAGGGGTACAGGGCTCATGCACCTGTACCCTCACCACTGGTATAGTGCACCCAGCTAGAGGGGTGACTGATCTATGCCAGGGCAGTGGGTTGTAGGCATGGCACACAGAGATGTGTGCCATGTCGACTCTTCACTTTGTTCTGCACCAAAACACGCAGCCTGCAAAGGCAGTATGTGTGTGTAAGGGTACAGGACCTCTAAGGGTGGCACAATAAGTGCTGCAGCCCTTAGAGGCCTTCTCAGGTCACAGTGCCCTGGGTACCTGCGGTACCATTTACCAGGGACTGACCTGTGGCCAGAGATGCCAATTGGGTTTAGGATTCAATGCAGTTTTAGGGAAAGAACATAGGCCCTGGGTACCTGATTAGCAGGAGCCCAGGGCACACTCAGTCAAAGCACATCAGCAATTCAGCAAAAAAGTGGGGGCAACCAAGCAGAAAGAGGGCACTTTCTCACACCATGTCCTTGACAGTTGGCAATTGGGGTTTCAGGTGTAATTTGAACTTTGATTATCGAAGCTGATCCTGCACCAAAATGTCATACTTTTGGACATGCGGAAAGTTACTTTTCTAGAGGTGGGAGAGCCATTGCAGACCAGAGCCAGAGGCCAGAGCCAGATGCTGAGCTCTTGTCTGGAAAAAGTCCTCTTGGGACTTCGAGCCATGACTTCATGTGGCGTCTACTACCCAAACCCTTATAACAGTCAACAACCCCTTCCCCTTTATCTAGTGGCTAAATTGTGCACTGTGAAACCAAGAAAACTGGTTTCAAACACAGTTTACCTGCTAGACAAAATGCGTTTTGCCGTAGGTGTACGACACTGGCTCTCTATATAGTGCACAAAAATGAAGCTCCCTGTGCAGAGAGTCCAATGAGACCCAGATTGGCATACAGAGGCAAACGTGATAATACTAACCCTCTATTTGTGGTAGTGTGGGCGAGCAGTTAGGCTTATCAAAGGGTAGTGCTAAACATTTGTTGTACTCACAGAGGCAATAAATGAGACACACACTCAAAAATAAATCCGAGACCAATTTATAAAAATAACACCGATTTTTATGTAATTTTTCAGACCAAGAACTTCATTCTACAAAAAGTACGTTTTAGGATATGAATTTTAAAAGTTCGCAAAATGAATTACTTTTGTGTGCAATTATGCACCATTGACAACAATCTGAAGAAATAAGAAAATGCATATAAAATCACACAGTTGGCTCTCAAAGTTCACCTTCAGGATTTATGTATGTGGCAAGACCAGGCCCAATGTTCAAAACAGCAGATTCTCTGGAGAGTCCCGGATTCTGCAGGAGCAGGTTGCTGAGGTCGTTGGTAGCTGGTGCGCTACGAAGAAAGGGGCCACTTGAAAACACACTTCACAAGAGGAGTTAAAGGTAAGTCCAGGGGTTCCACTCAAAGGAGCAGGTCGCAAGGGCCTCAGGACCACAGGAGCACATCTGGTTTGTCTGTACCCAGGCCGGGCGAGCTGGGTACCCACTGTCCTCCCACCAAATGTGGAGCAGGAAAGGGGGGATGGCATCCTCCACTAGCTGGAGCTGCCTGGGTAGCATTTCAAAGGCGGCATCGCCTTTGAAGCTTCCCGCCTTGGAAGGCCATCCTGGCCGGGGGGAGGTGTGAAGCACCACTGCCCAGAGCAGGCTTTGTTTCTGGCCTCCGAGAGCGCTGGCTTTCAGCCCATGAGGTCAGAAACTTGTCTAGTGGTGGCAGGCTGGCTAAGGCAAGTCAGAGACCGCACCAGTGCTTGGCAGGTTTTCAGGGGACCCTCTAAAGGGTCTGCTTTGTGCATTTATTAATAACTCCAACACTGGCATCACTGAGGATTTAGTAAGACCAAACATCTTAGGGTACAGTGAAGTCATCATGGAGCTAGGAAACGTGTAATGACAAGTATCCCGCCCATGTACTCTCTATGGCTTTCCTGTGCACTTACAATATCAGGCAGATATGTCCACACATAGGATATAGTGCACTCTGCCTAAGGGCTGTAAGGCCTGCAGTAGGGGTGATTTATTCATACCTCATGCAGTGTATGGGGGCATGGTTCACAGGGATGTGTGTCATGTCTACTCTTCAGTTTTCTCTGCACCAAGACACGCAGACTGCAATGGCAGTTTGCATGGTCTTGGTGAGGGGTCCGTAGGGTGGCACAATTTGTGCTGCAGCCCTAGTGGACCCTCTTCAGTCCCAATGCCCCAGGTACCAGGGGGACCATTTACTAGGGACTTATAGGGGTTGCTGAAGTTGTGCCAATTGTGGTACAGTTTTAGGGAAAGAACACTGGTACTGGGAACCTGGTTAGCAGGGACCCAACATGGTTGTATGTTGGAACCACGTAATCCCCAACCATGCATGCCTAAACAATGCGGTCTTAACAACGACTGCGTCTTAACCACGCATGCCTTTACCACGCATGCCTTTACAAAGAATTTAGTTGTAATGGAATAATTGGCAAAGGCATATGCGCGGTTAAGATTCTGCCCTAGCCCCTGCCCTGAGTCCTAAAACCCAGCCACCTGCCCCGAGTTCTACCCCGACCCCAGCCCTAAAAACAGCCCAGCCCCCTGCCCTGACTCCTAAATGCGGACCCCAGCCCTAAAAACAAACCCCACCCCAGCCCTAAAAGCACCCCAGCCCCATACGCCCTCTGCCCTAAAACCGTCCCCGTCGTGAAAATCGACTCAGACCCCCCTACCCTAAGCCCTAAAACCTTGACCCCAGATTTAAAAAACATCCCAGCCCGCCACCCTGAGCCCTAAAACCGTCCCCCCAGCCTTGAAAATCGACTCAGACCCCCCCCAACCTAAGCCCTAAAACATTGACCACAGATTTAAAAAACACCCCAGCCCCGCCTTGAGCCCTGAAACTGTCACCCCAGCCTTTAAATTGACCCGAGCCCCCTGCCCTAAGCCCTAAAACCTTGGCCCCAGACATAAAAAACACCCCAGCCCCCCGCCCTAAGCCCTAAAACCGCCCCTAGCCATAAAAAGTACCCTGACCACCCACCCTGAGTTCTAAAACCCCTGATAAAATAAAATAAAAAATAATAAATAAAATAGAAAAATCATACTCACCAAGCCGTTCCTCATCCGGACAGGAAGTCAACTCCGACCTTCCGCTCAAAGTCTAGACCGCTAACAACCACTAACGTCTAAACCACGCATATGCGTGGTAAAGGCATATTCGTGATTTATAGGTGCGTAGTACTGCCTGCATAGCGGCGTAGTTAAGATTGTTTCCCACCCAATACACCTCAGTCAAAGTTGCATCAAAAATCAGGCAAAAAGTGTGTGGGGAGGGGGTATACTGCAACAAGCACCTAGTTTCTCACAGTAGGCAATTACCTTATTTCACTGTGCCTTCATTTCTTTTATTGTCCTTTTAAGAGTACCTTTAAAAAACCTCAGTTTAGGATGTGTCCTCTGCAAAAACTCCACTTTTTATTTTATTTTAATAGACTTTATAATGTTGCTAATATTTTATAAAAATTTAAGCGGGGTTCACATGACAACTGACTTGCCTCTTAGTTCAGTAATAGCCAGAGCCACTGGAATTGTGTGGCAGAGGAGGACCAAATTATGCAGCAGTTTTGATTAAATTATAGGGTAAGAAAAGGCAAATGATTAGGCTTAATAGGGTGCATTTTGTGATAGTATTTCTTCATTATTTTGTAATTTTACACAGGGTAACACTGTCTCTGGAAATATTTCATCTTATTAGTACCAATTTAACACCTAAATTAAGCAATCAGCAACTGAAATATGACTACTTAACCTTTCGAAGGACCTTCCACAGCGCAGGAACATGTATCGCCATGTTTTGAGTAACTTTTGATCTGTTTGAGCTAGAAACTATTTTTTTTGTTGAAATCTAAAAATTATGGAGCAGACAAAGGATTATGTGGCAAATGCTGCAAAGCCATTATTATTCGAAAAATGCTGCGGTCCCAGAATTGCATAATTCCAGTGGCCCTGCTAATAGCATCATCATTGCAGGCATGAATGTTTCAAAGTTTACGTTTAGGAACTGTGGCTTCTGATAAATGTCACAGTCAATGCAGAAAGTCATACTAGTGTACAGAAGTGAAACGCTTCCAAGTTCAATAAATGTACTTTTTGAAATTTGGGTCTTTAGCACATTTTTAAATGACAAATTGTATACCACGCAGAGGGCTCAGTTCCTTTTTTGGAGCTTAGAGTCAAACCAGAACATTTGCTGGGCTCTGGCTAAGCAATTCCTATTAATGTGCTGCTTGCCTACACTGTATTGTTCATGAAATTCTGTCTCCAACTCTGGCAACAACAGCCCATAACAAGAGCGTGGACAGCAGGGAGGTCCTTAAGAACTTAAAGCACACAAAGGCTCGTGGACTGATAAATGGTCTTTTAAAGACCTGCAAAATACTTTGGAGGAGGCCTAGACATCAGCCCCTGCCCAGTCCCAGTCCAGGACAGTTAAAGAACTGCTTGTCTACTCCACAGCCCGGGCTACGTCGGACAACAGGGGAGGGGGGTAAATCCCTTTCAGCCCAATGGGTGTTGTGCGCCTGCTCCCCTGGCACAACAGGTGTCAACACTGCCTTCTTGTCACCCCATTGAGTGCTGAGTCCTTTTTTGATGTTTGGGGCAATTTGCGCTTCAGCCTTCCAGTCGTGTCCGGCATTAATCGCAGGTGGAGGGTCGCGCGGGGTCGAGTGGTAAATGTAATAATACATTTTAAAAACGTACCTGTCTGCCGGCTGGTCGGGTCCTGTGTTTTCTCGGCTCCTGCTCCTGCTCCTGCTCTCCTGCCTCCGGCATGAACAGGAAGCAAGCAGCCTTCCTCCCCTAAGCCAATCACAACGCTGCAATGGCAGCGTTGTGATTGGTCGGAACGGCGCCCAGCCATGCATTGCAGCCTGCACGGAGAAAGGGCAGAGTGCGCATGACTGATTTGAGTGGCAGCAGAGGGCCGACCAAACCAGTCATGCTCACTCAGGAGTGGGCACACCACTCCTCCCCTGCCCAGCCATGCTCGTAGAGCAGCCCCGCTCACCTGCCCACCCGCAACCAAACACTTCTGCTTTCTTGCAGTGCGAGAAGCAGAAACATAAAATGGTAGTTTTACCATTTTATGTTTTTGCTTCTCGCACTGCGAGAAAGCAGTGGAGCCGCTCCTGAAATTAAGCAAAATTTAGTTTTCTTTGAGATGGAACAATGTGCTAGGCAAGAAAGTATGTGTGTTTTATAAGACTGGCACCAACGATTGGTTTGCTGGGCTAACATCACCCTCTTCCCAGCTTTCAGAAGCAGGCAGGGGTGTTGAAAAAATACCACAGTTTTTTCATTTTTTAAGTAGTAATCAATTTTTCCTATTTTTGTGGTTCCTACTGACTTGCATTTTGTGGTGGATACGGGTATGACATCCATAGGTGAACCCAAAAAGCTCTATATTTTTGCAAAATAGACTAGATTATGAATTCATCAAGGCATCATTTGCGTAGATCACTTATGGCTTTCTAAAATAAAATAATCATTAAAATCAAAACATAACGACAATAAGTAGAAAAAATAGAAATAGGTGAGAATGTGCTCATCTGTAATATTTTACAAAACGTAATATACCATTATGTCTGTCAGAGTCTTCTGGTCGGAGGGATATAGAGCGTTGGTTGCCAAAAACACATGACACCTAGAGCCATCAGCTGAGCTGCAGAATAAAATACTTTTTTATTGTGTATCGACAATGCATCAATTCAAATGGTAAAATGTAATGAATGAAAAATGGGTATAAAGTAAACCTTCGCATTTTTTAAATGTGCCCATAATCATGAGTTTAGGAATAGGTGCTATTTTAAATCCTCTGAATTTGGGCTTCGCTATATTATTGCGATTCAAAGGACATTTTGCAAAATGTGTTTTCTTGCACATTCGTTTACATGTGGAAGTAAAAATTGGAGAACCATTCAGTTGATATTCACAAATGTTCTATTATCTGTGTTCCCACACTTCACTCATTAAAAATGGTACCCAATTTGTATGGGTGCGTGTGCCTATCACTTGAGATAAGAAAGACTCCAAACTTCAACAAGGAATGTTCCATGTTTTTATTTTTTAATTCACTCATTCTGGTGATGTGATGTGTAGCTGCAGTACGTGTGTGTGCCTGGGCTTTGCTGGAACTCGTAGAAACGTATTAAACCCAAACACTTCTGCCTGCCTGTAAAGGGGCCACAGAGTGTAGATAAAAAGAGAAGTTCTCTTTGCCCCCTACTACACCCAGGGCTTTAAGTGGGATGAAAAAACTGGGGGGTCTCTCAAAGGGGCGTGGCCTGTGTAATTAAGGGCGTGGCTTAAAACACGTAAGATAAAAATCTGTGCTTAGCATAGTGTGCCGCCCGACTTGTATTTGGCTGTTTCTGTCATTGCATCCAGATATATGATACAACAAGTAACATCATACCTACAACAAGTCAGGACTATTGGCTTTGTCAATGGTTGTTAGTTGCATAAGATAAATAAGCAGCAACTATGGCATGTATATAATATTGAAAAAGCTTCCAGTTAAAGCCCAGGTGACACCACGACAATGTTGCTGCTCCTGAGTTTCAAAAGAGAAGGAAATCCAGAGAGAAAATGACTCTTTAAAGGATTTCCCTTCCCCTACAACGCTCACCTGGCATGATGTCATGCCGTAACTTCCCCACTTGTGAGAAGTGAGCAGTGTGAGCAGCGCACATCGATGTGCCTGCTGTCACTGCAGTCCGGAAAAAAACGGACCGTCTGTGGCAGGGCACAAAACAGAGCCCGATAGAGACCCGTTTTGAGGCCCCCTATAAAAAACTGCCGGTGCTCAGACCCGGTGAGACCCGGCCCACTTAAAGCTCTGACTACACCTGTATCCATCAGCAACAATAGGAGTTCTAGAATGTTCGTGTTGAGCGACTGATGATGTCAGTTGAGGTTTGGGGTGCATTGTGACAACATTAATCGGATGGCCCCTTTAATTTGCTGTCACAACCAAACATAATTTGTGTAAATTTGTATGCGTTGACACACTAAAGCGAGTCCTTTTGCCTTTGCCAGTGCTTGTTTTGTGAGAGCACTTAGTTTCGTTTCGTTTCCTTACCAGACCTTAGAAAGGTAAGGAAACACGACCAGCATCGAGCTTATTTGCAAGAGACAGCGCAACATCCTGCACAGCTGCAAGGGCGTGCCGGTGTCAAAGGGCGTGCGTGCTTACTGAGGAAGCGGGTGGGGCCTGGGGGGTAGGGGTGTCCTCGATTTGAAATATCTAATCTGGGAGTCGGGAATGGCTGGAACCTTGCAGATTTTTTCCGTTAACCTTGCGGATTTTTTTCGTTAACCTTGCAGATCTTTTTCCCGATTAGAAGTCACTTCACTATTTCATAGCATGAAATATTGAATATTTCTGCAACATCTTTCGTACAAGAAGGAGGCTTTCAATCCCCCATCCATTTTAAGCACAACGTTAATGAAATAAATCCAGACAGCAGCGTAGCAAGGAGGCAAAGGGCTCTGGTGCAAGCAAGGAAAATGGACCCCTTGACTGCTGCTGGGGTAGGAAAATTCAGCAATTGTCAGTCCTAAGGACTCTGGACCCCGGTGCTACTGCACGTGCTGCACCAATAATAGCTACCCTCCCCCCTGAATGTAGAAATGTGTTTTGGCACAACAGGGAAACCCAGCAAAACTGTAATATTTTGGGGATTACCAAAAGAGGGGCACCAGACCTAGACAAGGCGTGCAAGTTCCTCCGGGAACGATTGACTATGAGTGATCACCAGATAACGGGCAATGAAGAGTGATCTCCTGGTTGGAAGCTGTCCCGGAATTTCTAATGCATGATTTCCGTTGAGCATGACCGCAATGAATGGATGCCCTTTACGGGCTGAAGTGCCTGTGCACGAGCTCTGGAACGCACGCATCTCTAATGGCGCCTTTATATGAACATCCAGTGAACAGCAGCCAGGTTTAGGCATAGGGAGCGCCCACTCAGTAATACAGCAAAAGAGTAACAGTAATTTACTGGCAAATGAACATTCCATGGATAATGGTAATAAAAAATAACCATGGGGTAACTTTTTATTATTATTAACAATATTGTTATACGTAGAATATATGTGATATCTGTTTGATATACTACAAAACGTTTTGTGACTTTTCCTCAGCAAACTACCTAGCCACATCCTGCAGCAAGCAACTTCAAATCATATAATTAAAAATACCAGATTTAAAAGTGACTTCACCCTGAAGACAGTTTTGATCTTCTGACATGGTCTGTAGTCCGCCTAAGAAAATTCAGGGTTACTTACTTGGGTTGAGCGGTTGCTTGTGCATTGGCGCACAATTATGCGCTCCATCTGCAGGCTTGTATAATGGTAACTATATATCAACGCAATGCTTTGCATCGTTTTGCGCCACGTGCAAGTCTTAGTAAATAACAGCCCCTCGTCTGTTTGGTGGCCTAATGTGATAGGCATGGATGTGTGATGTGGGGATCCCAGTGGGACAGCTCCCCTCGTGTCCAGGGAGCTAGAAACAACCCGCCTCATTTGGTTTATTGATTTATGTAATGCTATTTGCCACTGCAAGGCTGAATTCTCCCTGGCTTCCACCCAGCTATGACTTAGCAGACACATTTTGTAAATGTAAATTTTGAGCCCGGAGAAATTGACCAGTTTATATGGTGACACTTTTGTATATTTAACCTCTGCATTGCCTAGGGCCTGAGATCAATTTCGATAATTGCTCCATGCCTAAGCTCCTCCCATGTTCCCAAAACATTCAGTGCACTCATACTACTCCCGCCAGAGGGTAGGAGTGTGGTGAAACTACGTGCCAACCTGTCGTACAGCCTGAAAGTTTTAGTGCCTCGTCCTTTGCTTGGGTTCACGTCTCAAGTGTATTGACCACTAAATCATTCAGTTTCACCTGCATTTTTGTCACTGTCAAAGCTCAACATTTGAGCTTTCTATTTTCTGCTTGGCCCTCAATGTTCCAGTCAAACACACTTTTGACCAGTTACTTACCGGTAATATTCATTACTCTGAGTCGTAGACCTCCCCGTCACAGTCCTTAACATATGAGCAATAACTCCTCTCCACATAAATTCCAAGTGAAAAAACTCCCTTGGTCCCATCCCTACCCTCCAGGCCACTCCCACATCCTGTGGCACATAGCCCCTGACCTACTGAACCACGTCCTGTACCACCAAGCACAAGAGGCCGAACAGGGAGGGAGGGATGGGAACCAGGACAGTGACGGGGAGGTCTAAGACTCAGAGTAATGAATTTTACCGGTAAGTAACCGGTCATTACCTCCTCGTCAGACCTCCCCGTCACAGTCCTTAACATATGAGCAGATACCAAAGCAAAAATTGGCTTCACCACAGAGCAGTAAACAGACTTTATTAGCACAAAAAAGCAGAAAGTCACACCACCTGTACAGAACGCAACACAGCGTCCCCAAAACCAGCAGACCCAGTTCCACCCACCACCAAACGATAATGGGACATAAAGGTGTGTGGAGTACTCCAAGCAGCGGCCTTGCAGATCTCAGCCATAGACGCCCCATGAAAACAAGCCCAGGAAGCAGCCATCCCTCGAGTCGATCTCCCCTGAAATGACTCAGGCACCTGCACACCACTGGACTCATAAGCCGCCCCAACAGCCCACCTCAACCACCTACTGAGAGTAGCACCAGAAGGCTTAAGGCCCTGGCCCGTCAGGCCAAAAGTCACAAAAGAGACTCCACCTTAAAAACGGCTCTGTACGAACCAAGTACACCCCAAGAGCCCATTTAACATCCAAACAGTGCAGCGGCACCTCATCTTCAGATTGAAGATCAGGACACCACACGGGCAAAACCAGATCCTCCGAGCAGTGAAACAAGGAAGGAACCTTGGGAACAAAGGAAGGATCAGGCCGGCGAATGACCCAATCCGGAAAGAACCTCAAAAAGGGCTCAGAACAAAGCAAAGGGCCCAACTTCCCAACCCTCTGGGCCGAGGTGGTGGCGACAAGGAAAACCACCTTGATCGTCAGGAAACACAGAGACACCTCCCCCATAGGCTCAAAAGGAGCAGACTGCAACGCCTTCAGCACCAACGGAAGATCCTAACCCGGTTATAAAGGACTTAACCACCGGCTTCTTGAGAAAACAACTCCTCAACAGCCGGGACACCAAAGGAACAACCAACTCACAGGCCTGACCCCGAAAGGCCCTCACTGCCACCCACTGAGCCCGTAACGAGGAACCAGCCAGACCCAATTCGAATCCATCCTTCAGGAAATCCAAGACACGCACAGTATCCACCTCCAAACCAGACCAGCCCCTATCCACACACCAACCCTGAAAAGACACCCAATGCAGAGCATAGGATTTAAGTGGCGAAGGGCGCCGAGACTGCTGGATAAACTGAGCCACCTCAGGAGAACACCCCATAGCCATGAGGTTCATCCTTTCAACAGGCAGCCCGCCAGATGTAACCGGACCAGACAATACCGGGACAGAGGAGGAAACGACAGAAGACAGGGATCCACCGGCAACGGCCAGCAAGGCCCCACTGCCAACCGCAACAACAGAGGAAACCAAGGCCTCCGGCTCCAGGCAGGTGCCATCAGGATCACCGATGCCCGGTCCAACTTGACCTTCAGCAGGACCCTCGGAATTAAGGCAATCGGAGGAAAGGCATACACCAAGCCCCCCTCCCACCGAAAGGACAGAGCATCCACCCTCCAAACCGAGTCCGACTGAATCAGAGAGCAATACCTCTCCCTCAAGGCGTCCCCCGTAGCCGCAAACAGGTCCACTACAGGGACCCCAAACTTCCTCATGAGCACCCCAAACACCCCCTGCTTCAGACACATCTCCGACAGGGAGGAAAACAACCTTCTCGACAGGGAGGAAAACAACCTACTCAAACGATTCACCTGCTGGGTGTTCAATACCCCTGGCAGATGTAACACCCTCAGAGACAACAAGTTCAACTCTGCCCACTGGCAAATCTGCTGCGCTAACAAGTTGAGGGAAGCCACTGTCGCACTCCCTGGCAGTTGACATAACACACCACCACCGTGTTGTCCGTTCTCGCCAGCACATCCCGCTGCAGGACCCAAGGAAGAAAATGCGCCAAGGCCAACTGAACGGCTTTCAATTCCCTCCAGTTGGAAGACATCCCTGCTTCCTGGACCAACCAGATCCCCTGAGAGGACTCCTGAGCCATCACAGCCCCCCAACCTAGCTCGATGGCACCCGTAGTCAGCACCAACTGCTCCTGGGACACAAACGGAGAGCCCTGCAAGAGATTCTGTTTCTCCAGCCACCAGGACAATTCCCGGAAATCTCCACACCCCCCGGAATCAACTGGTCATAATCCTGAGACCCCGGACACCAATGACCCAGAACATGATTCACCAGAGGGTACAAGTGCAACTGGGCCCAGGGAATAATCATCACAGTTGTAGACATCAGTCCTTGCACCCTCAACCACGGACGAGCCGTGGACGAAGCGGAGACCAACACCTTCCTCAGTTCTTGCACCAGGGTCAGTCTGCGAGGCTCTGACAAGAATACCTTTACCACCCTTGTGTTGAAGACCCCCCCCAATGAACAGCAGTTCCTGAGTGGGGCACAAATGGGACTTCTCCAAGTTCAGAATCCACCTGAACTTCCGCAGGAGGCGGCAGACAGCCTGGGTATGAGACTGAGTCTTAATGAAAGAAGAGGAAGATATCAACCAGTCATCCAAGTAAGGAAACACCTGGATCCCCTGAGCATGCAACAACCCAACCAAGGGTGCCACCACCTTAGTAAACACCCTAGGAGAAGCAGAGAGACCAAATGGCAGTACCTGAAACTGGTAATGGTCGAAGCCCACACAAAACCGCATAAACCGCTGTGAAGCCTCGTGAGCCGGCACATGAAAATAGGCGTCCCTGAGATCCAGAGAAGTGAGGAAATCCCCCACCGGCAGGAAGGGCAGAATCAACTGCAGAGACACCATCTTGAAGGACCGGTGAGGGATGCACAAATTCACTACCTTCAAAACCAAAACAGGACGGAAGTCGCCATTGGGTTTCTGGACCAGAAACAGGATCGAGTAAACCCCTCTTCCCTGTTGATCCACAGGCACCCTCACCACGGCCCCTTTGGAAACCAGGTCCTGCCCCACTCCAAAAGAGCTAGACACTTGACCTGAGACCTGGGAACAGGGGTAGCCTGAAACACCTCCCCAGGTGGCTCCCCAAATTCGATCTGATACCCCAGTCTGACAATCCGCAGGACCCATTGATCCCTGACGAACTCCTCCCAGACTGGAAAAAAAGACCTGAGGTGACCCCATGCCCGGAACCCGTCTCCGGACACCTCACATAGTCATGATTTTGATTGACCAGGAGCACCCGAGAGACCTTGCTGACCCCTGGACTTGTGGAAGGAAGGGACACCCCAGCCACGTCCTCTACCACGAAAGGTCTGGACGGCCATCTTAGACTGAAAGGCCTGCCAAAAGCTCGCTTATATCCAGCAAACTTTCCCTTCTGTGATGAGCGGACCAGAGCCAACAACTTTTCGTCCTCCGCTGTCTTTTTTATCAAAGCCCCCAATGGTTCCCCAAACAGTTTGGAGCCCGTGAAAGGAATTCTCATGAGCGCAGTCTTCTGCACCGCCTCAGCTTTCCAAGCCCTAAGCCACAACTGTCTCCTAGCCACCACCGAACCACCAGCCGCCGCAGCAGAAGCACTAAGGGAATCAAAGGATGTCAGCCAAGAAACGCAATTGCTGTTCCAACATTATCAAGGACTCAGAGGGATCCTCCTCCTGCAACAGCTGCTCTGAAATACACTGACAGTCCTTCAGAAGAGACTGAACCAGATAACTAGTGTAAGCGGCAGAACGAACAGCTAGGTTGGAAGCCGCAAAGGACCTTTTTAAAGCTCCTTCAACCCTCTTGTCCCCAGGATCAGAAGGAACCGCATTCTTGGAAACCACCAGGCTTTGTGACGCCAGTCCAGCCAGCAGGGAATCCACCTTCACCACAGAAGGGAATTCCTCCGAAAACCCCTGCAAAGTATATCTTTTAGCCAGAAACCTGGGAAAGGTATGTTTATCAATATCCTTCCATTCCCCTTCCAGCACATTCCACACTGACTTATGAACAGGAAGGCACTCAGGCTCCCTCCTCTGATAATTGGCAAAGACATCCTCCGACTCTTCACCCTCCAATGGATCATGGAACCCCAAATTGTCCCGCACATGTTGCAGAATATTGTGAAGGTCCGCCCCATGGACAAACCGACCCTTCACCTCCTCATCCGACTCCTCGTCAGGATCAGGGACCCCCAGGGCATCCAACTTCTGCCTTTTAGGCCCTTTGGACTCCCTAGCCAGAAAGGCCGCAGTCACCGCGGCTTCAATCATCTTTTGCACTTCAGCCAAGGAGGAAGCAGTGGAAGACCCAGCAACCACCTCCTCCTCCAGGTGCTTACTCTTCTCTGAGCGTTTATCACCATCCATGATGAGCCAAGGTCAGAGGCAGTACCAACAACATATATAGGTTGACCATTCACCATCAGACCCCCCAGGGACAATCAGAGCTAGCCACCCAGACAATTCAACCTATTACAAGAGGGCAGGAGCAAACACCTGATGGCAGCCAATCACAGAGCCCAAAATGTTCATAACTCAAGGGACACAACCAAGCCCCGCCCCTACGTGCCCGAGTCAGAGCACCAGAAGAACACCAACTCAAAGTCACAGCTACAAGTAAGGGTAAACAGCGTTTACTTCGCATGCGATACTTCGCATGCCATTACAACGCGGTCGTTACAACGACCGCGTTGTTAGTTCGCATACCTTTACTATGCAAGTCGGAACAACGACTTGCGTTAGGGGGGAGAAGGTGTTGGATTTAAAATCCAACACCTTCTCTGGTGTCCGCACAGACTGGAGTTGGAATAGTAAATTATACTATTCCAACATCCAGCGCTCCCTACTGCAATTCGTTGTTCCGAATTGCGTAGTAAAGGTATGCAAACTAACAACGCGGTCGTTCCAACGACCGCGTTGTAATGGCATGTGTACTAAACGCATGCTAAGTAACGAGTGCTATTCACAAGTAAGTAGACTGCCAAATATGTAAGTCAGTCAAAATGCCAATAATATCAGGAAAGCTCAGCCCCCTTGTATCACATCAGCCCGAGAGAGAGGCCCAGAAAGTCAGTGAACCGGCCCCTTTCGTACGCTCAAGAGAGCTCCGATGCTCCCCGAGGCCCAGTCCCGATTGCCCAGCCGCGTCACAGCAGCCGCAAACCACCGAACCGTAGCCCCAGTGAGACTCCAGCCCCACACGGAGGACACATCGATCCCACTCTGACAGGACCCATGCCTCCCACCGCCACTATACGTGGCCGACGCCGAGCGCCCCCCTTGAAGAGGGGCCTCACCGCCATGCCCCAGGTGCGCTGGTCTAGCGCCGTCAAACTCTATCAACACACCAGGAGGTCCCGCTGAAGCAGGGACTTCACCAGCAAGTGCGATAAACAAAAACCCGGGAAAGGCCCGGGTAGAGAAACACCTCCCCCCCCCCCTCACCCTCCCCCCCAGGAACACACCATGTGACCTGAAGGGGAGATCAGGCCAACACCGAGTACTGAACAGTCCCGCTATAGCAGGGACTCCAAGTAACCCAGAAATTCAATGGTCGCTACAGCAGACCGCCCACACTTACCTAATCTATGATCTGGACAGAGGAGACTGAACCAGATCCAGCAGAGAGATTCGCTCGCCTAACTGTAGAAGAAAAAAAAAACAAGATGTGGTTCAGTAGGTCAGGAGTTATGTGCCATAGGATGTGGCGGTGGCCTGGAGGGTAGGGATGGGACCAAGGAAGTTTTTTCGCTTGGAATTTCTTTGGGGAGGAGCTATCGCTCATATGTTAAGGACTGTGATGGGGAGATCTGACGAGGAGGTAATGTTCCATTGAATATGCCACCTTATTTCGCATGCGTTTACAACGCATGGCGTTACAACGCGGTCATTACAACGACCGCGTTGTTAGTTCGCATACCGTTACAACGCAAATCGGAACAACGACTTGCGTTGTAAGGGGCGCTGGATGTTGAAATAGTATAATTTACTATTCCAACTCCAGTCTGTGCGGACATTAGGGAAGGTGTTGGATTTTAAATCCAACACCTTCTGCCCCTTACAACGCAAGTCGTTGTTCCGACTTGCGTTGTAACGGTATGCGAACTAGCAACGCGGTCGTTGTAACGACCGCGTTGTAACGCCATGCGTTGTTTCGCATGCGTTGTTAACGCTGTTTACCTGTTCCATTACCTTGCAACTGGCAAACTGAAGCATTTTTTTCACTACTTTTGAAGCCAT
This sequence comes from Calotriton arnoldi, assembly GCA_963921515.1. NCBI lineage: Eukaryota > Metazoa > Chordata > Amphibia > Caudata > Salamandridae > Calotriton > Calotriton arnoldi. The sequence goes on from CAWUFW010001567.1 coordinate 760,347, forward strand.
GTGTGTTACGGTTAGTCATGTGCCCCTTTCAAGTGGGTTGTATGACATTACCACGTATGCATTTTCAATGCAGTGACTTTACTACGCATTGCCTTTACCACGCAAACCTTTACCAAGCAGATACCTTTACCACACATGCTTTTACATGGAGTGTGGGCTCAAGAAGCTGGTAAGTGAAACATATATATATATATATATATATATATATATATATATATATATATATATATACCACCGAAAACGTTGCCCTCAAGAAAGACGCACTCCCAGATAGATTGTCGCTTCTTTTAATGAGATCTGCAGCGAAACCAGCAACAGGCATAAAATCCATTCAATGCGGCCTTACGCGTTTCGGGCATCTCTGCCCTTGTTCACAGGCCAAAGAACAAGCAAACGGCACAGTTGCAGTCACCTATTTTAAACTTGAAGAAAGTTCCGCCCCAAGTGGGTATCATGTGACTGATAGGAATTATGCTAAAGGTAGTCCTGCAAAATTATTTTTACCCCAGTGGGTGTGTCGTCGCCAATTCAATAATCGCTACCCTTACCATAATTCCTATCAGGCTGTGTGAGTGGCTGTGTGGGTGAGTGACTGGTTGTATGATCAGGCTCTATGAGTGAGTGAGTGGGTGTGTGAGTGGCTCTATGGATAAGTGAGTGTTAAATACTCGAATGGGTATGTGAGTGGTTGTGTGGGTGTGTGAGTGGTTGTATGGGGATATGAGTGGGTGTGTGAGTGGTTCTGTGGATGATGTCATCAGTGATGTCATTTGAGATGTCATCAGAGATGTCATAAGTGATGTAATTGACCATGTCATGAGTGACGTAATATGTGAGGTTATAAGCAGTGCATTTGCGGGGGCGTAAGTTATAGTTAGCTCAGGTAACTATAACAGCTGAATTTCACTGGTTTTGTACAAGTGAATTCTGAGCTTAACTATTACATTCCTGTAACCTTTGGTTTTTTCAGTGAATTTCTACGTTTCTTGGTCTTTTAAGTGAATTCGTAAGGTTTTTTAAATTTTTATTTCCTAACTGTGACCACTAACCTTTGACACTGAGTGTGTGAGTGAGTGCACGAGTGTCTGAGTGGGTGTATGAGTGCCGAAGTAGGTTTGAAAGTGGGTGTGAGGGAGTATGAGTGGGACTGTAAGTGGGTATATGAATGTCTGAGTGGGACTGTGAGTGGGAGTCTCTGATAGGGGTGGGTGGTAAACTCTGCTCCACCGGCAAAGTTTGCAGAGTTTTGCCACTTCGTACACTGATTGGATATGGAGTTGAGCAAAAACTCCACCAACCGCCGGCGGAGTGGAATTTACCGGTGCACTTACCCCTAGACTTCATCCTCCAAGAGTAGTGTGCCGTGAGGCGTGTTTGCTGAGTGGTTGAGAAAGGGTAGTAGGGCCTATGACGAGGTGTGAGCAATCCCACTGTGGGGGGACTTGCTTGTGGAAACAATAGGGGTTCTTGGCCCCCAAACAACCCTCAGCAGCCAAGGGGACTTCATCCCCCAGCCAGTAGTGCACCAGGAGGCACATTTGCAGAGTGGCTGGGAAAGGGGGCGGGCCCCCTGACGAGGTCTGAGCAATCCCACTGTGTGGGACTTATTTGTGGCAACAATAGTGGTTCTTGGCCCCCAACAACCCTCAGCAGCCAAGGGGAATTCATCCCCCAACCAGTAGTGCACCGGGAGGTGCATTTGCAGAGTGGTTGAGAAAGGGGGCAGGGGCCCCGATGAGGTCTCAGCATTCCCGCCCGGCCCCATCACCCTTGGCCTGGCCATCTCTCCTGGGTGACCCCAGGGCACCTAGTCAACAATGGGACTGGGGAGGATCCTCAAAGCCCCCGCAGTCCCTGCCGGCTCCCCGCCTCTTGCAGGAGCTGCCATTGCTCTGTCAATCAAGCAGAGAAACAGACGAGGGATTGGTCTGTCAGCCGAGTCCCAAAAAAAATAAAAGAAAAGGGGGAAGGGTATGAATACCCTGACCCCAATTCACAGTGATTTTTGAGAAATATTCATGAATATCGCTGTGAATTTGAAAAGAAAGCAAGTACGGTCTCCCATGCTTGTTTTTAATTAAGCCCCAAGGTGGGCCAGGTCCCACCTTGGCATGCCAAGTTTCATATAAATATTGGAGGGGGCACACTGGGTCCTTCTCTAAGGGCATTTATGCCCCAGAGCTTATGTAAATCATAACAGGGGGGCCGCATGGACCACCCCCGGGCCCCACCAACGTCTTTGGGCTATAGCAAAAAAAATAGACAAGAGGCCACGTGGAACCCCTCAGGCCCTGGGGGCCACTACCTCCCCGGGGCTAAAACAAAAAAATAGACGGGGGCGTGCAGACCACCTCAGGCCCTGGGGACCACCACCTCTCGGGGATAAATCGAAAGTAATGGGGGGCTTTGCAGACCCATTAGGCCCCCGGGGACCACCACCTTGCCGGGGCAAATAACTTTAAAAAGTGGGAAGGGGGCCACAGTGCCCCCTCTCGGGCCATATACGGCCCGGGGACCACTACTTCCCCGGGCCGGCCCATTAAAAGTAAATGAGGGGGGCATGAGTACCCCCTCCTGGAGCCAGTAATGGTCCTATGGGGGACCGCCACCCATGACCCCCGGGCCAGCTACTCCTATGTCCCAAGTTGCCTACCCCTGAGAAACTGGGAAATAGCTGTTTGCTTCCAGCAAGTGGAAGCTGTCAAAATGCTCCTGCTTGCTGAAAGCGGAGGTTTCATCTCTTTCCCTGCCAGCATGACACGCGGGCAGGGAAAGAGCTGAAACTATTGCTCCTGCATGCAGGGAGCTGCATTTCTAGCAGCTCTCTGCGTGCAGTAGCAATTCTGGCTCCTGCAAGAGGTGGGGAGCTGGCTGGGACCATCGGGGCCATGAGGCTCCCCCATGTCCCCATCCTGCACACTAGGTGCCCTGGCTGGGACCAGGGTACCCTGGGACACATGGCTGGGCCCCAGGGGATGGGGTCCACTGGGCTGAAATTGGTCAGAGTAGGGGGGGCATGCGGCCCCCCCTCCCACATTGAATTATGGTGGGCCCAGGTGGATGGGGTCCCTTGGCCAAATCGACCCAGGGAGGGGGGCTGCACAGACCCCTCCCCCATTGAAATAGCAGCGGGCCACCTCCCCCATTTTAGAGGGAGAAAAAGAACCAGAAAAAGGGAAAACAAAGGGCAGAAAAACTAGCAAGAAAGGCAAAACAGATGGCAGAAAAGCTAGCAGAAATGTCAAAACAGAGGGCAGAAAAACAAGCAGGAAAGGCAAAACAGAGCAGAAGAGGGCAAAATGGAAAGCAGAAAAACGAGCAGAAGAGGGCAAAACAGAGAGCACTCAGACAGTCACACATCCGCTCACAGACCACATAGACACTCACGCACCCACTCACAGACCCAATCAGAGACTCACGCAACCACTCACAGACCCACTCAGAGACTCATGCTCCCACTCACAGACCCACTTAGAGACTCACGCACTCACTCACAGACCCCCTCAGAGACTCATGTACTCACTCACAGACCCACTCAGCGACTCATGTACCCATTCACAGACTCAAACACCCACTCACACACCCACTCAGTCTCATGCAACCACTCATAGACCCACTCAAAGACTCATGCACTCACTGACAGACCCACTCAGACTCATATACTCACTCACAGACCCACTCAGAGACTCACACACCCACTCACAGACCCACTCAGGGACACATGCACCCACTCACAGACTTACTCAGACACTCATGGAGGCACTCGCAAACCCACTCAGACACTTTGACACCCAGTCACAGACTGACTCAGACACTCATGCACCCACTCAGACACCTACTTAGACACCTATGCACCCACTCACAGGCCCACTCAGACACTCACTCACCCACTCACACACCCAGTGAGGCACTTATACAGCCAAGCCCAGAGCCACTCATACACTAGCATGCCCACTGACAGACCCACTCAGACACTCTCACACCCACTCACAGACCCACTGAGACACTCTTGCACTCACTCACACACTCACTCTCAAAGGTTACAGGTTATAATTAGGAAAATAAATTGAAAAAAACTTAGAAATTCACTTAAAAAACCAAAGGTTACAGAGGTGTTATAATTATGAAATAACATTAAAAAACTGAAGAAATTCACAGAAAAAAACAAAAGTTACTAAGACGTTATAGTTTGGAAATAAAATTAAAAAAACCTTAGAAATTCAGTGAAAAAACCAAAGGTTACAGGGACGTTATAGTTAGGCTAAAATTTCACTGGTACAAAACCATTGAAATTCAGCAGTTATAGTTACCTGAACTAACTATAACTTACGTCCCCGCAATGCACTGCTTTTGACATTACATGTCACATCACTCATAACATAGTCAGTGACTTCACTCATGACATCACTGATGATATCTCAAATGACATCACTGATGGCATCACTGATGACATTGTGGCATTGGCTGACTGTGGGAGGGGATTGGCTGCCTCCAGGTGGGTTGGTTAGCAACCCTGCGCCCCCTTCCTGAGCTATTATAGGCCCTCGGGAGCCCACCCGGGGCCGAAATTCACCAAAGAGGGAGAGGGGAGACCGCACGGCCCTTCCCTGAGACTTGAAAAGGCCCAAAGCTTCTAACGAAGCCTTTATTGGCCTGGGGACCCATCCCCTGGGGCCGGCTCACTAGCTGTGTCCCGGGAATCCCACCCCGGGACACAGCAGTTTCCCTGCCCGCATCAGCATTTCCAAAACTCCTGTCAAATGGGAGCAAACACAAAGTCTGCTCCCAGCGGGCGGGAGCTTTGAAATTGCTCCTGCCAGCTGGGAGCAGATTTGTATTCTGTTTCCCTGCCTGCACTGATGCGCGCAGGGAAACAGAACAAATATTGCTCCCACATGGAGGGAGCAGCTATTTCTGCTGCTCCCTCCACCCAGGAGAAATCTGTTTCCCTGCTGCGTTAGTGCGTGTAGGGAAACAGATCAAAGGTCTGCTCCCAGTTGGCGAAGCATTGTAAAGTTAGCGGCCTGGGGATGGGGTCCACAAGGCATTTTTAAGGCTCAGGGAGGGTGGGCCACTCAGCCCCTCTCCCCTTCTTTGGTGAAATTTGGCCCTGGTGGTGGGCTTCTCGGGTCTATAATGGCTTGGCGAGGGGGGTCTTGTGCCCCCTCCCCTGATTAAATGCGGCCCCAGGGGTGGGCTCCCCGGGCCTATAATGGCTTGGGGAGGGGGGCCTGCACCCCCCTCCCATTAATTAATTAAACTGGCCCTGGGCTTGCATTTTTGTTTTTTCCGATCCTGCAATTCTATTTTTTTTATTGTGGCCTCAGGGAGGGTCCTTCTGGGTCCCCCCCCCATTGGGTCTATGAGGCATATGGGCCTATGGGGGCCGGGTATCCCTACCCTGCCCCCTTATATTATTTTTAATTTACTACTTCAGGACAGGGGACTCCGAGTCCTGAAATGGCTGCCAGCAACATTTTTCTGATGATGCTGGCAGGCTATCAGACGCTCGCTCCCATTGCAGTATGACTGCGAAAAAAAGCTTCCTGGGCCAATCAGAACACTCCATTTTTAGGTCTCGGCTAGGCAGCGCTTGCGCTGTCTCGTTGAGGCATGCAGTATACACTATAGCGTGGAAGCTTCGTGGAAGCTCCGCCCACTCTCCGCCCATCATTTTCATTGGCTTGTGTCTTAAATGCTGCCTTCTGATTGGTTGTAGGCTTGTTAGTCCCTCCTTATGATGGACATGTCTTCATTTGTGTCCTTCCATGGCTACTGGCCCCTTTACTGCACAGACTACTTTTTCTCCCCCCCCCACCACCCGCCCGCCCCTGCCGTGTAAATGCTTGTTCATTCACCCGTTCGTGCCAGGTGTAACATTAAGCCCTCACTCGTCATGAGACTTGCGGTATCGGTAATAATGCCTGCTTCTACGCTTTCCTCCCGCGAGAAGTGCAGGGGGGCTGCTCGGCTTCCTCTCGGCATGTGGGAAGCAGTTTAATGGCAGTGATGCAGGGGGCGCGGGCCGGTTCTAAGGAGAGAGCAGCTGCTAGACGGAACTTCAAACGCCTCCGTCCCTTCGTCTTTGAGGCCCCGGGACAGGGCACCCTGCTCCACACGCTTCACCTTCCAGAGGCAGGATAAAACAGGCAAAAAAAAACCACTAATTCGCAGTGTCCTCTTCTTGTTTTACCGCCATTGTTCTAGTTCCTGGCAAGGCGCTTTTCTACGCAGCCAAAAGAGGGTATATTTGGTAAATCCTTGAAAACGTGGGTGCCAATAACAGTCACGATCCGGGTGGGCTCCCTACTTTCACAACACAATGTGCTCGGTTTAGTAGTTTACTTGTGGGGAGAGGAGGGGGAGGGATTCATTCGTGGCTGGAGTGCGAGAGTTAAGCAGAGTAAAAAAATGAGAAAAAAAGAGCTGGTTGGCAGGAGTAGCGCCCACCGCCTCCCTCGGCGCTTTGGGATTGGATCAGGACCGAGGGAAGCTACCTGCCAGAGCCATTAACCGAGACAGACACAAGATGTAGCGCCGAGGCCCGAGATGGGACTGTGCCTGCCTTTTACATACGAAAAAAAAACCCTCTCTCGGCCCTGTGCTAAGTGTGCCCCATGTCTCCTGCGACTTCGGAGTTTCTTCTTTATTACACTTTAATTGTGTTATTATTGTCGGTTCTAACCAGGTCAGCAGAGGCTCTGCACCTCAGGCGAGCGCCTGGAAGCTCTATTCCCTGCACCTCTCCGCTAGTGCTGATCCTGTTCCGACTTCTCTGGGTGCACACATTTCATTTGTTGAATGAATTAATGTCTGTGTGATAGAACCAAAGCACTTTGGGAGGTCTCAGCCTTAAATCGCCTGCGATGTTTCTAGCGTGGCAATGCTCTCCCTCTTTCGCTCCTTTCCCTCGACCACCTCCCTTTCTTGCCCTGTCTTCCCTCAATTCAGTCTCCTACCCTCTCGCCCCTTCCACTTTCCCGCCGTCTTCAATATTGCCTTTATGTTCGCCTGTATTGTAAATCTGCAGAATGTGGGGCTAAACACAAACTTTAATTACAAAAGGAACACTGGAGCGTTATTGGCTTCGGTTCCTCAAAGGGGGTCACCAGAAATTGCTTTATTCATCTCGTGGTGGTGTGGTCATGATTGCACATTAAAGTATGATTTGTTACACGTGTACATTAACGGTTTATGGTAATATTCATCTTGTCTTGTACTAAGCTCTTCGGCATGTGGTGAAATAGTGTGCAGTGCAGCTGCCCAACATCCAGTACGAAGGTCACACGCAAACATTAGGAGGCAATCAACTCCTAAACCTATACGAAGGAGTGGCACAAATCCGCAGTGCAGGTTTTCCTGTGGAAGGTGCAGACGTCTTTGTTTCCCACTTTTTCAGACTTTTTGGACCCTTTTCAGTTTTGTTTTTTAGACATTTGAAATTGTAGAAAGTACCCACTTAGCATGCCGAAGTATCAGAAAGGAAGTAGGGATGGCTGGGGCCAGCTGCCAAAGCAATAGAGATGCACATGCAAGTATTATCACGCACTGGCAACACTGCAGGCACTGACTGAGATATTCATTCATTTTAGTACTAGCTCATCTGGGGTCCCCGCAGGGAGTCGCCAAAATCACCCAGTCACAGTACGCTTAGCAGAGACCACTGGATTTATGTGGTAAGGGAGGACCAAGTTTTGTAGGAAGGCTGACCAAGTTATACAACAAGAACCATCAAATTATGTGGCAGGGTTACTTCACTATTTTGTCATTTTAACACACATTAAGACTATCTTGGAAAAAGTATCAGATCAATAACACCAGTTTGACACCTGAATACAGGAGTATGGAATTGAAAGGTGACCAAGTAACCCCTGTAAAGGATCTATCAGCCACTGCCCACACAACAAGGGGCATCCATTTTTTAAAAACTTTTCTAGCACTTGAGTTAGAATTTTTTTTGTTGAAATCCGCAATTATGCAGCAAGCGATGGATTACGTGATGGGCTTGAGTAATTCATAATAACTCCACATAAATTCCAAGTGAAAAAACTCCCTTGGTCCCATCCCTACCCTCCAGGCCACTCCCACATCCTGTGGCACATAGCCCCTGACCTACTGAACCACGTCCTGTACCACCAAGCACAAGAGGCCGAACAGGGAGGGAGGGATGGGAACCAGGACAGTGACGGGGAGGTCTAAGACTCAGAGTAATGAATTTTACCGGTAAGTAACCGGTCATTACCTCCTCGTCAGACCTCCCCGTCACAGTCCTTAACATATGAGCAGATACCAAAGCAAAAATTGGCTTCACCACAGAGCAGTAAACAGACTTTATTAGCACAAAAAAGCAGAAAGTCACACCACCTGTACAGAACGCAACACAGCGTCCCCAAAACCAGCAGACCCAGTTCCACCCACCACCAAACGATAATGGGACATAAAGGTGTGTGGAGTACTCCAAGCAGCGGCCTTGCAGATCTCAGCCATAGACGCCCCATGAAAACAAGCCCAGGAAGCAGCCATCCCTCGAGTCGATCTCCCCTGAAATGACTCAGGCACCTGCACACCACTGGACTCATAAGCCGCCCCAACAGCCCACCTCAACCACCTACTGAGAGTAGCACCAGAAGGCTTAAGGCCCTGGCCCGTCAGGCCAAAAGTCACAAAAAGAGACTCCACCTTACAAAACGGCTCTGTACGAACCAAGTACACCCCAAGAGCCCATTTAACATCCAAACAGTGCAGCGGCACCTCATCTTCAGATTGAAGATCAGGACACCACACGGGCAAAACCAGATCCTCCGAGCAGTGAAACAAGGAAGGAACCTTGGGAACAAAGGAAGGATCAGGCCGGCGAATGACCCAATCCGGAAAGAACCTCAAAAAGGGCTCAGAACAAAGCAAAGGGCCCAACTTCCCAACCCTCTGGGCCGAGGTGGTGGCGACAAGGAAAACCACCTTGATCGTCAGGAAACACAGAGACACCTCCCCCATCGGCTCAAAAGGAGCAGACTGCAACGCCTTCAGCACCAACGGAAGATCCTAACCCGGTTATAAAGGACTTAACCACCGGCTTCTTGAGAAAACAACTCCTCAACAGCCGGGACACCAAAGGAACAACCAACTCACAGGCCTGACCCCGAAAGGCCCTCACTGCCACCCACTGAGCCCGTAACGAGGAACCAGCCAGACCCAATTCGAATCCATCCTTCAGGAAATCCAAGACACGCACAGTATCCACCTCCAAACCAGACCAGCCCCTATCCACACACCAACCCTGAAAAAGACACCCAATGCAGAGCATAGGATTTAAGTGGCGAAGGGCGCCGAGACTGCTGGATAAACTGAGCCACCTCAGGAGAACACCCCATAGCCATGAGGTTCATCCTTTCAACAGGCAGCCCGCCAGATGTAACTGGACCAGACAATACCGGGACAGAGGAGGAAACGACAGGGGACAGGGATCCACCGGAAACGGCCAGCAAGGCCCCACTGCCAACCGCAACAACAGAGGAAACCAAGGCCTCCGGCCCCAGGCAGGTGCCATCAGGATCACCGATGCCCGGTCCAACTTGACCTTCAGCAGGACCCTCGGAATTAAGGCAATCGGAGGAAAGGCATACACCAAGCCCCCCTCCCACCGAAAGGACAGAGCATCCACCCTCCAAACCGAGTCCGACTGAATCAGAGAGCAATACCTCTCCCTCAAGGCGTCCCCCGTAGCCGCAAACAGGTCCACTACAGGGACCCCAAACTTCCTCATGAGCACCCCAAACACCCCCTGCTTCAGACACATCTCCGACAGGGAGGAAAACAACCTTCTCGACAGGGAGGAAAACAACCTACTCAAACGATTCACCTACTGGGAGTTCAATACCCCTGGCAGATGTAACACCCTCAGAGACAACAAGTTCAACTCTGCCCACTGGCAAATCTGCTGCGCTAACAAGTTGAGGGAAGCCACTGTCGCACTCCCCTGGCAGTTGACATAACACACCACCACCGTGTTGTCCGTTCTCGCCAGCACATCCCGCTGCAGGACCCAAGGAAGAAAATGCGCCAAGGCCAACTGAACGGCTTTCAATTCCCTCCAGTTGGAAGACATCCCTGCTTCCTGGACCAACCAGATCCCCTGAGAGGACTCCTGAGCCATCACAGCCCCCCAACCTAGCTCGATGGCACCCGTAGTCAGCACCAACTGCTCCTGGGACACAAACGGAGAGCCCTGCAAGAGATTCTGTTTCTCCAGCCACCAGGACAATTCCCGGGAAATCTCCACACCCCCCGGAATCAACTGGTCATAATCCTGAGACCCCGGACACCAATGACCCAGAACATGATTCACCAGAGGGTACAAGTGCAACTGGGCCCAGGGAATAATCATCACAGTTGCAGACATCAGTCCTTGCACCCTCAACCACGGACGAGCCGTGGACGAAGCGGAGACCAACACCTTCCTCAGTTCTTGCACCAGGGTCAGTCTGCGAGGCTCTGACAAGAATACCTTTACCACCCTTGTGTTGAAGACCCCCCCCAATGAACAGCAGCTCCTGAGTGGGGCACAAATGGGACTTCTCCAAGTTCAGAATCCACCTGAACTTCCGCAGGAGACGGCAGACATCCTGGGTATGAGACTGAGTCTTAATGAAAGAAGAGGAAGATATCAACCAGTCATCCAAGTAAGGAAACACCTGGATCCCCTGAGCATGCAACAACCCAACCAAGGGTGCCACCACCTTAGTAAACACCCTAGGAGAAGCAGAGAGACCAAATGGCAGTACCTGAAACTGGTAATGGTCGAAGCCCACACAAAACCGCATAAACCGCTGTGAAGCCTCGTGAGCCGGCACATGAAAATAGGCGTCCCTGAGATCCAGAGAAGTGAGGAAATCCCCACCGGCAGGAAGGGCAGAATCAACTGCAGAGACACCATCTTGAAGGACCGGTGAGGGAAGCACAAATTCACTACCTTCAAAACCAAAACAGGACGGAAGTCGCCATTGGGTTTCTGGACCAGAAACAGGATCGAGTAAACCCCTCTTCCCTGTTGATCCACAGGCACCCTCACCACGGCCCCTTTGGAAACCAGGTCCTGCCCCACTCCAAAAGAGCTAGACACTTGACCTGAGACCTGGGAACAGGGGTAGCCTGAAACACCTCCCCAGGTGGCTCCCCAAATTCGATCTGATACCCCAGTCTGACAATCCGCAGGACCCATTGATCCCTGACGAACTCCTCCCAGACTGGAAAAAAAGACCTGAGGTGACCCCATGCCCGGAACCCGTCTCCGGACACCTCACATAGTCATGATTTTGATTGACCAGGAGCACCCGAGAGACCTTGCTGACCCCTGGACTTGTGGAAGGAAGGGACACCCCAGCCACGTCCTCTACCACGAAAGGTCTGGACGGCCATCTTAGACTGAAAGGCCTGCCAAATGCTCGCTTATATCCAGCAAACTTTCCCTTCTGTGATGAGCGGACCAGAGCCAACAACTTTTCGTCCTCCGCTGTCTTCTTTATCAAAGCCCCCAATGGTTCCCCAAACAGTTTGGAGCCCGTGAAAGGAATTCTCATGAGCGCAGTCTTCTGCACCGCCTCAGCTTTCCAAGCCCTAAGCCACAACTGTCTCCTAGCCACCACCGAACCACCAGCCGCCGCAGCAGAAGCACTAAGGGAATCAAAGGATGTCAGCCAAGAAACGCAATTGCTGTTCCAACATTATCAAGGACTCAGAGGGATCCTCCTCCTGCAACAGCTGCTCTGAAATACACTGACAGTCCTTCAGAAGAGACTGAACCAGATAACTAGTGTAAGCGGCAGAACGAACAGCTAGGTTGGAAGCCGCAAAGGACCTTTTTAAAGCTCCTTCAACCCTCTTGTCCCCAGGATCAGAAGGAACCGCATTCTCAGAAACCACCAGGCTTTGTGACGCCAGTCCAGCCAGCAGGGAATCAACCTTCACCACAGAAGGGAATTCCTCCGAAAACCCCTGCAAAGTATATCTTTTAGCCAGAAACCTGGGAAGGTATGTTTATCAATATCCTTCCATTCCCCTTCCAGCACATTCCACACTGACTTATGAACAGGAAGGCACTCAGGCTCCCTCCTCTGATAATTGGCAAAGACATCCTCCGACTCTTCACCCTCCAATGGATCAGGGAACCCCAAATTGTCCCGCACATGTTGCAGAATATTGTGAAGGTCCGCCCCATGGACAAACCGACCCTTCACCTCCTCATCCGACTCCTCGTCAGGATCAGGGACCCCCAGGGCATCCAACTTCTGCCTTTTAGGCCCTTTGGACTCCCTAGCCAGAAAGGCCGCAGTCACCGCGGCTTCAATCATCTTTTGCACTTCAGCCAAGGAGGAAGCAGTGGAAGACCCAGCAACCACCTCCTCCTCCAGGTGCTTACTCTTCTCTGAGCGTTTATCACCATCCATAATGAGCCAAGGTCAGAGGCAGTACCACCAACATATATAGGTAGACCATTCACCATCAGACCCCCCAGGGACAATCAGAGCTAGCCACCCAGACAATCCAACCTATTACAAGAGGGCAGGAGCAAACACCTGATGGCAGCCAATCACAGAGCCCAAAATTTTCATAACTCAAGGGACACAACCAAGCCCCGCCCCTACGTGCCCGAGTCAGAGCACCAGAAGAACACCAACTCACAGTCACAGCTACAAGTAAGGGTAAACAGCGTTTACTTCGCATGCGATACTTCGCATGCCATTACAACGCGGTCGTTACAACGACCGCGTTGTTAGTTCGCATACCTTTACTACGCAAGTCGGAACAACGACTTGCGCTAGGGGGGAGAAGGTGTTGGATTTAAAATCCAACACCTTCCCTGGTGTCCGCACTGACTGGAGTTGGAATAGTAAATTATACTATTCCAACATCCAGCGCCCCCTACTGCAATTCGTTGTTCCGAATTGCGTAGTAAAGGTATGCAAACTAACAACGCGGTCGTTCCAACGACCGCATTGTAATGGCATGTGTACTAAACGCATGCTAAGTAACGAGTGCTATTCACAAGTAAGTAGACTGCCAAATATGTAAGTCAGTCAAAATGCCAATAATATCAGGAACGCTCAGCCCCCTTGTATCACATCGATACAAAAGGGGATGATGGACGGAACGTTTGAGCCAATCAAACACTCACCCCCAGTCAACTGATCTGGGTTTAATCCATCATCATTCTTTAGCTCACTCCACCACCCCAGTTCAGACATGGCCATATGCAAATCAGTCTGACCCTGTGCCTCATGGGAACAGTCCAGCCCGAACTGCCAAGCCATGTCTTCCCTGGACCGGAAACAAGCATCCTAGGACCGGTTTCTGGCATTCCACCCGTCATCAGCCAGGCTTGCTTGAATCCAGTGGCAAAGTGAGCAAGGGACCCACGTCTGGGCATACCCCGCCAACTTAGGGCGAACAAAGCGATACAAAAGGGGATGATGGACGGAACGTTTGAGCCAATCAAACACTCACCCCAGTCAACTGATCTGGGTTTAATCCATCATCATTCTTTAGCTCAATCCACCACCCCAGTTCAGACATGGCCATATGCAAATCAGTCTGACCCTGTGCCTCATGGGAACAGTACAGCCCGAACTGCCAAGCCATGTCTTCCCTGGACCGAAACAAGCATCCTAGGACCGGTTTCTGGCATTCCAGCCGTCATCAGCCAGGCTTGCTTGAATCCAGTGGCAAAGTGAGCAAGGGACCCACGTCTGGGCATACCCCCGCCAACTTAGGGCGAACAAAGCGATACAAAAGGGGATGATGGACGGAACGGTCCAGGGAAGACATGGCTTGGCAGTTCGGGCTGGACTGTTCCCATGAGGCACAGGGTCAGACTGATTTGCATATGGCAATGTCTGAACTGGGGTGGTGGAGTGAGCTAAAGAATGATGATGGATTAAACCCAGATCAGTTGACTGGGGGTGAGTGTTTGATTGGCTCAAACGTTCCGTCCATCATCCCCTTTGTATCGCTTTGGTCGCCCTAAGTTGGCGGGGTATGCCCAGACGTGGGTCCCTTGCTCACTTTGCCACTGGATTCAAGCAAGCCTGGCTGATGACGGCTGAAATGCCAGAAACCGGTCCTAGGATGCTTGTTTCCGGTCCAGGAAGACATGGCTTGGCAGTTCGGGCTGGACTGTTCCCATGAGGCACAGGGTCAGACTGATTTGCATATGGCCATGTCTGAACTGGGGTGGTGGAGTGAGCTAAAGAATGATGATGGATTAAACCCAGATCAGTTGACTGGGGGTGAGTGTTTGATTGGCTCAAACGTTCCGTCCATCATCCCCTTTTGTATCGCTTTGGTCGCCCTAAGTTGGCGGGGGTATGCCCAGACGTGGGTCCCTTGCTCACTTTGCCACTGGATTCAAGCAAGCCTGGCTGATGACGGCTGAAATGCCAGAAACCGGTCCTAGGATGCTTGTTTCCGGTCCAGGGAAGACATGGCTTGGCAGTTCGGGCTGGACTGTTCCCATGAGGCACAGGGTCAGACTGATTTGCATATGGCCATGTCTGAACTGGGGTGGTGGAGTGAGCTAAAGAATGATGATGGATTAAACCCAGATCAGTTGACTGGGGGTGAGTGTTTGATTGGCTCAAACGTTCCGTCCATCATCCCCTTTTGTATCGCTTTGGTCGCCCTAAGTTGGCGGGGGTATGCCCAGACGTGGGTCCCTTGCTCACTTTGCCACTGGATTCAAGCAAGCCTGGCTGATGACGGCTGAAATGCCAGAAACCGGTCCTAGGATGCTTGTTTCCGGTCCAGGGAAGACATGGCTTGGCAGTTCGGGCTGGACTGTTCCCATGAGGCACAGGGTCAGACTGATTTGCATATGGCCATGTCTGAACTGGGGTGGTGGAGTGAGCTAAAGAATGATGATGGATTAAACCCAGATCAGTTGACTGGGGGTGAGTGTTTGATTGGCTCAAACGTTCCGTCCATCATCCCCTTTTGTATCGCTTTGGTCGCCCTAAGTTGGCGGGGTATGCCCAGACGTGGGTCCCTTGCTCACTTTGCCACTGGATTCAAGCAAGCCTGGCTGATGACGGCTGAAATGCCAGAAACCGGTCCTAGGATGCTTGTTTCCGGTCCAGGGAAGACATGGCTTGGCAGTTCGGGCTGGACTGTTCCCATGAGGCACAGGGTCAGACTGATTTGCATATGGCCATGTCTGAACTGGGGTGGTGGAGTGAGCTAAAGAATGATGATGGATTAAACCCAGATCAGTTGACTGGGGGTGAGTGTTTGATTGGCTCAAACGTTCCGTCCATCATCCCCCCTTTTGTATCCCCTTGTATCACATCAGCCCGAGAGAGAGAGGCCCAGAAAGTCAGTGAACCGGCCCCTTCCATACGCTCAAGAGAGCTCCGATGCTCCCCGAGGCCCAGTCCCGAGTGCCCAGCCGCGTCACAGCAGCCGCAAACCACCGAACCGTAGCCCCAGTGAGACTCCAGCCCCACACGGAGGACACATCGATCCCACTCTGACAGGACCCATGCCTCCCACCGCCACTATACGTGGCCGACGCCGAGCACCCCCCTTGAAGAGGGGCCTCACCGCCATGCCCCAGGTGCGCTGGTCTAGCGCCGTCAAACTCTATCAACACACCAGGAGGTCCCGCTGAAGCAGGGACTTCACCAGCAAGTGCGATAAACAAAAACCCGGGAAAGGCCCGGGTAGAGAAACACCACCCCCCCCCCTCGCCCCCCCCAGGAACACACCATGTGACCTGAAGGGGAGATCAGGCCAACACCGAGTACTGAACAGTCCCGCTATAGCAGGGACTCCAAGTAACCCAGAAATTCAATGGTCGCTACAGCAGACCGCCCACACTTACCTAATCTATGATCTGGACAGAGGAGACTGAACCAGATCCAGCAGAGAGATTCGCTCGCCTAACTGTAGAAAAAAAAAAAAACAAGACGTGGTTCAGTAGGTCAGGAGTTATGTGCCATAGGATGTGGCGGTGGCCTGGAGGGTAGGGATGGGACCAAGGAAGTTTTTTCGCTTGGAATTTCTTTGGGGAGGAGCTATCGCTCATATGTTAAGGACTGTGATGGGGAGATCTGACGAGGAGGTAATGTTCCATTGAATATGCCACCTTATTTCGCATGCGCTTACAACGCATGGCGTTACAACGTGGTCGTTACAATGACCGCGTTGTTAGTTCGCATACCGTTACAACGCAAATCGGAACAACGACTTGCGTTGTAAGGGGCGCTGGATGTTGAAATAGTATAATTTACTATTCCAACTCCAGTCTGTGCGGACATTAGGGAAGGTGTTGGATTTTAAATCCAACACCTTCTGCCTCTACAACGCAAGTCGTTGTTCCGACTTTGCGTTGTAACGGTATGCGAACTAGCAACGCGGTCGTTGTAACGACCGCGTTGTAACGCCATGCGTTGTTTCGCATGCGTTGTTAACGCTGTTTACCTGTTCCATTACCTTGCAACTGGCAAACTGAAGCATTTTTTTCACTACTTTTGAAGCCATGTGTGTTACGGTTAGTCATGTGCCCCTTTCAAGTGGGTTTTATGACATTACCACGTATGCATTTTCAATGCAGTGACTTTACTACGCATTGCCTTTACCACGCAAACCTTTACCAAGCAGATACCTTTACCACACATGCTTTTACATGGAGTGTGGGGTCAAGAAGCTGGTAAGTGAAACATATATATATATATATATATATATATATATATATATATATATATATATATATATATATACCACCGAAAACGTTGCCCTCAAGAAAGACGCACTCACAGATAGATTGTCGCTTCTTTTAATGAGATCTGCAGTGAAACCAGCAACAGGCATAAAATCCATTCAATGCGGCCTTACGCGTTTCGGGCATCTCTGCCCTTGTTCACAGGCCAAAGAACAAGCAAACGGGACAGTTGCAGTCACCTGTTTTAAACTTGAAGAAAGTTCCGCCCCAAGTGGGTATCATGTGACTGATAGGAATTATGCTAAAGGTAGTCCTGCAAAATTATTTTTACCCCAGTGGGTGTGTCGTCGCCAATTCAATAATCGCTACCCTTACCATAATTCCTATCAGGCTGTGTGATTGGCTGTGTGGGTGAGTGACTGGTTGTATGATCAGGCTCTATGAGTGAGTGAGTGGGTGTGTGAGTGGCTCTATGGATAAGTGAGTGTTAAATACTCGAATGGGTATGTGAGTGGTTGTGTGGGTGTGTGAGTGGTTGTATGGGGATATGAGTGGGTGTGTGAGTGGTTCTGTGGATGATGTCATCAGTGATGTCATTTGAGATGTCATCAGAGATGTCATAAGTGATGTAATTGACCATGTCATGAGTGACGTAATATGTGAGGTTATAAGCAGTGCATTGCGGGGGCGTAAGTTATAGTTAGCTCAGGTAACTATAACAGCTGAATTTCACTGGTTTTGTACAAGTGAATTCTGAGCTTAACTATTACATTCCTGTAACCTTTGGTTTTTTCAGTGAATTTCTACGTTTCTTGGTCTTTTAAGTGAATTCGTAAGGTTTTTTAAATTTTTATTTCCTAACTGTGACCACTAACCTTTGACACTGAGTGTGT